>OX328124.1:101722177-102322177 GCA_946811695.1 Gonocerus acuteangulatus | reverse complement strand
ATAACCTGCAAAACAGTTAACTTTAATGCTTAATAACTTTTTTCATAGTTGAGAAAATTGATTTTGATCATATTAACCTTTTTATTAATAAATATTGCTTACCATTATCTAAAATGAATTATAACGAGTCGAGTAGTAATAGATAACCAGCAAAGAACCTGTAAGCTAATCAGTAAGCTTATCAGCGAGTACGAGTAACTGTTATAAATCACTACTGCTACTTCAAAATTAATTGGATGTGGTCTTCGCAAAAAGACCCAAACTATCTACAAGTAACGTTATTATCAAAAAGTTGCTAGGTATCCAGGAAATTAGTAATAAAATAACATCCATGGTTGATTGTGACCCATGAATTCAGGAGGCCAACCGTAGTCATGTTATTTATTTACTAATTTCAAGTTCTGATTGCAGATTCTTTTTCTACATTAAAATTTCTTTAAGTTACAGCTATTGTAATTTTTAGATTGCTTTGGTACAGCCGTGAGGCAATATTACATTGCAAATTTATGACGTTTTTCTGACAAGCTATTGCCTTTAAGGTCGTACATCTCTGGATATGCTCAACGGATTTTAATGTGTGTGAGGTTGTTTTAAAGAGAATATAATACCCCAGAATGGTGATATGACTAGATATTTAGGGGAAACCCTGTATATACAGGGTGTCCCTAAAATAGGCATTCTTTCATTATGCCTATACAGTAGGACCTCCATTATCCGGAGTAATGACAGGGAGGGTGGTCCACGGATAATCGAAACACTATAATAATGTTTTATTGACTAAACACGATAATGTTTTATCGACTAAATGTGCTGGATTATTAGGTTATGAAGAAAAACTGTGAACAAGATGTCATGTAAACCTTTTTATTTGCATTGAGAAATGTTTAAACGTTTTATTAATTAATAATTTGTATAAGTGCAAAAATAAACTCAAGTTCAAATTAAATTTTTTTTTTCGTGAACGTCAGTAATTGTTCGTCGTTTTTTGATACATAATTATTTTCTTATATCTGTTCTGATCACCCGTAACAAGATAATTCTGCTGAAATCGGGATTCTTATGTACTCGAGTGAAGAGTTAAAGCCCAACTGAGGAAATATTTCCTTGGTAGGCTAACAGCCCAGTAGGGGATTCATAGAAAGACGCGAAAACGTTTCAGTTCCAAGAATATGAAATAAATTTCTGTACCAGAAATATGGAATCATCACATTCTTCCCAAAACAGCGCTGTTTTTCCATTCGTTCTTTTACAATGTACGTAATTAATTTAATTTCATATTTATGTAAATAATCGTCATTACATACATACAAATATTTAATACATAATTATGAAATCAAATGCTTTAGTTGATAAAATAAAAATAATGCAATAAATATGTTCATAATATTTAAAGAAGAAATAAAAATAAAAATTCCCCCATGGAGACCCCGGTTAATTGGAACCCCGGATAATAGAGTCCCGGATAATGGAGGTCTTACTGTATAAGAATCATTAAAAGTATATGATTTATCTTCCACCCCCTCTACCACTCACGTCCGCCCAAAACAAAACGACAAAAAATCGTCTTGTTCGAAAAAATTAAATGACCTCCTGTAAAGCTGCAAGTTAAACATAGTTTAACATAGCTACGGAGGAATGTGATAATACCAAATTGGTTGGAGAATAACCATCTATGGCGTTGGATAGGACGTGGTGGACCGGCATTTTGGCCGGCTCGATCTTCAGAAAATTTGGTCTACAGGGAGCCCATTGACTCATCCGTCGTATCAGATGGGCCAGGGAATAGATTACAGCAGAGGAATCCGCAAAACGCCGACCTGTCTGTCAATGTGCAATGTGATGCCTGTAATGCTGCAAGGGGCCAAACCTTTGAACAGTTTTTAAATTGATTCTCAGGAATTATTAGAAGAAGAAATTATTATTTTTTTTAATTATTTATGCCTCCAGTGTTAAATGTTAAACTGTTTTAAGAATTGAATCATTAATTTTATTAAGAATTGAAAGTTTTTTTTTGGTCTGTTTAATCACTTTCTTCCGAAGAAAAGTAGCTATGTTAAATTATGTTTAACTTGCAGCCTTACATGACGTCATTTAATCTTTTTGACCAAGAAGATTTTCTGTTGTTTCGTTTTGGGTGAAAGTGGGTGGTAGAGTGGGTGGAAGATAAATCATATATTTTTAATGATTCTTATATAGGCATTATGAAAGTATGCCTATTCACGATTGTGTTTTAGTTTTTCTCGGAAAGTAAGCAAAAACGAGAAAAATGCCAAAGGACTTTTTTGTTTCTTTTAGCGCGGTTCCTCCCTCCCTTCATAGGGACGAACTCCGCTTATAAGGTTGATCTCATGAAACAATCCGGAAGTGCCGACTAGAAAATTTCGCGTTTCAGAACCCCTAGAGACCGAAAATAACGGTGGTTCAAATTTGTATATATATATATATATATATATATATATATATATATATATATATATATATATATATGTATATCTGTTCGCTCTCTAGCTCCTAGATGAATGATCCGATTTTGATGAAATTTGATAAAAAAATCCGTCGTCCAATTTGAAAGGTCAAGTTCGCTAACCAGCAAAATCCGCCCAATGGAAGATGGCGTTTTGGGCGAAATTTGCGCAAAAAAATCGTAACGCTTACGTTTTTGAGTTCATATGCTTGTAAGTGCTCGTTTTATAGGCTTCTTGGCCTAGGAAAACGAATGAAACCATTTATAAGGCGATAGCTTTAACCGTTTTCGAGAAAATTGGAAACATAGTTGCTGAATAACGTTTTTGGTTTTGGCACTTAAAATCATGGGATTCAGTTGAAACATTTTTTGCATGTTCGAATTGCATCAAAACTAATATGTTAAACTTTTGGCTACGTTTGGAGTTAAGGAAGGGTTAGAATAAAATATTTTATGAACAGACATGAAAAGTTTTGGGCACTTCGTATACTTTCATTAATAACTCGAACACGGTTGGGAAATCGTGGTAAGTGGATAGAAACTATTTGAAAGCTTACTAAATTCTCTACAAAAAAAATTCTATTTTTGATTAGGTTATTTCAATCAGAGAAATAAGTGCTTAAATCTTCAAATACGTCTGTTTTGTTCTTATGAACGGGGTTTTGTCGTTCTTTTTGTAATTTTTGTCTCTTTCCCTTACTTACACAGAAGCGGAAATTACACAATCCAGCTCTCATTCTAAAGTAAAGCTCTATACGTCAATAAAGTAAAACAAAGTCCGTCACGCAGGAGCTGCATAACTAAGCACTTTCCTCAGAATTTGGGTAGTGTAGACTGCTTTCCAGAACAATTTGCTTAAAATATCCTACATAAATAAAATAAAAACATGAATAGTTCTCTTTTAAATTTGTAATGAGTAACTGATCAATTATTAATTTGCTTCCAGAGCTATGTTTACACATGGTACCTACTACACTACGTAATAAATACAAAAAACCTCATATTATCGTATTTTGATCTAACGCAGGAACAGGATACAGTCACTCTAGTGGTAGAAAGCGCTCCTTGCGGCGGCTTTGTGAACCTACGTCTGGCGGGCTTTTCTATTGAAATATATTACAAATTAAACCCCCACTTTCCAATTGACCAATTCAGCTCATTTTTACAACACTTCTTTCTCATGAGTTACCCACGACGTATACCGCGTTTCGTTACAATAAAGCAGAAATTACGACCGGTATGAGTATATTAGGAATTTGGGTCCGGAGTAAACCCCCCCCCTTCTTATGAACCGATTTAGTTTATTTTTACAACACATATTTACCTGTAGATTACCGAGTTTCGTCGAAATATACCAAAAATCACGGCTGGTAGTGGCGAATTGGTATTGTGGGTCCTGAGTAAACCCCCCCCCCCCTTCTAATGAACCGATTTAGTTCATTTTTATATCTCACTTTTCTCTATATATTACCACTACGGATACCAAGTTTCGTTGAAATATAACAAATATTACGGCTGACATAGTCAAATTAGTGTTTTGGATTCGGGGTAAACCCCCCCTTCCGGTGGACCGACTTTGGTGGTTAACGAACTCGTTCAATCGTTTGCTAATTGAATGCTATATACCAAGTTTCGTGACGAAAAAACAAAAACTCTGGCCGCTATCGTGTTACAGACATATATATATATATATATATATATATATATATATATATATATATATATATATATATATATATATATATAAATTTTAACGGGTGTCATTTTCGGTGTCTACTAGGTAGGATCGATAAAGATTTGAAGAAATTTTTCAAAAATTCCGTCATGAGTCCAACCTCAATAGCTACTTTCCTTCAGAGGAAAGTGCTAAAAAGAGTTTAATTATTTTTCATGATGAGTGCATTCCTTAAGGTGTCGCTAATTCTCTTTCTCCTTTCGACATATCAAAATCATTTTTCGGAAAATATATTTTAACCTATTTTAAATTATTCTTTTTTCTAGGAGAAATTAAATCTACAGTACTTGTATATAAATATTTATTAAATAAAATTATAAATTAATTTACATTTCACAGGAACTATTGTTGGCCGTCAGTTAGGGTTGTGGTGTCGGTGGTCGCATCCTCTTGAGACAGCTCGGTAGTTGTGTTTTCTGATTTCTCCTCAACCTCTGTTCGGATCAGTCCATCTTTAGCAAAACATAATTTTTATTAGTGAGAAACAGGTTTTATTTATTAATTATGAATTTCAATTTTAATATATTTAAATCTTTAAACGCTTTCCATCGTTTTTGAAAAGCTGAATCGAAAATTTCCGAAATGGATAGTTAAAAACTCTTTACTTAATTATTTAAGAAAATAAAATATGAAAAATCCGATATAATTGGAATTATTGATGTTGTATAAATTAGTTATATACTTTCATTTTTTAAAAAATAAACTAGAATTTCTTACCGAAATTCCTTTGTTGCATAACTTCCTCCATTTTCGATGGCAATCTCCTACTGTAGATTAAAAAGATAATAAATTAGAATCAATGAATACAAATTAAGAATAATTAGAAATATTAATAAAATGGACTTTGTATCTAGCGCTGCTGTCCTAAGATACATATATTGTTATGCTTTATATCCATATTGTACTTAATTATTAATATTTATGATTCGAGACGAATTTAATTTTATGAATGTTTAATATATGATGGGTGGCCCTTTATGGATTATATAAAAACATATTGGGTAAGAATCATAATCCAGAATTCCAGTTTGCTGACCTATAAACGCGATACAATTCTCCAGCGGACGAACCTAACGCAATGTTTAATTGCAAAATTTCAAAGCACCGTTCGTAATTAAACGCATAGTGAGATTACGTGAAAAGATTTAATTTATGTTGAATGTGTGTGTGTGTGGGGGGGGGGGGAGCGGTAAATAAAGCGGATCTCGAGACAATTTAACTTAAGATTAAGCCCATTTCTGCTCCATTTCGTCTGACTCGCTCCCATTTCGGGATTGGATGCCTCCACACTCAACAAGGAAGTGGTAGACAATTTCTTCTTGGAACGTAATACCTTATAATGGACAATTAAAATTCAGGAAGCTACACTCTGATGTAAGATAATTAATTTTAAGAGGCTCAAAACTGAGGAAATTGTATTAGGGCCAGGTGCAATATTATTTATTAAAATGTTAACGTCCATTATTATTAACTAAGAATTTTGGGCCGGGTTATCTGTAGATTACCCTTTTCTATCCAGGGTAGGACTGATGCCTTTTCTTTTTTCTTAAGAAAAGCTACCACCCCATAGTGGGAATCGAACCCACGACCTTTGGCTCGGAGTGTTAAGTGCTCACGCCTTAACACTCACAGCCACCGGGCCTCCAGAGCTACATAAATATAATTTTAAAATGAGAGAGATTCTAGAAATTTATCAAACTTAGGATAAAACATATAACTTTAAAAATAATAAATTAAAATTAATCATTTTATTTATTTATTGTTTAACGCTAAAAGGCGATAACACAATTAAAACGTTATTTAAAGGAAATAAAAAACAATAATAAAAGCAGTCGTAATGAATTAAGAAGTTGTAAAGTGTATCTGTACTGTTTATGTTAATATTTAGTTTTGCATGTAGTCAGTAAGTTTGAGTAGTTTATGATTGTATAAATCTTAATAGTATATATTACTCAATTTCAGATAGTTACAATGAAGAATTAATCAATATTATATTGTCGTCATATTCGGTCAAATAAGTTTCTGTATTTCAAGTAATTGTAAATCTTGTCTATATATTGGCTCCCATCAACGAGTAAGTCAGTCATGTTGTCCGGTAAGTCATAGTTCTGTCTCAGTAAACATTCTGTCAATATGTGTTTGATAGTTAAAGGAGTGTTACATACTAAAATTAATCACTTAAATCGTTTAATCACAGGATATAATATATAATAATAATACACAGCTTTTTCGTTTAATTATAATATACTATATTATAATTAAACGAAGAAGCAGTAGAATAATAATAGTAATAAACAAATTATTCTAAGAGGAAAAAAAATATTGAAATATATAATTGTTGAATAAAATGAATAGTTTTTTGGCATTTTAATTTTCATTACATATAATATAACTGTTTGTTTCCAACAAAACAAACAAATTGCACGAAATTTATCACGCAGAGTTAATTTTGTGAATTTATCTTTACAAATTTCACAAACAAATAAAAAGCGGTTGTATAAAAAAAGTTTTAAAATTTTTCATTCCTTTTTAGCGCGGTTCCTCCCTCCCCCATAGGGAGGAACCACGCTTATAAGGTTGATACAATGAAACAATCCGGAAGTGCCGACAAGAAAATTTCGCGTTTCAGAACCCCTAGAGACCGAAAATAACGGTGGTTCAAATTTGTATATATATATATATGTATATATTTATTTATATATATATATATATTTATTTGTCTGTTCGCTCATTTCTGGCTTCCCTGATGGTCCGATTTTGATGAAATTTGGTACAAAAATCCGTCGTCCAATTTGAAAGGTCAAGTTCGTTAACCAGCAAAATCCGCCCACTGGAAGATGGCGTTTGGGGCGAAATTCGCGTAGAAAAAATCGTAACGCTTACGCTTTTGAGTTCATAAGCTTGTAAGTACTCTTTCTATAGGCTTCTTGGGCTAGGAAAACGAATGAAAGCATGTTCAAGGCGATAGCTTTAACCGTTTTCGAGAAAATTGGAAAAATAGTTTTTGAATACCGTTTTTGGTTTGGGTACTTAGAATCACGGGATTCAGTTGAAACATTATCTGCATGTTCTACTTTCATTAAAACTAATATGTTGAAAGTTATGTTACGTTTGGAGTTAAGGAAGGGTTAGAATAAAATATTTTATGAACAGACATGAAAAGTTTTGGGAACTTCGTATATTTTCCTTAATATCTCGAAAAAGGTTGAGAATCTTGGTAAACGAACGAATACCATTAGAAAGCTTACTAAATGCTCTACAAAAAAGGTTCTGATGAAAATTTTGATTAGGCGATGTCAATCGGAGAAATAAGTGCTTAAAACATTAAAGTAATTGATTTTGCTTATTCGAACTGTTCTTTTTGTCTGTTTTTATTCCTTGTTATTTTTTAATTGCTTATAGTTGGATAATGTATTTTACAATAAAACAGATTAGGCACAATAAGAAAAACAATTCATTGTTAGAAATATAGCTTGCCAAGAGAAAAAGATTCGATGACGTCTTTTGAATATTTTCAATTGCCTTTATGCTGTTGGTTTTTTTATTTTATTTTTTAATTGATTTTATCTGTAGAATTATTACTATAGTAAAAGAACACAGGAATGTGTGAACATTTTTGATATTTTCCAATTCATTGAAACGTATGAAATGAAGTATCGGTAGAAGAGGATTCTAGGGTCTTGCGGACCTGACCCCAGGTATAGCCATAAAACCCTTTGAACAAAGGCCGAGGAAAATACTATCTGTTTCTATTCTATGCTTTTCAAATGAGAATAGAGATATGAACAGGAACCGGGGTCTCCCGTGGTCTAATGGCTAGCGCCTTGGATTCATAAGCGGGAGATGGTGGGTTCGATTCCCAACCTCCGGCAGGAATTTTATCATCCCACGGCTCGCTGGTGAAATTCCTCGCTACACCCTGGATGTCGGCGCTAATGACCTACATGTAGATGAGCCGTGAAAAAAAAAAAAAAAAAAAAAAAAAGAACTGGAACCGCGCTAAGATGACGCAGTTCCTGCGAGTCGGACTTTTCCTTTTTTGTTTCGGTTTTGTTAGTTATTACATCAGAGAATAGCAGAAAATATTTTTTTCTTAGATTTGTACGATTAAAAATATAGTACAAAAATATTCATATAATACTTAACAGGGAGTTATTGTGATTAAAAGAAAGGAAATAAATCATCTAAACAAAACATTTTTTTAAAATTGAATTGACAATAATTGTTGACGAGCATTTTTTGTATACATTTGCTTATACTTTTGGAATCATATGATTTTCGAACAGGGAATAATAGCAAATAAGTTCCTTCTTCTGTATATTCTTTTTTTTTAGATGTGTACTTGCTTAAACACAGAAAACTATTTTGAGTCATTTTTTCTCCAGACATTCCGGTACTTTTACTGTCAATTTCAGAACTAATCAATGCTACGAAAGTGTACTTATAAACATTAAGCTGTATAATGCACGCGGAGGTACTTGGTTGTATAATTAAGTGTAGTTAAGGGATGTACTACCGCCTAGAGAATCTGTACGGGTCAAAGGACAAAGGCAATATTGGAATGTAGCATAGTGCTTTGTACAAGACCTCTACACAGCTGCTATGTCCTCCGCTATGTAGCCGCGTGTCCTTGGTACAACCTCAGACTCTTGGCTCATGATCATGTTGAATACATGTCAATCATCTGCCATGTAAAGGCTGTCCATCTCATGTGATAGCACTACCGAGCTGAACATATTGCAAGCTGTTCGCAAATAACATTGTCAGTTTCAGTCCCAAAAAATAAACTCTAATATAAATTTGTTTGTGTGTGTATATATATATATATATATATATATATATATATATATATATATATATATATATATAACTTTCCTGCGGAAGGTCCTCCTTCAGATCAGCTGAGGCTGAAGTGACATGTTCTTATTTCAGTTACTCCTGAAGTGGTGTCATATGGTGCGAAACATGTAGAGCACATAACAATATATATATATATATATATATATATATATATATATATATATGTGTGTCGTACGTAAAGTATTTTATATGTAACAGAAAACATTTATGAGGAGTGAGAATATCAAATTACAAAGGTCTATTTTACAAAAAACGTTTAGTTCGGAGGGGGGATTTAATTTAAAAAGTAAACCGGGTTGCTTTCCACACAACGTACTAAACAACCAGTGGGCATAAGACAAAATTAAATAATAGAAAGAAAAATGCTAATCAACCAAACCAAAATCCACATATCTACGCAACTAATAATATAAGCATAAAATTAATTGTAAAAATGTTAACAAAATAATACAAATAAAATACTAGTATAAAAAAAAAAGATAAAACCCAAATAAATAAATAAATAGGCATTCAGCCGTATATGTGACTGTGATTTATGGCCAGGGAATAAGTGAGAATTGTTCAAACCATGATTCCTAATTGTTCCTCGCTGATTCCTGTTCCCTTGATGAAAGCCGATCTCCACTTCAGGGATGGTTACCTATGGGACCGAACCATAAGCCTTGAACGCTGTATTGTCTTTGTTTATTGCTCATGGAATTTTTCCTTATGGTAGAGGTGGTGCATTTCTTGTAAATGGATTGCCTATGATTGACTATTGTAACTAATAATTGACAGATGTAACGCTTAATCATTAGCTGCAAAGCAAATTGATATAACTAGTTTTACAACAGTCTAAACAGGTGATTGGCAGTGACCATTTTAAATAATTATTCTGGGCGCAACTTTACCTGTGGAGGGCCACCATAGTTCAAAAACTAAATGTGAAACATGGTTTATTCATTCATTAACACTCCAATGGTCGCGCTATTGAAACTACCATTGGTGGTCGCCTTGTATCTGAGAGATACGCCTGAGTTTCAGTCTTATTTACCGTAAATAACATTATCTATTATATTAAGAATGAACAAAAACTCTTAACAGGAGATTAATATATAAAAAATTAGTAAATTTACCAAGAAAAAGTTATTTATTTAAATATGTTGATGAAAAGGGGAAGGGTATTAATTAATAATACAATCCAAGGTGAGGGATAACCCTTCAAAGTTCAACATACACTTTTATTATATAATAAATGTATATGTTGAACTTTGAAGGGTTATTCCTCATCTAGCATTGTTATTTATTTATTATATGCAAAATCATATAGTAGAAATATACAAATAACAAGTAGGTAGGAAAAAGTAGGGCAAATATTAATAATATTTTGTAGTAATATATAACCTCAAAAAACGTCTTCTGTATCATCATCTACTTTACATCCATCTGGACAATATAATGTGCAATGATAGAGACATAAATATTGGCCGCACCCCTTGCATTTCTACTGGGTGAACCTTGTAGTCTTGTTTGCCCAAAAGATTTGGCATCACTTTCTAGTTTTGGTTCTCTCGGCTACAGTGCTATTTTTTTTTTACCCCTGTTTCTTCATCAATCGCTGCGTCCATATTCATACTTGATATCATAAGTACGTTTATTTTCTTGTTGTTTTTATTTCGTGATACGTATGCCAACAATGTGCCTTCTTTTCTAAAAGTAAAAATATGGTCGCGTGGTATCTATGAGATACAAAATAGTTTTAGTGGCTAGTTACTGCTTGAAGGAGCGTCAGGTCATAACTGACACATCAGCCACTACCTGCTCTAGGAATAAGGGTAAAGGGTATAGCTAGACCCGCGCACTTGCGCCCCTTACACAGTCTGCATAAGATGCTCTGTATCTGAGAGATCTGACGCGACCATTGGAGTGTTAAATGCTAAGAAATCTTGTGAATCGTTAATTCAAAATTTCTTAAATTATTTTAATTATATAAACAATTAAAGTAATATTTTACCTAAACCTTGGATTCTTCTTAGGGTAAAGATTCAATTGCACGAGCATTCTTTTGGAGTTTGAAGATGGCGTGATCCTTGGTCTTCTTCCTCTTGGATCTGCAGTGATTTCTGGCGGAAGTGAACCTGGAGGAATGGTATAACATTGCTTGATATAGTAGAGAATTCTCTGTAATACTTATAATTTGGTTGAATGTTTATTAAAACGATAAATTTCTTTTTCGTTTTTCTTCATTTACTTTATTACGTGCACTTGAATACAAGCTGGATGGACTTCACGTGCGTACTGAAGAGCATTTATTCTACTTGAAAAAGGTTTTTTATTTTTTTTATTTTTTTTTTTTTATCAGGCTAGTACTACCTCAACAGTGGTTTGAAAATGGCGTACTTTAGTCGAAAGCACTCGCCCACAGTACTCGCACCGATGCCAGTGACGGACGGTCTCCACCAACAAGTATGGCAACAGAATATTTATTGGTGGACCTAACCCCTTAGATTATTTACACAAAAAGTGTTTGACTAAAGAATCAGCATTTGCCCCTCTGAGAAATTTATGAATCCTGTTCAGGGTAGTTAGATAGTTATAAAAAGAACCTGTTATTTGAGAAATCAAATTGTTAGTGCCCTTACTAAGGTAATATTGTAATTGATTTTAACTTTAACTTTGGCTTCACAAATACAGCGTCGCGTTGAGGATGGTCCAGATAGTTAAATATGAAAGCTGTAAATTTTCTTTAACATATTACAAGAAAATTGTTGCTTTATAGTTAATCTACTAATATAGTTTTAATGATTACCTATGGGTGGTTCAGGTATTATGGGGTAAATGTCCAGCATTATTTTGAGCGGTCTCGGCCGGAGGGGTGGGTACGGGTGGAAGATAGCTTGTGTATGAGACCCTGATATTTGCGTGTCACCGGGTGGCCTATTAGAAAATCTGAAAAAGCAAATTAGCATTAATTATTAAAATTTAAAATGAATGATACATTACAAATATTAGCATAAAAAGAACCATGTTTCTAGAGATAATGAGATAAGCACGCATTGCCCTAAAAGTGGATTTTAATCAATACTGTTATCATTGCAGAATGTTACAGTAATATGAACACAGTATCTGTGCTTTCAGTCTATGTGTATTTATCAGAAGCACTCTTATCAAGCACTTCCAAAGGAACTGTCTTCAAATCCTAGCTTAGCGTGTTAAATATTTTAAATTTAAAGATAAAAAAATATTTTTTTGAAATAAACCATTATTTAATCTTAATTGGGGTTTATTTATGAAGAAAAATAGAAAAAATGTTATTGTTTAATAACAGAATATGCTTCCACAGTAATGGAATAGACGTCCGTAACGAAGATATGAATAGCTTGTTTTGTTTTTTCATTGTAGTAATATCAAAAATATCTTATTGCGGGAATAACTATCTGGTCTTAAAAAATATGACAAAAGCATTCCCAGGAAGAGAGACCAAATCTAGACATTGGTCACTACAAAACATGGGTTGTTTAAAACTAAACGCTTAGAACGATATTTTATGGTATATGTGCCTACTCATTATTGTTTTAATTTGCAGGTATGTTTTTTTTAAAGGCGCATCGACGTGTTGGTCATTAGCATCAAGATCCATAGTGCAGCTGGGAATTTTCTGAACGGGCCCTGGCATGAGAAAAGTCCGTCACGCAGGAGCTGCATAACTAAGCACTTTCCTCAGATTTTGGGTAGTGTAGACTGCTTTCCAGAACAATTTGCTTAAAATATCCTACATAAATAAAATAAAAACATGAATAGTTCTCTTTTAAATTTGTAATGAGTAACTGATCAATTATTAATTTGCTTCCAGAGTTATGTTTACACATGGTACCTACTACACTATGTAATAAATACAAAAAACCTCATATTATCGTATTTTGATCTAACGCAGGAACAGGATACAGTCACTCTAGTGGTAGAAAGCGCTCCTTGCGGCGGCTTTGTGAACCTACGTTTGGCGGGCTTTTCTATTGAAATATATTACAAATTAAACCCCCGCTTTACGATTGAGCTCATTTTTACAACACTTCTTTCTCATGAGTTACCCACGACGTATACAGCAGAAATTACGACCGGTATGAGTATATTAGGAATTTGGTTCCGGAGTAAACCCCCCCTCCTAATGAACCGTTTTAGTTTATTTTTACAACACATATATACGTGTGGATTACCACTACGAATACCGAGTTTCGTCGAAATATACCAAAAATCACGGCTGGTAGTGGCGAATTGGTATTGTGGGTCCGGAGTAAACCCCCCCCCCTTCTAATGAACCGATTTAGTTCATTTTTATATCTCACTTTTCTCTCTATATTACCACTACGAATACCAAGTTTCGTTGAAATATAACAAATATTACGGCTGACATAGTCAAATTAGTGTTTTGGGTTCGGGGTAAACCCCCCCTTTCGGTGGACCGACTTTGGTGGTTAACGAACTCGTTCAATCGTTTGCTAATTGAATGCTATATACCAAGTTTCGTGACGAAAAAACAAAAACTCTGGCCGCTATCGTGTTAACAGACACACACATATATATATATATATATATATATATATATATATATATATATATATATATATACATATATATATATATATATATATATATATACATATATATATATATATATATATATATATATATAGATATATATAAATTTTAACGGGGGTCATTTTCGGTGTCTACTTGGTAGGATCGATAAAGATTTGAAGAAATTTTTCAAAAATTCCGTCATGAGTCCAACCTCAATAGCTACTTTCCTTCGGAGGAAAGTGCTAAAAGGGCCACCCTCGAACCCCCATCTCCCGCATGAGAATTCAAGAAGGTAGGTACTATAACTCGGGGAGATCAAGGTATGTACTATAATGAAAATATTCTTGTATATAATTTCTTTCATTGTTATAATAATATCTATTATTGGTTTATCATAGAAAATTTAATGATTTCTAGCAAATATTTGTCAGAAATAGCAGCACCTGTCCGGAGATGCTTCAAAACCAATTTTTGATTCAGTAAATATTAAGAAAAACTGAGATCAGAAACCTCAACTGGATACATTTTATTTATATAGTGCTTTTGAAGTCTAGAACAACTCAAAAGATTCACGCTCAAAGAAATGAAAAATAAGAGTTGCTGATCATTAAAATATGTGAAATGTAGCTATAAACTATTAAATAAAACGAGTATTAAAAATAGGTATATAAAGATCTTTTGAAAAGTAAAAAAAGATAAGAATTACTACAAGAAATAAAGGATTACTTTTTGAATTGTTTTTTAAATTTTTGCTAAGGATGAAGTGGTTTTAATAATTATTTATGGCCTATAATTTACAATGAATAATGGTTTCGAGGAGTTGATCGTTTCTTGAAGTTCAGTAATGGCCTTTTACCTTATTATATGAATTTGAGAGGTAATAGATTGTCACGTGCCTTCCTTTTGGTCAGATTGCCCTTGAAAAAAACAGTAAATTGCATTTTAATACCTCGGTCCCCTGTCTGGTTCCACGGCCAGCTGGTTAATCTCTGCAGGATGGGACGGCTTGAACTTCACGAAGGGATCAGAGACATAAGCATGGCCATTGAGATAAGGCCTCGACTCCTCAGCCTTGAAGTAGACACCGGAGAACTTAACTCCAGGCTTATCCACCCAGGAAATGACATCCTGTAGACCTCGGACTGGCTTTCTGTACCCTTCCAGCTGGGCGTATTGGTCCGAGTAGATGGGTGGCTGCGAGTAGGATGTTGCAGGGTCTAGTCGACAGGGAAAATGAGACACATTTAATTGTAGACGAAAAAAAGCGAATTATCCAGGTGGGTCCTGGGAAGAATAAATCGATATTTTATCACTCAGGTGTCCACATAAATGATCGAAATAGCTTACAACTTGGCCAATTAAAATTACGCTTTGCATATTTCGGGATACCTATTTTAAAATAATCTTCACTGACAAATTAAGGCGTCTAGAATCAAAACAAGACACATCACTATTTTTACGATTTTGAGAAAATAGTTGATTTTACAACTTCAAAATGTTCTCTATATACTGGTAAATAAAATCTATTTTCAAAACTCAATAGATCATGCTATTTTTCAATGTTGAAGTAGAAAGTAGGCTTCAAAATAAGACATACATCAGTGAATTTTGAAACTAAGTAAGACGCATCAAAAATGAAAATTCCTTCAAAATAGATAATATAATAGATATATACTTCTCAAATTCTTCAAAAATACTCTTCTGTGATATTTACAACTTGTGAAAAATTATACACATGTATAAAATTAAACAAAACACTTGGTATGTTTTTGTTGTTTCCTGAAGAAATGGGTTTCAATTATGTGTCTTGTTTTGATTCTAGACGCCTCAATTTATACTTGTAGAAGGCCACCAACGGTTAAGACGTAAGTGCGCTGCATTTATAAAAATGACCTTCCGCCACTATGAAAAATGGAGTCATTTATTCCCTGCAAGAAACAAACAAATGTTCCATTTTATGAAGAATAACACCAGTAGAACTTCTTCTACTTCATATGACTGTAATTATTAAAATGTGTTTGTCATAAACATATACCTCTTTTGTGTTTATTGTTTCGTGTCAATAACATACCTTGAACAGGAAACCTTGGCCTATTTACAATTCTGGCTCTGGTAACTTCTTCAACGTAAGCTCTTGCTCGACGGTCCTGCTGCTGGCCGTGGGTGGTAGCTTCTAGAACTACTGCACGCTCCCCCTGTGCACCGCTTCCCACGGAATAGGTCTCAGTTAGAACCTACAACATCATTCTAAATAAATAAAAAAAAGTTTTAGAGTGTAGAAAAAATATTTTGCTGTCCGTCAGCCGAACTAATTTCTAATTTGTGTACATTGGAAAATGAAATATCGACATAAAAGTGAGAATAATTTATAATTTCTATTTAAGTCCATTTATTACAATTACTAATGGAAATAATTAGATTAGAAAAAAAGGCGTTAATGGCCTAGTTGTCGAAGCGCCGTAAAATATATATATATATATATATATATATATATATATATATAATGAAAAATCCACAGAAGTCTGGTTTTTATCCATCCCATCTGCCAACCTTACCTGAAATACACAAAACGCAGCACACAGACAACAGTTATCCGCTATGAATTTATTAAAAGAGTTGGAATAATCACAGCTTCACCAATATATGTCGTGACGACTCGAGTTAGACTTGGCAATAATACATCAATACATAAATATCCATTGACAGGAAAAAAAAAAAGAATAAATTGTGAGATACGCAGTAAGGAGTTTAATGCATAAATATTTTTTTGAAATACAGCAGCCATCATCTAAAACCAATATTCTATTGTCTACGGGACAAACAACAGTGCTATCTTAATTGATGGCACACTAAAGATACTTTAAAACTATTGAAAATTGAATAAATAATAACATCTGATTCCAATAATGGTTAATTTAATCATATAGGTACAAAACTACTTTTAAAGGAGTAAAATCACCAAATAAGCGACAAACTTAATTAACTATCTACTATATATTTGTCAAATACCACTCACTGACTCACTCACTCACTCACTGACTGACCTATCATCCCCCAGCCCAAACCACTCGACAGAAAATTTTGAAATTTTGCATTGACACTCCCTATATAACGTAGGCACTCACTAAGAAAGGATTTTTTGATATTCGAATTTTTAAGTATTTTTAGAGGGGTTTAAAGTTTGAGTTGGCTAGAGCAGGCAAGCCTAGGCAGCAAGCGTTGCTAGGACGATAACAGAACAGCTGTTGTTGTATATTATCTATTTCATAGTATTATTTTTAATTGAGGTTAATTTCCACTATAATGGCATGTCCTTGAATTACTAGAAATAAAATGTGAGTTTGCCCCTCATAGAGTTTATGCCCTGGTGATGGCCCATCCGAGGTAATAATATCCCTAACCACTTGACACAAAAATTTGAATTTTGCACGGAGAATACGTTTAGAGTGTAAACACTCGCTAAGAAAGGTTTTTTTGATATTCAAATGTTTAAGTAATTTTAGGGGGGTTTGAATTATTAAGAAGTTCCTCATCGGCTCAAAAAAGGTTCGATTTTGATAACATTTAACTCAAGTTCATTAACCAGTTGAATCCGTTTACTGGAAAATGGTTTTTAGAGCAAAATTTGTGCGAAAGATTCCTTAACGTAGGAAAACGAATGAAACCATTTTTAAGTTAGTTCTGTAGCCATTTACCAGAAAATTGATAGAAATTCTTTTCAAAACTAATTTTCTGTTTGGGTATTCAGAAACGAAGTATCTGGAAAAAAAATTGTATGAACGGTGATACAAAGTCTTCGGATCTCAGTATATTTTTTAAAATATCTCGAAAACGGTTGGGAAATCGTAGTAAGTGGAAGGCGGCTATTCGAAAGGTTGTAGTAGCGTTATTTTTGATCATATCTTATTTAACTCAATATAAAAAATACTTATCGGCCGTGGTGAAGCACGGGTATTCAGCCAGTAATTGTAATAAGTGTCGGGTTCATTTTACTGGTAAAATGTCAAATAAAACTGATTTTTTTTGACCCAATATTGTCTAATATCATCCTATATTAATTATAATTTACACTCTTCAAATGTCTCCATATTGCAACTAACATTTTTTATGAGTAACTAGATCTATTTATTAAAATGATAAATTCTCTGCTCCCACTTGGTTCTTACTTTCGCAGGATGACCATGACCCAGTGTGGTTGATATTGCCCATAAAAGAAAAAAAACGTCGGGTTACCTTAGCTTCAGTGTGTAACACACTGACATGTTGGTTTACCAAAATTACTCTATTACAAAGTCATAGTTATTTTTACATAAATATAACCTTAGCATACCTCTGCAGGGAAAGGTCTGCCCAGGGTGTCCTGTACACTGTCTTGTGTTCCATCTGTTGCATTGATCCATGGTGAGATGGTTTTGGTGGTAGGGATAATGAGAGTTATGTCTTCCACTTCTTCACGTCGTTGTGCTGCGTCGATGTCGTCTTCCGTAGAGCTCAGCCTAACAGACACCACGAATACCTGCAAGGTTTACCATTATTTTTAAATATCCCCACGTCTATTGGAATTGAATTTCATAAATCGTCAAGTCGATAAGAACTGGTGGATTTTACTGTATCAAATCCATACCAATATTTATCTACGCCGATTCGTTCTTGGCCATAACAAACTAAAAGTCAAAGTATAATGTTACTCGAGAAGTAATCGATGCAATGATTTAATCAGAATAGAGTAAGATCACATGTTGAATAATAATAAAAATGATTTACTTTATCAAATCCATACCAATATTTATCTACGCCGATTCGTTCTTGGCCATAACAAACTAAAAGTCAAAGTATAATGTTACTCGAGAAGTAATCGATGCAATGATTTAATCAGAATAGAGTAAGATCACATGTTGAATAATAAGAAAAATGATTTACTGTATCAAATCCATACCAATATTTATCTACGCCGATTCGTTCTTGGCCATAACAAACTAAAAGTCAAAGTATAATGTTACTCGAGAAGTAATCGATGCAATGATTTAATCAGAATAGAGTAAGATCACATGTTGAATAATAAGAAAAATGATTTACTGTATCAAATCCATACCAATATTTATCTACGCCGATTCGTTCTTGGCCATAACAAACTAAAAGTCAAAGTATAATGTTACTCGAGAAGGAATCGATGCAATGATTTAATCAGAATAGAGTAAGATCACATGTTGAATAATAAGAAAAATGGTATTAAGAATGATGTCTTTATGAGTACATTACATATTAAAAGATGAGTCTTTTGTGCCTTAAATCAACGATATACACTGATATTTAATTTCGTTTTGTTCAATCCCGACACTCCAATTTCCTCCAAATCGGATTGTTTGAACACCCGAATCATCATTATCAACAATTCAATAACCTTAAACAATTTTTACAAGTTTCCATTTTCATTTTTTTTTTCTTTTTAACAAATAAGTTTCAAAAATTCTGAGATGTTTCGCCCTTAAGAATAAAATATATCTTACATAACAATCGAATAAATTATAAAAAGTATGAAGCTAAATTTTAATTAAACGTAATAGTCATAATAATAAAATTGAAAGAGATTGAATACAAATTAATAGCAGGAGTACAAGGAAGAAAGAATTTATCAGGAAGGAAATTTTTGTTTGAAAATTGAAACTATTATTGTTAAAATTATTACTTACTAATTAGATTCAATATCGTTAAACATTTACCATGTTTTATGGATAGAAATTTTTTGTTTAGCGCACAATATAATCTCAGAAGCAATATAAAAAAACAAATATTTGATGTCGTAGTATTTAAAATTCTGTTTAATATACATAACCATTCTTCACGAAATGAAAACGTTTATAAGCTAATAATATATTTTACGTATAAATTTTAGTGTAGATAAATTAACATTTGGACGATCAATAATCCACTGGAACAACTGTCAGCTCAACTGACAAAAACACTTAACAATTGCCTCGGAAAATTAGAAATTCTCTTCAAAATCTGGGAAATGATGTTGATCACTTTGAAATAAGAAAATGGATTGGAGTTTTAGTTCGTGCGAATGAAATTTGAGTTAAAAGTTCGCTGTAGCTTGAGAACGAATGATGACATATTAATTTCTGCCCCTGAATCCAATACGGTGTCGGATGATTTGTGAGTGAATCCTATGGCATCTCGCTCCATCACTCCCTGAATGACCTATGGCATTTATAACTCCCCGCTGTTACACCTCCTACTCACTCAGGGGGATTCGACCTAGATTTTAGTGAGGACTCAAATCACTATAGGACAAACATACAAAACAAAAAACTAAGAAAAATCAAAAATATAATATACAAATGGAGCCGAAGAAATAGAAGAGAAGAATTTATACTATGTAGACTACGGATAGGACACACTTTACAAACTCACTCTCATTTAATGTCAAATAAAGTACAACCCATTTGCAGAGAGGGTAACGTTCCAATGACAGTAAAACGCCTACTAACGGAATGCAAAATACGAGAACAACTAAAATTACCATACAACTTACAGGAACTACTGACAGAGATTAGCCCCTTCATTAACGACATATTAAAATGTTTTAAAACAACGCAACCTACAACAATTTACACACAAAAATTTACTTCCTGGAAAAAAATTTAGTCGGAAGCCTTTAGAAATATTATTTCGATGGTGTAATAATGATCTGTTTTCAATTAATGACCTTTAATTTTTTTTATGTAATAACAATTAATTAATTATTATTCAATTTTACTTGAATTAATGGAATGTCACAAAATGTAGTGTACTCCATGACCTAATAAATAGTTAAATAATGTTAGTAGTTTTAGTTATATGTTATGTAAATATATTAACTATAATGTTCATAGCAATGCTGTAAATAATGTTGAGCCCTTAATTCCTAACACAAATCAACTTCCTAACTGAAATCAGTCCTTAGAAAAATTTATGTATTTGTTAAGTGAGACATTCGCAAAACATAAGTAAAATGGCTGATTATTTTACCCTATCAACTCGAGTGTTCAAGAATTAAATTTTAAAACGAACAAATAAACAATCAACCACAATAAAATATCAACCATGAAAAAAAAAAAAGAAAAAAACATTTAGTAAAAGTTAAGAGCTAACCCCAAAAAATAAAAAAAAACGACAAAAAACAAAAAATAAAATTCATGCATCTTTTTTTTCAGCATTCATGCATCAATACTGTTGCAGAGCTTAAATTCAAATTATTTTTTTCCGCGGAGAGGAGCCCGATACTCTGAGGCTTTCTTCAGTTTTCTCGCGGGAAAGCTAGTAGTTAGTGTCCAGATAGTGATCGAATAGCAACATTTAGCGAAGTTCTGTACCGAGCGTTTTATCCCCCCCCCCCCCTAACCTGGTCGTTGGGCTCAGAGGAGCCTGCCGAACACAGCGGTAACGAGGAATTCTCGCAGTTACTGGGCTTATTCCCAGCTTAAGGCAACTAGCTGTAACCGATTATTACCTTCCTCAGCGGAAGTATCAAAGAGGTACGAACTTCCGGCTGCTAATTGCACCGAGATCTGAGCAGAGAACCTGGAGTATGACGTCAGGCAACAGTGACTATTTAATTTAATTTATTTATTATCAATTAGTTTTATGCTTTTATTTACTCAAGAAGAATAAAGTATTTTATCTATATTATCCAATGAACACGACTTTTATTTATTTATTGTTGTGATCTTCTGACCCCAAACACACCCAATTTATTTTGTTGTGATTTATAAATAACAACACGTTTCTCCCTTCTTCTATAGGAAATAAAGGAACTTATTCCAATGAGAAATGTCTACGTATCCGACCCCATAGCTCACGAGAATGTCAGCGGTACCTCCACATTTTTGTCGATATGTAGTAGTCTTTTTGCGCTTTAGCAAAGAAAATTGATTACTTGTTTTCTTTGGATTTTATAATCAATTTAATTAACGAATTTGTGTTAATGGCCTCGGCAGCCGATCCACGAAAAAAAAATTAACAAATTTGTACATTTTGTATCACGGAAAAAGTTTATTATGAAATTTTAGATTATTAATTGTAATTGCTATTTTTATTAATCCAGGTAAGCCGAGCAAGAAAATAATTCAAAAGAGTTATTGTTTCACTAAATAACTATTAAAATAATTATATTTAGCTATTTATTCAATTTTGTTTTGTGTTCCTTAAGACTAAAAACATCCTATATATGTTTGTAGCATGCGTAACATATTTGGGTAACATTGTTTCCGTATTTCCTTAATTGTGTTTTTTCAGTAACCTGGAGGAACCCCGTGCTCAACCGATGCTTTTTGTATCATTATTTTTACAATCTCGTTTTGACGCGTTTTCTTTTGGCTGTTCAGATTCCATACTAACGTATTTAGAGTTAGGTATTCGGAATTTGTATGTGTTTACTTTGTGGGAGAATGTTTCGCTATTCATGTGCCAATGAGATACTATGTGATTTTACAATGACTTAATGTAGTTTTTTAAATACAATACTTACTATTAATGTGGAAGCCGCCAGGACTATAAGTAGGAATATTAGTTTGAAGTTGATCTTGACGGAAGAACTCCTTCCTGTATCGGGTTCCCTGTAGATCCCGAACATCCGGGAACTAGTCGTCTCGTTCATGGGAGTCCACCTACTACCTTCCGACATAGTCTGCAGTCATAGGACGGCCGGCAGGAGTCTGTCGCTTAAATCTGAAAAAAAGAATATTATATTTTTTTTTCGACCTACCCATTGTTATAAATGTCACTAGGAAGGACACCTAGTCATAATGCCAAACCAAGATATGCCGCAAAATATATTTACTGAAAGAGCATATGGAACCATGCCCGAATCATCCTTAAGTGTCCGGAACGGCAACAAAAGACCGTGACGAGGATTCTGGAGGACGTGTTTCACTAGTGAGATTTAGTGCAGAGTAAGTAAGTATACATTGTTAGAGAGTCTCATCTTGTAAGGTCGGCTTCGGTTCCAATAGGGAATACTGGTGGACATCCATGGTGCCAGGATGAATTTTTCCAGTGATGAGCTAAATGAAATAAAAATATATGGAAGCCTTTAGTAGTTCGGTGCGAATGTCTGTAGGATCAGATGCCGCGCAAAAAAATCAAAATGTCCAACACGCAGAACCTGCTTCATCTTATTTCGTTTCCTCAGTGTCAATCTCTAATGTGATTTGGAAAGAGTGGAAAATATACAGTTAAAAATTTCCTTGGATAATTTGTTGTATTTTTACTCATATCCTCCAATAAAATCTTCAAGAATTACATAAGTTTATGCGCTTTAACTGCCAGAATGTGCATAAATCTATCTCCAACAAAACCGATGTACAAATTAACTAGTTTGAGTCCTTGTCTTGGGCTCGTTATAAAGGAATACTTTATTAAAAAAAAAATCAAACACGCTTCTAATCTAATAACGAAGAATAATAATTGGATCTTGTTGGATCTTGAGAATCAATAACACATATCCGAAGCCGTTCTGCCACTGCTGCTGTTGAAGAATGCTGCCGATTGAGCTTGTCTTAATGCTCAAGGAAATCACTTCTGAAAACGTCTGTTTATGCAAATGAGAGAATTAAAATTTTTAAAAAATGCTAGTTTATTAGAACATACACTCGAAGGAGTGAAATCGCCATAGTAGCGAACCATTTATAACTAAATAAATAGATAATAGAAAATCTTCTTTGCTTGCTTGGAGTGAAATGCTTTTGTAGAGTTTAAGTGATGTTCTGTTAGACTAATTGCTATCTAACGAGTATGAATTGACAACATAACTTAACATTGCTTTACCATTAGCCACTTCGTTAACACGGTTATAGCGAGGCGAAGTTTCCCGGGATCAATTACAATATCCATGGGAAGTTATGTATCTCTACTATGGCGCTAATCAAGTATAGAGGATGGCTACGCATTATTTAGGAACGAGATCACTTTTATTATAAGTGATGCGTTAACTTTTAGGCTGAACATTCCGTAAGCACTACGCTAATTAAATCCAAAACGTTCCGAGAGTTAAATATTGCTTAAAAGTTAAACAGGGTAAGGAAGAAATATGATAAGCCAGACAACAAAGTTATTTTTAGGTAAACTGCAGTTGCAGTGGAACACGGGTAGCGGCAAATTGGGCGCATGAAACAAAATATTTTTCAATCTGTCCATATTTTCCTTTCACTGCAATATTTTTTAGCTATACGGTTATATGAAACTATTAATGCAAGAAATAAAACATGGCATTGCCATCTGAACTAAAAAAAATACATACAGCATTGAGAACATTTAACATTCACAAACAAAAAAACCTTGCTCATTATATGAAAAAAGAAACAAGCATAATTTGTATATCATAAAATCGAATTAGAAATAAAAAAAGTCAGAAAATTTAAAATTACAAGAAAAAATAATAATTGAGGAATTTGAAAAAAAAATTGAGTAGTACTTGAGTAGTACTTGGCATTTATGTTTTTAACAACAAAACTTAAGACACATCTTCGCGTTGAATTTATTCTGGTTTGCAATCTGTCGCCAGACTTCAGTTTCTTCACCATCTTCATGGCATCTTTCGCAAATCTCTCTTAGTTTTCTGTGTTTTTTACAAACTTTTTTCGCATTTCCCGCAGAAAAGACTTGTTCTCTTATTTTATGTGATAAAAAAAAGTAACAAATTCCTCTTTAAACCGCTAAGATGGTATTAGCTACAACGCAGGGTTCCTTGTATTTGGAGAGGAAAAGTTGGTTTTCTTCCGGAAGCCTCCAGTTTTCAAGGTAGAAGGTCTAACAAACGCCAAATAGAGTAACGTGAGTATACATGACAGCATTTCCCATCATGATTCGATTTGATTACGTTCTGTCCAAAAAAAAAAAAAAAGTAAAAAATTGCATCCATTTTTCCGCACACGCGGGTTATAGACGGTTCACCAGGCTTCGAATTGGGCATAAGCCAATATTTGAGAATTTATGAGTTCAAATCTAGATGCACTCTAGAAGTCCCATCGTAATTGAGCTTCGAACAAATTTTTGTTTTATTTTTAACCGGGAATCAACATTAGAAGCCCGAACCAACGATCACCCCTTAGTTGTAAAATTAATTCTAATTCGTCAGTGCTCATCCTTCTAAAAATTAATAACGACAAGAATTTCCCATTTATGGTTTCATTGAAGTAGGTATAAATTAGCGGTTCTGGATCAAGGTCATGTTCAAGGTCACACATGATGTTGCATGACGTCACATGACCTTGATTTAGAGCCGCTAAAAATGTAGAGTCGATGACCTTGAACCCAGCCCACTCCCCCCACCCCCACCCCACTACCCCCCCCCCCCCCCCCACTCCCCCACCCCCACCCCACTACCCCCACCCCACTACCCCCACCCCACTACCCCCACCCCACTACCCCCACCCCACTACCCCCACCCCAACCCCCCACTACCCCTACCCCAACCCCAACTCCATCCCCTCTTCCTTCGGCCGAAGGAACTACTGACAAATGACGTCATTCCCCCCACTACCCCCCCCCCCCCTACCACGTCTAGATGACGTCATTCCCCCACCATCGCCAACAACCCCACCCACAATAAAAATAAACTTACTGAGAACTCCGGAACGTCATTCCCCCACCCCTCCCCTCCATAAATTTTCCAATAAAAAAACCTACCTCCTTCGACCGCGTCTAGATAACTACTGAGCACTATAATGAATTCCCCCCCCCCCCACCATCACCCCCTCCATAAAACTTATTTTCTTCGACTGAGTTGTCCAATAAAAAAACTTACCTTCTTCGACCGCGTCTAGATAATGAATGACGTCATTCCCCCCCCCCCCCCCCCCCTTCTTCGACTGAGTCCTTAATAATAAATAAAAATATTTCTCATGATCATTCCAGCGCGACTTAATAACAGCTCTCTCTCAATAATAAATTTTATTTATTCTCTTACATCGATCGAGTCTCAATTACAACTGGGATCCCCTCCATAATAAATAAAAAAAATGATCATGCAACCACGTCTTAATAACAGCTTCCTTTCAATAAAAAATCTCCCTACATAATAAAAAAACTTACCTCCATCATTGCCATCCGCGCATCCCCCCTCCCATAATAAATAGAAAACTTAATTAGAATAGAACCTCCTCCGACCGCGTCTCGATTACAACTGCTATCCTTGGAATCCCCTCTCCCATAATAAAAAAATGATCATGCAACCTCCTCCCATCGCATTAAGATCCCCCCCTCCATAATCTTCTTGCCCCAATAAAAAAAACTTACCTCTTTCCACCGAGTTTCGATTGCAACTGCTATCCTTGGTCTCCCCTCTCCCATAATAAAAAAATGATCATGCAACCTCCTCCCATCGCATTAAGATCCCCCCTCCATAATCTTCTTGCCCCAATAAAAAAAACTTACCTCTTTCCGCCGAGTCTTGATTGCAACTGCTATCCTTGGAGTCCCCTCCCCATAATAAATAGAAAACTTAATTAGAATAGAACCTCCTCCGACCGCGTCTCGATTACAACTGCTATCCTTGGTCTCCCCTACCCATAATAAAAAAATTATTTAACATAATTCCTCCTTCCATCGCATTAAGAACCCCCCTCCATAATCTTCTTGCCCCAATAAAAAAAACTTACCTCTTTCCGCTGAGTCTTGATTGCAACTGCTATCCTTGGAGTCCCCCTCCCCATAATAAAAAATTATGTAACATAATTCCTCCTTCCATCGCATCTTGATTAAAAGTCATTAAATAAACTAAATACAACACAAAAATAGAGGATGGATTCTGAATAAAACAGAGTTTAAGCTTAGAAAGTTTAATAAATCATTCAAAAATTATATTTAACAAAATAATGTATTAATCTTTAAAATTACAATGGTTTTTATTTAAACCTTGGTTTGAAGAAAATATCGAAATAAGTTTTATTGTCGTACCAAACTTCTCCATTATACACAAGTTGAAGAGTTCTATCAATATAGTTGTTTAGTAGATGGTGAAATATGTAGTCGTTGAATCTTTCGGGTAGATAAATGGATAATTGATTATCCAGATCACATACTGCTCTCTCCCCAAATTTTGTGGTTACTTTTCGGAAACCAATAATACCATAAGATTTTCCAATTTCCAAGTTCTTTGCCGAGGTAATTTCGGAAACTTTAATTGAGTTAAGTTGAGATACGTGATTCATCTAAAAACCCCAAAAAAACATATAATATTATATTAAGTATTTATATTTTAAAATAAAATAACAAGTCTCACCAAAACTTTCATTACAATGTAATGATAAGGTATTTATTTCATCTGTTATAAATAATGAGTTCGGTCGAAGATCCACAGAAGTGATGTCTTTAATATCCATTATTTCTAACTCATTTCGAACTTCTTCATTTAACGCATCAATTGATTCATAATAGACTAAGGATCCGTTAGTTATACAAGAACCAAAGGTTTGTGTTAAATGATGTGTGCAATCCGAGCAAGAGGTGACACATTTTATTTTAAAAAGTTCGTAATTACAAAAGTAACATTTAAAAGAACTTAGCGTACTAATGTTACCCTTATAATAAAATTTATGCATGAAAAGAGGAAATAAAGCCTCGCCCCTTAATTTATTAGGGAGATCATTACTACAAGTGTAACATAATCGGGCACCATCATCAGTCATTCGACCATTTATACTAAAATACTTAGATAAGTCCTTCCAAAACACCAAAGTTCCAGCAATAACCACACATAAATATCTATTATATGGATCTGACACTTTCAAATTTCCTCCAACCATTTCTATAAAAACAAAAATAAAAAAACTCTCTGTTTTATTTAATATATTTAAATGAAATACACATTGTTCTCCATAGTCGGAGAAAGTGAATATAATCATGAAGGAAGCAATACTTACTGCAGCAGAGGTGATGTGGAACTATCGAATGAGGTTTCCAGGCTTCATATATATGCAATCTAATGCATAATTAATACTTTTTTTACTCGTTAATTGTTAGTATAAACAATGAAGTTTTTTCCGCCAACATATTGCATAACATCCTTGATCTACTTCCTCAAGCAATATAAAAGTTGCAGTTTCACACGTTTGAGTCAGTACGAACATAATGTCCACCCCTGACATCATAGATTACATTTTGGAGAGGCTTCCTCATAGAAACCCTGTAAGTTTTTTGTTTTGTTTTTTTTCTCAAAATTATCTTTATATAAGGTTTTGTGATTATTATTGTTTTTTTAATTTTTTAGCCAAAGCCTGTCTTCGCAATATTTTGCGAAGAAATTGATCATTCGGAGGGGGTTAATTTGATTCCCTTGGGGAGCACGATCTTTGATGAAAATTCATATATTCTGTCTTATTACGAGACAGAACATTTATTTATGGTGTATCTTTTGGTAATTTATTTTTCCTTCAAAAATAAAAAATAAATAAAATACCTAGTGCTTTATTGTAAATAAGTGGTTTATTTTTTCTAGATTTGCTGAAGTGAAGATATATACATAAAGACAAAAGAAGTTTTTTTTACTAGATTTTGCTGAAGATAATGTTTTAAGACTTTATGGAAAATAAAAAAATATTATTTTGAAACTCTTTTTTATTTTAACACTGTTTTATAATGTCCTATCGCTAAACTAGATACATTATCTTCTAAAATAACTCTTTTATTATCATAAGAACAAAGGGATTTTTTGTTCATTTCTAAAGAATGAATTCTGTGTTGAGTTGAACGAATAAATTTCATCGGATGGCGTAAAACCTGCTACTGTTCCAAACAATTTATTTATGTTAAGTTTTTTTTTTTTATTGGGACAAGAAGATTATGGAGGGGGGGGGGATCTTAATGCGATGGAAGGAGGAATTATGTTAACTAATTTTTTTATTATGGGAGAGGGGATTCCAAGGATAGCAGTTGTAATCGAGACGCGGTCGGAGGAGGTTCTATTCTAATTAAGTTTTCTATTTATTATGGGAGGGGGGATGCGCGGATGGCAATGATGGAGGTAAGTTTTTTTGTTATGTAGGGAGATTTTTTATCGAAAGGGAGCTGTTATTAAGACTTGGTTGCATGATCATTTTTTTTATTTATTATGGAGGGGATCCCAGTTGTAATTGAGACTCGATCGATGTAGGAGAATAAAATTTATTATTGAGAGAGAGCTGTTATTAAGTCGCGCAGGAATGGTCATGAGAAATATTTTTATTTATTATTAAGGACTCAGTCGAAGAAGGGGGGGAATGACGTCATTCATTATCTAGACGCGGTCGAAGAAGGTAAGTTTTTTTTATTGGGGCAGTCGAAGAAAATAAGTTTTATGGAGGGGGTGATGGTGGGGGGAATTCATTATAGTGCTCAGTAGTTATCTAGACGCGGTCGAAGAAGGTAAGTTTTTTTTTATCGGAAAATAAGTTTTATGGAGGGGAGGGGTGGGGGAATGACGTTCCGAAGTTCTCAGTAAGTTTATTTTTATTGTGGGTGGGGTTGTTGGCGATGGTGGGGAAATGACGTCATCTAGACGTGGTAGGGGGGGGGAGGTAGTGGGGGGGAATGACGTCATTTGTCAGTAGTTCCTTCGGCCGAAGGAAGAGGGGATGGAGTTGGGGTTGGGGTAGGGGTAGTGGGGGGTTGGGGTGGGGGTAGTGGGGTGGGGGTAGTGGGGTGGGGGTAGGTGGGTGGGGGAGGGGGTAGTGGGGGGGGGGGGGGTTCAAGGTCACCGACTCTACATTTTTAGCGGCTCTAAATCAAGGTCATGTGACGTCATGCAACATCATGTGTGACCTTGAACATGACCTTGATCCAGAACCGCTAATTTATACCTACTCATTGACTTGAATTCTATGAGCTGGAAAGAGTAAATCATTAATTTCTTCGGATGGAAATTTGCTATCCTTTGCCATTTATTTACAGCACTAATTGAAGACAAATCAATGCTTGTAGAGACATCGTTATGTTTGTAAGGTGAGGCTTTTGGATTAATAGCTATTAGCTTGCAAATAGTAGGGAAGAAGTAGCTTTGTCGGCAAAGGACAGAGTTCAAATACAGAGTAGAAACTAGAGGGGGAATGGATCACGCCTAGTAATTCACTCAACCAGAATCAAATGAGAAATAAGACACGTGAATGTCCCAAAGCAGCCAGAGAGATAAGCAGATGTGTCTGCAATGCTACATTTACTGAGATTTCTCCTTAACAAAATAGTCAAAATAAATTTTATTTAAGTGGAAAATAATTTAGAATTTATGACTTATTGAGATATCATGAGGGGTACGTCAGTTTGAACTAAATTTTCAGGAGAATTTGACTATCCCACCAAATCAGTCATGAAGAAAAATTATTACTTTATTTGCTAAAATATTGTTTTATTTTATAGTGAGTCCCGCAACGGGGGTGATAACCTTAATAAAAGGACAGTATAAAAGCCATTTAGTTTCAATCAGTGTATTAGTCAGTTAGTGCTAATATTATGATAAATAACGAAAATTATTAAACAAATTCAGTATATAGAATACCAACAAAAATAAAATATTCGCAAAGAGTTATATTTTCATATAAATGTTTTAATGTTTGAAATGTGTTAGGAGTGTTTGTATGTATGGGCTACCTTCCGTCAGTAAGTCATGTAAGTCGTAAGGAATGGTTAATTTGCTACGTTGTCTACGGCCAGTTAGTACATGTTTGACAGATCGAGTTCTGTTGCATATTCTATACGTGGGTATTTGTTTTCTGTCTAGTAAGTACGAATGGGTAAGTAGGGTGTCCTAACCAAATATATTTATGTGTGTGTGAATCTGGTTCTTATATCCATGCAATTTTATAACAATAATAATTTCTCTTTTTTTCCAAACTTAGATTCTCCCAAATACAACTTTAGTAAAACAACTCTATCTCAAACACATAATACTGAAAACACTCTCCATCCTAACATTAATCTTGCACAATTAAACACAACAAGGGCGGAGATGACCAAGCAGTTTTCTGCCCTTAAACTACCAACCCAACCCAACCCTATCCAAAGACTGGATGAAATAACTTAAATATTAGCTTTACATCTAAAGCCGGAATCCAGGAACTTAAATGAACTTCACCAACTTGCTTTTGTGTATTGCTTTTCTCTAAGCACTTTTGTCATATTTTTAGTTCAAGATCTTAGCGTCAGAGTGCAATGGAACCAAACGACATAATTTATGAATAACAACGACAACACGAAGATTATAAATAGTTGTCTGCTAATCACCCGAATGATTATTAGCCCCCTATTCTTATGAAAATCCCCCAAAAGAAGAAATATAAATTAATTATTTTATTTTATTTTATTTTATTTTGAGCTTCGCAATTTTAGTGATGAGCTCATGACGAAGGAAGTGTGAAATATAAATTAATTATATTTCAGAACAAATAAAATTAAATTATTTGAAACCAAAATTACAGCTAATCTGGAATTTTTTTAGACAATCCGAAAAAATCATTATATCCACTTTCAACCAGATTCGATGGATGTCCACGAAATGTCTTTTCTTTATTAAAAATCAAATAATTTGGGATTACTGCCTCATCTTTATGCTCTAGCGGAATGCCTCCCTTAGATGAGTTAGTCGAGGACTCAGAGCAACTAGTCTTAAATCAGGCTGCTGTAGATGAGAAACTAATAAAGAAAAGTTATTTCTCCGTGAGTATTTGCTTGTTTTAACCATAATGGAGTTGAGGGAATATTCCTTTCCCGCCTTTCAACTTGCTACCCAGTTATTCAAAATGTTTTTAGCGCGGTTCCTCCCTCCCCCATAGGGAGGAACCCCGCTTATAAGGTTGATCTCATGACGCAATCCAGAAGTGCCGACTAGAAAATTTTGCGTTTCAGAACCCCTAGAGACCGAAAATGATGGTGGTTTAAATTTGTATATATATATATATATATATATATATATATATATATATATATATATATATATATATATTTGTATGTTCGCTCTCTAGGTAGAAGACGAATGGTCCGATTTTGATGAAATTTGGTACAAAAATCCGTCGTCCAATTTGAAAGGTCAAGTTCGTTAACCAGAAAAATCCGTCCACTGGAAGATGGCGTTTATGGCGAAATTAGCGCAAAAAAAATCGTAACGCTTACGTTTTTGAGTTCATAAGCTTGTAAGCACTCGTTTTATAGGCTTCTTGGGCTAGGAAAACGAATGAAACCATTTTCAAGGCGATAGCTTTAACAGTTTTCGAGAAAATTGGTAAAATAGTTTTTGAATACCGTTTTTGGTTTGGGTACTTAGAATCATGGGATCAGTTGAAACATTTTCTGCATGTTCTACTTTCATTAAAACTAATATGTTGAAATTTGTGTTACGTTTGGAGTTAAGGAAGGGTTAGAATAAAATATTTTATTAACAGACATAAAAAAATTTGGTAACTTTGTATACTTTCCTTAATATCTCGAAAAAGGTTGAGCATTTGCTAAACGGAAGAATACCATTAGAAAGCTTACTAAATGCTCTACAAAAAAGGTTCTGATGAAAGTTTTGATTAGACGATGTCAAGCGGAGAAATAAGTGCTTAAAACTTACAGTAATTGATTTCGCTTATTCGAACTGTTCTTTTTGCCTGTTTTTATTCCTTGTTATTTTTTAACTGCTTATAGTTGGATAATGTATTTGATAATAAATCAGGTTAAGAAAAATAAGAAAAACAATTTAATCTTAGAGATATGGATTTCCAAGATATAGCTTTTCAACTGCCTAGCGGGGTCCTCCCTAGGGCGGTTTGGCCGACCCATCCAGGTAAGATCGTAAATAAGACCTTTCTTGAAAGTAAAGATGGAACTGTCAACTTTGGTCCTCTTCTGCCTCCCGGCACTTTCTTTGCTGACGAAGGCTACCAATGAGTAGCCGAAACGTCCTAAATATAGATTTTTTTTAACAAAAATCGTATTGAGGTTTCTTTTGCCGAATCCCAACCATTCCATATTTACTTATCACCTCGACGGCTAACTATCTAATCTTCATGCTTTCTAGAAATGTGGACCCAAAATAATAACAGCTTCTATTTTAATCATTTTAAATGAGTCTTGAGATAAGAACGGAACCGCGCTAAAATGATGGAGTTCCTGCGAGTCGGACTTTTTTTTTTAACCCTCCATTTCAATTAAATTATTAATATATTCAAATTTTGTTTTCATTTGAATTGCATGAAAAAACAAGTATTCTGAAGAAGCAGGTGTTTATAACTATAAAAATAATCGGTAAAGTTCCTGCAAATTTCTGTACGCCAGAAATACTGTGCAGTCTTGCGGGATAGCTTCCTAACAAGATGAACTTGATTTTACTGATCTGTATAGTTTTTTGTAATAGGTATAAAATTCATAATTTACGGTTTTTATATGCTTCTGCTCTACTTGCTCAAAAATTTGATGAAAACATAAAATAAGTAAGGAGAAATATAAATTTAGGTCACCTAAAGTATTTTCTCTGAAGATTGTAAAGATTTATCAAAGACTCATCAAAATTTGTAAATTATTGTTTTTGCAGGTTTCCTTCCTCACTCAAAAGGGAAAAACCCCGCTTATAACGCCGCACAGTGGGGGAAAATCCATTTTTAGGGCGACAAAATTATTTTGTTGTGTTTTTTAATATTTTTGAGGTCACTGAGATATTTAAAAAAAGTTGTTGACCCATAATTTTTAGTATATCCAACAAACAAATGCTGTAGACACACAAATATTTGGACATAATAGATAAAAATGGGGAAAATGTTTTGAAATCTATGGAACATTTAAGTAGTAACTTTTTGCATCTATTATTTACATAAACATAATACATATATTTAAAAAAATAATACATAGGCTATAAATCAAAAATAAAAAACAAAAATAGACTAGAAACTTAAAGAAAAAAGTACGAGTAATTGTACAGACTTGTTTTTTAATAATGAAAAATCATTTAAATGAACTAAACCCTTTCAAAGTTTTAAGAACTTATTTCTCCAATTGGGAAAATCCCAATGAAATCTACTTGAGAACAGTTTTTGTATCGCATTTAATAAGCTTTTGAATGCCTTCCACATAAAATGATTTCCCTCCCGTTTGCAGTATATTTAATATGTAGATAGATAGATAGATATATTTATTGCTTTTAATGCAAAAGTATATTTAATAAAATTCTCCTTTCTGTTGTTCTGAAAGTAGCACCTCGTTTTTTCAAGCGGAAGATGGGGGTTCGAGTCCCACCTGCAGAGTGTTGAGTTTCTTCATATCAGAGCCCGTTAGAGGAATTTCCTGCTGCCCCATGGACGTTAAGGAAAGGTGGAAACCTATAGATACCGACGCTGAAGTATATAAAAATCCCATAACTCCTCATATGTGTTAATAAAATGTTTTTTTCTGATACTTCCTTGATTTCAAAAGTACCAATGTGTAAATATCTTAGTTCAGAAAAAAAAAAAAAAAAAAAAAAAAAATCAGCCCCGTAACAGACCACGAGGGCCCTGAGTTGAGATACTATAGAGGTATCTGAATCATGACCATACGGCACACTAGGGAGATATTGTGGCCAGTACTATGCTCCGGCCGCCTGATTTTCCCCTTTGTTGATTGGACTGCTTGAGTCATTAGCATCTTAGTTTAGATGCATGTCAAGTGTCGTGAGCAATTAATAACTGACTCACTTTTTTCTGAAAACAAAAATCTAAAATTAGGTAGGTATAAGTTTTTGCGCTTATAGCCCCCTTGTACACATTTTGTAGGTAATATGATATGGGCAATTAAATTAAACGACTTTAAAGACTATTCGTGTGCCGCTTTTGTAAAAAAAATGGGAAAACTAATATTTTGGGGGAATTTTCTATAATGTCTCGAAAGCCGTTGGGAATTCGTAGTAAACGTAGCTCAACTCTTTAATCGCGTTCTCTATGGAATTTTTTGCAGATCAATCTCATTAGTAGAAATCGGGGCTTACATTTCCAAAAACAAATGTTGGTTTCGTTCATGCCAACGATTGTCGTCTCTGTTTTTCTCAGTTTTTTAATTGGATATTTTTTAATATAATTCTCAGCTGGACCAAGAATTAATTAACAAGCTGACAACAAGTATAATTTCTGTGGAATTATGTACGTTCCTTGCAGGGCTTCATTGATGATCTCAAAACACCACCCCAAGAAGCTAATACCCGTATGCCCTGGATGACAGACAGCTTGAGACAGATCTAGTGCCCTGCTGCTGATAGCATTACCAACTGATGCTCTGTCTAGAATAGGGGATCAGTAGGTAATGTTCCATTGCTCCAACGGATAACCAATGTTATCCCGTGATACTTAATTACCTGTGAAATCTTTTGGACTCATACAGATAGTTATGCTTAAACTTTCACTAAACCATATTGTCCGATAGAACGACCAAGAAACGAGTAATATTTCGTTATTCCTTACAAAATTTGAATCTTTTAGCATGGGTAGAGGTTATTATATAATTTAGTTAGGTTTTTATGGTCAGTTGGTTTGAAATGGTAACAATAACAATAAACCTAAAGAATTTACAAATCTAAAATGGAAATAAAATTATTCCTTTTAAATTAACACTATAATGTCAAATTACTACTGGTTAACATAAGACTAGGGTAATAAACAAGAAAAACTGTACCAGCCGTTACCTTATTGAAATATTTGTATGCTTAAATTGCACTGAAAAATAATTGTTTTAAGTGAGTATTTGCCGTTAGGATTATTACTACCTGTCTACATAACTATAATATAAAGAGGTTATTTCCAAAAGAAACCTTTTAAAATTTATTTAGCCTTTTAAGCAAGTTGGTACACATTTATTTGAAACAAAAACATAATTAAATTGCTGAATAGGCAATGACAGGCGTTGTCTGAAGGAGAAGACTGCATATAAAAATACGAAAAGTACAGAAAAAGAGGGGTCTACGTGGTCTAGTGGCTAGCGCCTTAGATTCATAAGTAGGAGATGGTGGGTTCGATTCCCATCGGCGACAGGAATTTCTCATCTCAGGGCTCGTTGAGAGAATTCCTGGCTGCACCGTGGATGTCGGCACTAATGGCCCAGATTTGTCGATGGGCCGTTTAAAAAAAAAAAAACTACAGAAAAAGCTAAATTTGAGTTTTGTTTTGCACTTAGGAAACCCATAAACAAACAAATGGCTCAAAACCTCATAGCCCCGACGAAGGTCTGAATTTCAAGTTGAATTTTGGCAAAAAATAAAACTCATTTTCTTATAAAAATGTAGTTTTATTAAGATACACCACCGATCCCTAACAAATCGTACCTTCGTATCACGAACAGTCAACGATCTTCTTTCCACAAAAAACCTTCCTCATGTGTACACCGATTGAGGAATAGCGTCGTTCAAACCTTAATCGATCAAAAAATATATTTATAAGAATTCAGACTATAAAAGGTTCTAGAATTTGATATTGAAAATCAGATAATGTCCTATTTTTTAAATATATCTTGTTTTATGATCATGTAGGTATTTTGGAAAATAATTTGGTTTATGCTATTATTCTGATTCAATTCATAAAAATTAAGAATGATTTCCTATTAATGTCCTGGTTTTGTATTATTCGTCTTCGAGATCAATACAGGGCAAGGGTTACTGAGAAAATTACTCTTTTCGAGCGACATAATTACTTAGACACGCACTCTACTTTTGTAGCCTTTCGTACCATAACTACTGCTCACTGACTTACAGTTCCTCTTAGTTTCCGTTTCCGTCGCTCTTATCTGCATACTATAAAAATTGGTAAATAACATTTTTAAGACTTTAGAATATAAGACCAATCTTGTTAAGGCAAAAAATAGAAATAAAAAACTGTCTGTCAAATATTCGTTCTGTATTACAGCCTATAGAGTTGTGAGCCATAGTGACCTATCTTCGCTGACCGCAAAGTCTAGCTTCTATCAAAGCATGCTACCGTTCCGAGAGCTTTTTTCCATGAAAGCAAATCTTGTGGAATGAAGGTAAATTATTCAGGTGGTTTTACCTGCCGAAGCTTTGACCTCAACAGGAACTCCGGATCTTCCATCATCCTTTGACTTTCGGTTCACAACCATCTTGCTATTGTAATATTTATTCCGGACAGTTGGTATGTTTGATTGGGAAAAAAATTACTGAATATGAATTTAATGCATTATATTTTACTAACCATTTGAAAATAAAAATGCAAAAGAAAATACACAATTGAAACAAAAATGCTTTAAAGAACTGTATAATTTATTATTTATTATACTCTTAATAACTCAAAAAAATAAATAAAATCCTTCCTACAAGTATGACTTCTATTTACTAACTTCCTTGTCGCTATAGAGCTTTGCAACACCTATACCTGGAAAAATTTAATAAATATATTTCGTGAAGATAACTTATTAAGAATTAGCTTAATAATTATTTTTTTAAAATATGTATATATATATATATATATATTATATATATATATACATATATATATATATATATATATATATATAATATATATATATTATATATATATATATAATATATATATATATTATGTATATATATATATATATATATATATATATATATATATATATATATATATATATAAATCAGTCCCGTAACAGGCCACGAGGGCCCTGAGGGGCAGATACTATAAAGGTATCTGATTCATGACCATACGGCACACTAGGGAGATAGTGTGGTCAGTACTATGCTCCGGCCGCCTGATTTTCCCCTTGGCAGCTTCGACTGCTAGAGTCATTAGCACCAACCAAGGCACCCATTATTAAATTAATTAAAGGCTGGGTTGGCCTAGGGACGGTCAGGGAGGACGAATTCGACCGGTGAACGAAGACACTAGAAGAAAAAATCTTTAGTGCTTGCTCGGGATTTGAACTCAGGCCTCCAGCTTATTAGTCCAGTGCTATATATATATATATATATATATATATATATATATATATATATATATATATATATATATATATACCTATATATATATATTTCCTGTATTTTATTTAAAGGTATTTTTTTTTTCAATAATAAAATATTGCAATGAGAATGGTAGCCTTTTTTTTCTGAAATATCGGTGATAGTAGAGTTTCGCGCTAAGGAAATTCTATTTCAGGATCCTGGTTTTCAAAGAGGAAAAACAAGACCCCCTCCCTCTTTCTATGATGCATGAAAAGCGGGCTCTCTTAGGGTGTCCCTTAGTATTCTTCGAAGCAAGTAATTTGAGTGTTCATTTTTTTTCAGAGCTTCATTCATTTTGGACTCCGTCGGTTTGGAAAACCATTAGCTCGTGGGTATTTATCATCTTCTATGACCTAGATCAAATGCTTGAAAATATGTTTCTAACTTATTATCCAAAAATACTGAGGGATTGGTTCTATTGTGCATGTACTGCCAAATAATGGTATTTTATACATTTCTTTTTTTATGTTTACATATTTTTTAGTCAAAAAGAGAAAAGTATTTATTTTATGTGTTCCTCTTCATAGGCGATTAAAACAAAGAACAGCATCTCTGAACCAAATATTGTAAGAAATCAGCATGGCTAATGTAGTTGGGGATAAAATTGTAACTGCGAACTACTTTGTGTGGAGACTTTACTGATAAATTGAACCTAGCATCTATGGAAGTATGATTGTCGTAAAATACAAATATTTCAAAACAAGTGTCTCAGAATAACCAATAACTACCCGTACTAAATATCTCAAAAATGCACACTGAAATGAAAATACCACACATAAATATATATATATATATATATATATATATATATATATATATATATATATATATATATAAACTTATGTATAGTTTCTTTCAAAGATGCAGGAACCCCGTGATAAAAGAAATAGGTTACTACACCAAAACATCCAAAAAAACGTACGTGCTCAAACGTACTAAACATATCCTTATGTACAGGAATACTGAAAAGTAAATGTGTAAGCTCTAGGTGCTACATCTAGTATACTGACTGATCTCTGCTCCTATTATCTCATAGCTAGGGCTAGCAGCTAGCTTTAGGTACTAAGCTGTTAACACAAACACAGTTCTTCTACAATCATTCTTTAATGAATTTAGTTTGCTTTAATTAGTTTTATGCCTATTAATTATTAATTATCTCTCCTATCACTTATCAGTGTACATCTCTTCAATAATTATTATCATTATCATTATAATTAAGTATTATTATATCATTAATTATTATAGTTATCGTTAATTTATATTATGATTATATGATGTGTCTTAGTACGTAGCTAGTAGTATAAGTCAGGGTTTTTGTGACATTTTTCCCTTATAAATATTGTTAACCTTTATTTTAATCACTGCAGCGTTAATCCTAGAAATAGTATTTGTGTGGTATAGAGGTACACACGTGTTACTGTATTTTATTCAATAAACTAGCTGTTACCCGGTGTGCAATGCTACACCTACTTTATATTAAATATCTGTAGCCGGGCTTACCATGCTACACATGCTTCATATTAAATAGTTGTAACCCAGCTTCCATGGTACGCCTACTTTATATTATATATTTAAAAAAATGAATGATTATATTATATTGGTCCAAATTATGAGAATATAAGATAATAAATTGAGAGCTCGGCTGAAAAAGTTATTTTCCATTTTTTTATTTTAGAGAAAGTGGGGTGGAAATTAAATTGATCCTTATTTTTTAAAAAGTGCCCTTACTTTTAAAATGGTATTACAATTAAGTGATTCCAAATAATTTAATTGCAATACCGTTTTAAAGAAAATCCAAACCAAACTCCCTGTGTTTAATTTTTTTAAAGAAAAAAAAATATGTAGTCCATAAATAAATATTCATAAAAAATAGCAATACAAATGAGGCATTTAATTAAGGTTATGATTAGTTATAAGTTGTCAAAACCTACAACTGAAACTATATTCTTTATTTTCATTGATTTTTTTTTTAAATATAATATTTATTTATTTTAAGGTCTTCGCATCTAAAGCTAAAACCTCAACCTTGCGCAAATATAATATTAATATGTTATATTGTTTACCTGTTCATGTAATAATCCGTAACTGAGTTTTTTTTATGAATGAAAAAGTAGGTAAGTCGTGCAGGGTTTATGTTATGTATGCCAAAAGGAAAGTTTTAAAAACATAGTTTGTTGTTTCACATACACTTTCACATATTTTTGTTCACTTTTTTTTTCCTTTCTATTAAAGCTTCTGTTTCAAATTTTATGGTTCATGCACTCTTCTATAAGGATAGTCCTTCTATCAGAGGAAATAGGGGCCTCTAAGAATAAAAACAAATTTAAGATATTTTTCTTGCAGTTATGGACAACAATGAATTAAAGGTATTTGGGAATTTCAATAACGACATTGACTTGGCGAGCAACAATATTTTTACCAGAATTGCAACCGTATTTAAACATTTAGTCCAAGAGCTGGTAACACACTTTTCAAGTGTTTTATGTGCCTTGAAATTGTCGAATAGTGGGTCTCTAGTGTAGATAAAAAGTTAAGTATATGGTTGCTGGACATACCTTGAAACACCAGGTACTGCGCATGGTAATCAGTAACAAACTATGGGCCAAAAATAGTCTTTTATTCAGAAGCCATAAGTGTTCAATGTAAAATTAAGGCAATTCTATAATGAATAATATATAAGGCAGACACTTTTAAGTGGGATACATATAAAAAAAAAAAAAAAAAACCGAAGTGGGTTTTTTGTAATATTAAATGAAGTCTCTTCTTCACACTGCTATTTAAACACCATAATTGAAAATAATTACAAAAGGGCAGACACTTTTTGTGAGGTTTAGTAATCAGCAAACATGAAAATAAATTCAGCCGATGATAGACTGCAATATACTGCGTGTAACCGTAAGAGTGAGTGAGAGCACCAATCATCTGGAGTTGTGGCTGTTCTAGAAATAAAGCAACTTGCCTTAATTATACATTAAAGGTTGTTGGCTTCTGAATAAAATACCATTTTAGTGACATATTTTTTTAACACCTTTCCCCTATGTGCAGTACCTGGTGTTCCAAGGTATGTCCAGGCTACACATACATGCCTTACCTATCCACGACATGCAATACACCAAAATTCCAAGGTGCATAAAACACTTCATGAAATGTGCGTTACCAGCTCTCCGACTAAATGTTGACAGTCAGAGGATATAACTATCTCAGACAAAAGAAAGCATATGTCAGAATATAATGATTAAATTATTATGGATATTAAATTAATAAAAAATTGCATGGAAAATTTAATTACTTATTCATTTATTAGAACACCACAATTCACGTGACTTCCTCTTCTTATAAAAATAATATTTTAATACATTAATTTATCTGCAAAAAAAATAGCATGCATTAAGAATAACTTTATTAAAAAAAAATTAAAGTGAGGCTGCCCAAATTAATAGGGTTGCTAAACCATACAGCTCTTGTAATAATAAAATAATGTTTCAAAACGTGGTGAAAATTAATTCATTTATATACATTCATTTGTATGATTATAAACATTTATGTAATTTATTATGTACATCTATCTATATGCGAATAAAAAAATAAGATAAATATAACAACATTTAATATAATATTTTAATAATATTTGCATATGTATGTGAGAGAACTAATTTAAAGTTCATAAATTTAAGTCCTTTACAAAATGACATTGTTCACAAAGGAGTTTTTAATGTTTAAAAAAATCTTTTTAATGTTTTAAACAAAAAGTTCTATCTTTTTGGAAAATCTTGGAACCTTAAACTTAAAGGTACATATTCTGCATATGTAGACTCTTCTGTAAGATCTTTTTTCTTTCTCGATTTCCAGTATAATACATTACCAATGTATAAGAAATTATTAATAAGAAAACCAGTGGTGGATTTTCCTTCTAAATGATCATTTAAGAATATAGTCCCTACATCCATATGTTTGAACAACATTTAGACCCATTTGATATCTTCAACTTTCTTATTTCAACAAAATCTCAAGCATTATTTCATTTCAAACTATTTTTTTCTCTATCCCAAAAATCACAATCGCTTGAACTTTATCAGATTCACCCTCAGCCAATCCAATACAGCTTATGTTTTCTTGGGTAACATCAACATGCCTAGCGACAATGATTTTATTATTCAAAAGTACTTTATATCCCACTTCACTATAACCGATTAAAATGCACATATTCACCTTTTTATCCCATTTAGAAGTTATTATTTGTTCTGGTTTCCTAACAAAATTTTTACTACCATATAAATTAAAGTTAGAAACATCTGGTTTCTTTCCAAAACAGTTTTCATAGGGTATTTTATTGTCAATGGTGTTAGCTAAAGAGAGATTTTTCAAATAAGTTGCTTCACAGACCATTTCTGGCCAACTTTTTTTTCTACAATAGCTTCTGCCAGTAAACAATGAGATATATTCATAATTGTTCTAGTAAATCACACCATTTAATTCATGAACATATGAGGGACAGGGATTAATTATGATACCCTTTTTTTTTTTGGTAGTCATAATTCTTACAATTTAAATATTCCTTACCAATGTCATATCTCACAATACCAATTCTCTTATTTCCTAAGTTTTCAACCTCATTTACTTATTGAACAAAGGAATGAAAAACTTCTGTTTTAGGTTTAATAGTTTAAATCCTAGCAATCTTACTATTTATTAGAGTGAGACCGCGACAAAGGGAATTCATCACTAAACACTTAAATAACAATAAACAATACTGAACAATTATGAAGAAATTAACATGAGAGCAATCTTACTATAATCATCTATAAATGAAACAAAATATTTTTCACCTTTGAGACTCATAGTTAAAAAAAGGTCCACATCAGTGTAAACAATTCCAAAATACTTTTAGCCTTGTTCTTATTGTTATTTACACACTTCATCAGTTTCAATAAAAAAGTTAAGTGTTTTTCCACATACTAAAACCCTCTCCATCAAATACCAGTACATATTCATTTATTCATTAAACAGAAAAGCGAGTGAGAGATACCGAATACTATAACCGACATTGCAACCTTCCTTTACTAAAGAGATAAAAAAACTCTCTCAACAAAAGTATTGAAATTATTAAAGTTATGAATAGAAACATGAACACTTAATTATAATATATTAGTCCAAATTATGATTAGATAAACACAGAACATTTTTATGATATACTTATTTATACGATATTAGTCTATATTCTGGTTAGAGCAGTGTTGCCCTAGGCAATCAAATCAAAATTGATTTAATATGAAGAAAACTGATCTGATATTAAGAACATTAATCTTAAAAAATATGATATTTTATATGATATTTGTCCAAACTCTGAGAATATAAACCTACTATTTAGATAAACAAACAAAGGTTTTGTATTGCACTTCTTCTTAGAAGGAGGGGCAACACTGGAAAGAAAATGCTGATTTCTGACTATAAACTCTTCTGTATATGACAGTTTCGAACTCGTTACTTCCAAACTATGAATCCTAGAAGATTTTGAGCTAGACTACGAGATTTCCCGGATCAAGACGTATCTATGTGCGAAGTTTGGTCAATATCAGTCAAACTATGTGGATTTGTATAAGGAACAAACAAACAGAAAAACAGAAAAACAGACACGTGATTTTTATATATATAGATTAAAAAAAAGAAAAAAGAAAAAAAAAAAAAAGATTGTCGTTTTTTGAGTCAACAGTGCTTATAGCCATCAAATCAGGTTAAATAGTCGTGTGTTTTTGAGGTAGGGCAGTATTATGTTTATTTACTGGCTATTCATTCCTAGAATTTTCTGCATATCATTCGACATGTTGAAGTTACTTAGTTCCTGGCAGTCTGTCAGTAAATGTTTGATTTTAAGTTCTTTGTTACATGTACTGCATATAGGTTTATCTAAAATTGTCATAAGGTATTCATGAGTTAGTCGAGTATGTCTGATCGTCTGTAATGTCGATGAATAGAAAGCTATTCGTCGACTGGGTTATATTATATATCTTATTAAATGAGGCTTAGTTTTACATTATACGAAAAGGTTTTATAACTGATGTTTATGGTATAATTTTGTATATGTGATTTTTTTTAATGAATAATAATTCGTTGAAAATATATTTTTTTCCGAAAATCTAATTATTGTTCTTAACCAAATCCTAAATATTCCTAGACTTCTTATCACCTCAACGCAGTGGGGCGAAACGACATTTTGTGTCTCAAAAAAGGCTAAAGCCTCTAAATCTTAACCGATTTTAACAATTTTTTTTTTTAAATGAAAGCTAATAAAATTTAAAACAACTTTGTTCAGCCGTTCAAATCCTGATTAGACATAGAAAAAAAATCAAAATCTATTTTCAAATCATTCAAAATTAATATTATTTAAATTAATCTCATTGTTGATTTAAGATAAATTTTTGTTTTGAAGATGTGTCAGTCTTATTTTTTCCACGTGTAAGCAGGATTTGAATGTTTATTTCAACAATATCAGTGCTAATATTAGATTAGATGAAAAATTAAATATTTTCAATTGTAAACTTTGGTGAATTATTGACAACAAATAGGGGAAACATCTGGCCAAACAAAGCTGTTCTACATTTTATTACCTTTCATTTTTTTTTTTTTTTTTTTTTTATTTTTTTTTATTTATTTATTTTTTTTTTTTAATTACATTGAAATCGGTTATGATTTAGAGGCTGTAGCCTTTCTTGAAACATGAAATGTCGTTTGGCCCCAAAGTGCGACGCCTAACTATTTGTATCTAATATAAAAAAAAAAAAAACATGTTCATAGTCATTCTATGTGTATGAGTTGGTGGTTCGTTTCTCTAACAAACACAATGTTTGGGCAGATAACATTCAAGAATTTTTTTTTTCTTGTAACTTTAGATGATATTTAAGGTTTACTGACCTCGGGTTGTCGAGACGAAGCTTCCTCCAAGAGCTGAGTGGAGCTACTGGAGCCGACTCCTGCTAACTCTGCATGCTCTGCTTACCTCTGCTAATAGGCATCGTTCCGCTGAGGGATTCAGTAAACTCCATCTCCCAGCAGTAGCGAAAGTCTCTATCTTCATTGTCTTCTTAATGTTAGCCTGCTTTCTCTGTGTCAGTGTCGCAGAGATCAGTGTCAGCGGGGTTGACCGCTCTGCTTGTTCAGTCGATATTCATCTAGGACTATCATGTAGAAACTGGAGTTCTATTACTAAGGAGTGTAGGTGCACCACTTTGACTTCACTAGTATACGTTTGCTGTCACGGAAGACTGCATTATTGCTACCCATGGGGCGTTTTTGTGGTTAAAATACGGATCCTTTTCAGCTCTCGGTCAGTATGTCCCACAATAGCAGAACATCTGGGTGTCACATACCCACAATAATATCTTTGTATATAGAAGTCAGAGTTTCTTTAAGGAACTTGTTACTTTTTTATTTAAAAAAAAATGGAAAATCACCAAAACTTAAATCAAAAATGATTGTTAATAAAGCATAGTTTTCAATTCTTTGGGGTAAAGCAGAAACTATTTGTAAGCTACTACTTTATAATATGTTTATATGTATATATATATATATATATATATATATATATATATATATATATATATATATCCGTCGCTCTCTCAAGTGCGGCGATCTCCGAGAGGAAGGACAGACCGGAGCTAGACCGAATCTTTCCTAGCTCCCTCCCTAGCTAGCCAAACATTTGTTTCGTGGTATTTCATTGAATGGAAGTCAAAGAAGGCATACATGTTTTGTTTTAGAAGCAGGAACTTGTGTTTCTACTAAGAAAATAAATGTTTCTACGAAGGCATCTGCGGCTGGAACGCCTGATTTTAGCCAGTCTAGTTCAAAAATTCAAAGTTTTTTTTAATAATACATTCTATTTCAAATATTTATTTATTTCAATTTTAACGTCTATTTATTATTAACTACGAATTTTAGGACGGGTTATCTATAGGTTATCACCCTTTTCTAGCCAGGATAGGGGTGATGCCTTTTCTTTTTTTCGAAAGAAAAGCCACCACCCCTAGTGGGAATCGAACCCACGACCTTTGGCACGGAGTGTTAAGTGCTCACGCCTTAACCCTCTCGGCCATCGGGTCTCCGATTTCATATTGCATTTCAAATATGCAATATTAAAAAATGGTACATATTATTGTATCCTAAAATAATAAGGGTTTATATATATATATATATATATATATATATATATATATATATATATATATAAAACTAGACCTGCAATGGTGTTAATGACCTCAGCAGTCGATGCATCCAAAAAAAAAACAAACAATAAAATAAATAGACCTGCATATAATAAACCCGTACGTACACAAGCATATACTTTGATATATGTACAATAACTGGACAAAAATTTAATATTTATTTAATTTTAACGTCAATTATAATTAACTAGGAATTTTAGGACGGGTTATCTATAGGTCAACACTCTCTTCTAGCCATTGTAGGGTTAATGCCTTTGTTTTTTTTTCTAAAGAACAGCCACGGAAGTATGTTTTTCTAAAGAAGTATGTTATATTTCTTTTTATAATTTTTTTTTATTTTATTTTTCCGTTTGTAACTAATACAGATTTCTTTCTAGATGTTCTGTTATACGAAATTAGTGATAAGACGCTTTGCCAGTATAATCTCAACCTGAGCCCATGTCATTAAAGAGTTAAATTAGGTGTGAAAAATATAATAGGTATTTTTTTTATTTTTTATTTTCACCCAATTATTAGTTACGTTAGCTTCCTTTCGTTGCTGTTAGAAAATACCTTTTAAGTAAGATTGGTTATCACACCTCATGATTACATTGTTGATAATCCACCTTCCGTATAAATCATGATTCAAACACACAGCTTGAATTAAATGCACATGAATGCTAATTTTTATTAAATAATAAATAGTGATATTATGCTGTCTGAGGATTGGCCACTAACGGTTGACTCCCTCTTGTGTTATTCCAAACCTTACTTTGAAATAGAGAATCGTCCGTAAAACAAGTTCTGACATATTTCACTCTGAATAAACCTTAAATTACCGTCCAATATTCCATAAATTGCCCTTTGTATAGTAGCCAGTTTTATGAACTTCTTAAATATCTGGAAAACAGACATTTAAAAGATGAAAGTCAACTGCTGCCATAAAGGACCCCGCCCTTTCCTAATGGAAAATGGCTTTCGGTCAAATTAAACGAAACTATGCTCGTTGGATAGAGAAAGTCTTTCTGAACAAAAGTCTCCATGGGCACAAAACCAAAAGGTTAAAACTTTTAAGTACTTTTGGGTATCCGAAGTTTTCCATTTTTAATTTTTGCAACATCTCGAGATCTCTGGTTGAAAGGTTTCCCAATCCTTTTGGCCAGTAGAAAAAAAAATAAGTATCAATTATTTTGCAAAGACCTTTCGAACGACACCACATTTGACACTCCTACCCCCCCCCCTCCACCCACGGGGGTGGGGGGGGGGAGCTTTTTTGCAATTATCGTCTATCCATTATCATTTGAAGATCTTTTCGAAGGAAATACACTGAAACCTTGCCTCACACCCTTACCCCACCCCCACCTCTAGCTCGTATGTTTAAAAAAAAAGGCCATTTTTCGCAAAAAAAGTGCTCTGTTAGCAGACTTTAACATTAGTAGCCCTGAAAAGGGCCGCTTTATGTCTCTTACAATACTGTCAACTGTTTTGACTTTTGGGTTTGCTATCGATCATCTGCATCTGACGTATGATTCAGCAAGGATATTTGATGTTTTGATGATGTCGAGCATATCCCAAGGGTTGGGGGTGGCATAAGGGTGTGAGGCAAGGTTTCAGTGTATTGTCGTCGAACAGATCTTCAAATGATAATGGATAGACGATAATTGAAAAAAAAAAAAATGCTTCCCCCCCGCCCCCGTGGGTGGAGGGGGGATGAGTGTCAAATGTGGTGTCGTTCGAAAGGTCTTCAAAAAATAATTGATACGTAATTTTTTTACTGGCCAAATGGCTTGGGAAACCTTTCAAACAGAGATCTCGAGATTTTGCAAAAATTAAAAATGGAAAACTTCGGATACCCAAAAGTACCAAAAGTTTTAATTTTCGGGTTTTGTGCCAATGTAGACTTTTGTTCAGAAAGACTTTTTCTATCCAACGAGCATAGTTTCGTTCATTTTGACCGAAAACCATTTTCCATTAGGAAAGGGCGGGGTCCTTTATTTCGTTCCCATTTATTTACTTACAAAAACATATTTTTTATTTGTATTTTTTTTAGTCAATATATCAACACACACCAAAACATAATGTTAAAAAACTGATTGTCACAAATGTCTAAAATTTTCAATGATTTTAATAAAATAAAATACTTGAATAACTTCAAGTGTTAAAATTAATTAAAAGTTTGGATGGAGCACTACTAGCAGAAGCTTCGCCTCCAGTATTTAAACCGGTAAGACTTTTTTGAGGCGATAAAGCAACACATACCGAAACTTCATTTAAACATTTTGTTGACAGCTTTTCGAGTGTTAACTGCCAAGAGTTAGTTTAGTTTTGGTTCGGGTGATGATTTGTGTTTTAAATAAAAGTGTATTTTTTATTCAAAAAACGTTGACACGTTTTATTCATAAACGGTTCTGAGATCATTTTTAATGGGACGATCTTGTTCGTAGAAATTTGTGCTTAAAATTTAAAAGTATCTGATTCGTTCTTTTAAACAATTTTTGTGTTTTGTTGAGTTTTTTTAATTTTTTTTTTTTAAATTACATTTTACAGTATAGTATTCTAGTAAAAAGAAGGTAAGATAATAAGCAACACAGTTATACTAGAGTTCTCTTAGAGCGGTGTCTTAAATCTTGCTTGTCTTTGAAATTTCATGTTACATTTTTAAACGTGTTTCCATTTTGAAACAAAACAAACTAATAACTGTTCCTCTATCCCTCTACAAATGTCACTAGAGATAAGAACGCCAAGATGACGTAGTTCCCGCTAGTCGAACTGTTTATCTGTTTAGATAAACAGTACACGACACACAAAAACAAAAGATAACACTATTTACGGACTCACTTAGCTCAATACATGGACTACAAAACATGTACAACGACAATCCCATCATTATAAACATACTAGAACAGATACACCGGACGAATAAAGAAATCACAATATATTGGCTCCCAGGACATGAGGACATAGGAAAAAGCAGTCAAGCTGACGTACTGGCTCGGACAGCTACAAGACAAAACCGACAGGACATAGACAAAGTTACAGTACAAGACCTGCAAATCGAAGTAAGAAGGTTTATTACAGAAAAGTGGCAGAAATCTTGGCACAGGACGACAGAAAACAAACTTCGCGAAATAAAACAGACGGTAGGTGAATGGCCTTCAAGCAAAAGGGATAATAGAAGAGACGAAGTGATATTATGCCGCTTAAGAATTGGCCATTCCCGACTGACACACTCTTATCTCATGACAAGACAGGACAGACCGACATGTACACAGTGTAACACACCGCTGACTATAAAGCACATACTTACTGAATGTTTACAGCGACAAAACTATGACTTACCTTACAATATGACTGAATTACTCCGCGATGGAAGCAAATATATAGATAACATACTGAACTACCTCAACAACACCAACCTCCTAAACAAATTATAATTATAATTAAACATGAACAAATTATAACAGGACATACACACATATATGTGTATGTATTTTATTTGTCTTAAAATGTTAAAACTATACAGCCGTACTATACTAAAATCTTACATTTTACAATATAAAACTAACAGGAGTGTGAAACCTCCTTCAACCAACTTAATTGATTATTTGTATAAACTTTATGCATTATTATAATATTGATTTTTCATATATTCAAGTATATTGTAATATTGTATTCTCTTATAAATAGATGTGTATATAAATTTCAATTTGTATATTTGGGCAAAAATGTGTAAAATAAGATTGTATTTAATTAGATGTAATTTTCGAATGTATATTATATATGTAATTTTTGTTCTGAGCGAGTCGCCTTAGTTACGGTCGCTCATAAATAAATAAATATTATCTGTTTAGCGAAAATCCCTCAGGAGATAACAAGGATAACCAGGATAACCACAATCTTGATCCAAGTTCCTGAAAATAACAATGACCTCTAATGGTCCTTGAAATTATCCATGGACACTAGAGACCAACTTCCTAGAAAGTTATCTTAAACTATTTAACTACCCTAAAGATATCCCTATCTATCGCGCTCTCTCTTAATTAATAACACTTGAAACCAGGGAGAACGATTAGGCTTCTTTATTCATAGCTCATACAAGATATTAATTAAGATATTTTTAAGAACGACTATTTATTCAGAGTTTTTTCGTTTTCATTTAAAATAAAATCTCCAGTCTACTAAGAAAGTATATGTCACGCGAAACTAATTCACAATCACTTGACTAGATTTGAAACATATGTAGGAAACAAAAACCCTTCCATACTTTTCAAAGACTGGCCCTAGCTTTCGAAAATAAATATATCACACTAGTATTTTTAATGTGACACAACACAACAATCAGTGTTTTTCAGTTATGACATGACGTCATCTTGGCGTTCTTACTTCAGAGCTTATGCGCCAGAGGGCACTTCTGTCACCCTTCCTGTCTTAATGCTATTCCCCCTAAATAGGCACAGTGACACATTTTCAGTTGAGTTTTATTTTGAATTGTGTCTTTTTAGAAATACCAGTGCGATATGTTGCTAATAAGGAAATAAAAGTAATTAAATACGTAAATCATGAGGAAAATGAAAAAAAGCGTAGATAATGATGTTTCTGGATATTTTCGGAAAAATTCTTATATATCTCAAAACCAGTTGGGAAATCGTAGTAAATTTTAACCATCTATTCAAAAGCTTATGAAATTTACCTAAAATGCGGTTCTTGTGTAATATTTGGTAGTACGAACTCATTCGGAAAATTTTGTTTCTTATTGAAGTAATTCCACTTAGATACTGTCAGGTTCCTGTTGTGACGCCTAAGATCTTGCTTTACTTTGAGATTTAATTTCCCATTTTTACAGTTTTCACGAATAATAAGGACAATAATGAAGAGAAGTAATTAATAACATGAATTAAGTGAGTAATATGCCTCAGAATTTCCATTATTTTAAATTTACGTGATAAATAAAGTGTAGTTTAATTTTATTTATTTAAAATGAAATAAAATAATTATGATGAAATAAAAAATAATTATTACAAAATTATTTTTATTATGAAATAAAATAATAATTATTGTTATTATATGTAAATTATTAAGGTTAAAGTAGATGTATTCATAAGGCCAGTAAACTAAATATGAAACAGGCAATACTTATACATCAACAGGCAGCTCAAGAAATTTTCATATTTCATCAGTGACTTATGATATTTAACTTAGAATGCTGAGCTATGAGGAGAATTTACTTCATTAGAAAATGCCTAAGTTCCTACCATTTTCACTGTCAGAAATTAGAGGCAAAATATTTTAGGAGAAATGTTGTTGGCCTCCAGACATATAAGTATAAACAATTATAATAAGACAATAAAACTAAGAGAATCTTGTTTATTGAGATTTTTAGTTATTGTTTAATTGTATTAATCCTTTATTACTTTATTCTTTTACTAGACTAATTCTTATTATTTGTTATCATTATTATTCTGTAGATCTGAACTGTCCGATATTTTAAAAAAGAGGTTGTTGACCTAAAAACTCTAAAAAAGTCTGTAATAATATAAATAGTACATTTTCTGCATATTAGCTCGAAAGATCCACCTCTAAATCAGATATTTATAAGGAGACCTGAACTTTTTTTTTACTTCTTATTGTGACTATCAGTGGCCGTATTATTAAAAAATGTTTTGGTAGATAAATAACTCTGGTATTTACGATACTTGAAATATTATACAGAAATAATTGTGAAACAAATTTCTCACTAAATTGTGTGTGTGTGTGTGTATGTATATATCTTCCAGCAGTATTTGAACTTACGGTGATCATTAAAACGAATAAATAAGGGGAAAAATATGTCATTTCGTTTATTATTTGGATGGTTCAGAGCACAACTAGACCAAGTCCATGTTATATAGTTTTCAGGAAATTAGTATTATTCGTTTTAATTGCGGAGATGTTTTATAAATCCTATTGACCAGTATAAGTCTTAAAACGATTTGAAAATGAAAACTGGCATCATTTATGTATAGCCTTGTTCATAAAATAGTTACAACTTGTTCTTGCCTTATTTGTGCTCTGAAAACAAATGAGAATGACTTCCAGCTGCAGAAATGCTATGCAAATGTGTAGCAAGAACTGCTACAAGTGGCAAAATAATGAAGTTAGGACTTAGTCTCCTGTAGCACTGAAAAGAGTCATTTTAGTAAAACTCTTCAATGCCAATACAACGTAAAATGGACTTGGTGTGCTTGTGTTCTGTACCCTCCATTTATTCTAAGCTTTTCGCGAAACCACGCACATTCGCGTTTAGTATTCCATTGAACTCGAGTTTCAATGCTATAGAACTCGGGGAACTTTCTCGTTTTACTAAAACCGATCACTAAATACTTAAGAAGGATGGAGATAGAGTTCGCTCTTAACTAAATACCTTACCTGTAGATTTCTGAAGATTTATTTTAAATCATCCTGGTGCCACTTAACGATTATGTGTTGGAAATTGTTGCAGTAAATTGTTAATAATATTTTTATAATATTAAACATCCGTATCCTAGTTATGACGAAAATAGCATAAAACTATTTTTCATGTTACATTCATCTCCTCTAAATGATAAGAGAACTTGTTAATAATTTTGACATGCATTACCGTCAAACATATTCCTTTCTTTCATAAATTGAAGTAGGATGATTGAAAACGCCATAAAATACCTCAAATATATATATTGGAGGTATTTTACGGAGTTTTCATTAGAGGTAATCCTAAATTTTTTTTTTTTTTAAATTATGTTTATTTACTTTTAAATATTTTCATTTAATTTACTTTTTTTTTCATTTAATTGTTTCATTACCATTTTTTTTACGGTGCACCAGAGTACTGCTGGGAGTTTATTCAACAGGCCCTGAAATGAGAAAATTTCTTGCTGCCACTAGACCACGAGGAGACACCTCTTCTTTTATTCATTGTTGACTTTTTCGTTGTTATCCATATCTTTTATTTAAAGATATTTTTTGATACGGTTGCAACCAAACAAACAATAGCATATACATATTGTGAGAATGTGTTTGTGTAGAAGAAAATGTATATATATATATATATATATATATATATATGTGTTTATAGATCTATAATACAAAAAAAAAAAAAAAAAAAAAAAAAAAAAAAAAAAAAAAAAAAAAAAGGGGGGGGGGGGAAACAAAAATCCAACAGCAAGGATCTACAGTAGTTTTACATTGTAGTATATTAGGAATTGCTTTAAGTGTTCACTTAGTAGGGTGCTGGCGACTATCAGGTTTACACCCAAAATTCATCAAACAAACAAACGATATACCTACATATATTTGTCGCAAACAGTTCCTTTGTCATCTACGGATTATAAAAAATCTACATTCTTTCTTAGTACCTCCGGATTGTTTTAATCGGCTTCACTCAGCGTAGATTTTTTTTTTTTTTTCTCAAAATCTATCCTTAATCTATTCCTTAAATTACTATATTTTACAGGGTCCTCTCTATTTAAAGTATCTTCATATTCTTTTAAATACTTTTATTGTTTGAGTCATTAGTAAACACACTTTAGATGCCACAAGTATTTTGGTATTCGGGAGGCCTGCTATAGCGTAAACCTAAAAGAAAGAATCTTCCTTATAACCTGACTGCTTCATAAAAAAATCAGAGAACTTTTTTAAACTTAATTACGCACAAAGATAGCACTAACTTTTCGTATCTGTCTAACAGGAAGACAGTGTAATGGCGCTTCTTCAAAGACAAAGATTCAAATTATACTTGTTCGTAAAATAATGCCTGATTAGATGTAATCATTTATCACTTTTGCTCTTTTGTGTAGCAAAGTTATCTTTCACGTTTTAGTAACTTCTTAAGGGCGTTTCCCTCTAAATGAAAGGAAACTTTATACTTTCATTTCAAGTAAAAGGTGCTCCCTTAGAAGGATTTTTAAATTGGATAACCGAAAATTGATTAAATCCAATGTTTTTCTTTAAATAATAAAATATCATTAAACAAATTGGAAACTGAAAACAACTGTAGAAAAAAAGAGAACCTCGTTGATATTTTATCCTGTCATTGTTCGAGGGTTAGATTCTGGGTCCCTCGCTGTCTGTAGGCCCACACAGCATTTATTTAATTTATAAATTGGCTCCTGCAAAGAGCAAACTGAGGCGGAGCATAGTACCACACTATCTCCCTAGTGTGCTGTATGGTCAGGAGAATGGTAAGCACTATAAGTGCTTAATATAATATATAAAACACGTATATTCAGTCAGAATTCTTTTTGTGAATTGCGGATTCCTTCCTCACCATTTTAAATGGTGATTACTAGTGAATGAGTGAGGGTTTTTTTTTTTGTAGCTCTTGTAAAAATAAACAAAACACAAAAAATGCAGAATCTGCAATTATTCAAATACCACCTATTAAAGAAGATGTAAACTTTTTATTCCTGCTTGAATTCAAATATTTGGGAAGAACAGTTAATATTAAGCTGTACGCATGTCGTAAACTTATACGTACATTTGTAACATTTATACAATCATAACATCTTACTACGGAGAATTTTTATTTTAACTAATACAGCTAATATTAAGTGTTATAAGTTCTATCACTAAGACGCCTAAGTTAATAAAAAATTGTAAATAAAATATTAAGTATCATTCACTAATATAAATTGAATAATTAAGATGTGAATATTCAGGGAGTAAATGAAACCTGAAAATGGTTATTTATGATGATCATTTAGCGTCGTTTCTTTTTTTTAGAATCTCAGGGAGGCAGCAGTTTTGCACAGCATTTTGCATTCAACATTAGGGAAACATAATATAACCGAATATTATATAAATGTAGGGTGCTAATGACCTCAGCAGTAGATGCACCAAAAAAAAAAAAAAAAAAATAATATCCTCAGGTGCCTTGTGGTTGGATTTTTCGCCTGCTGGATCACTTGCTGCCGTTGATTGATTGAATCGCGCTAGTTAGAGGCTGAGTGTTTCAGTAAAATACTGTACAATATATATTTAGGAATAATGGCCAATTGTAGAGAACCTTCTCAAGAAATATATATGGGTAGAATTATGGCAATATTTTATCAAATATATTTATTAAAAAAAGTGCATTAAATCTAGAAATATTTACAGTTCATTAATCTTATGCATGCAGTAACTTAAATTAGTTCGAAGTTCCTTAGTGGTTTGAAGTCATCGTTAGGGGTGACGTGACTGTTTGCGTCGGGATGTGAAGTTCGAGGATTTACTCGATCCCCGAACCTTATTAGGCTTTGATCCTTGGCATAAGACGAAGTGGCTAATGATATTTGTTGTTCATTGGTTTGAGATGGCAGAAGGAAGGTTTTGTTTGGTCTAGGGTAATTATATCCACTGTTTTCTGCTGACGGTGCAACGGATTGGTCTATATTGGTAGGATTGTGTAAAGGATTCAAGTTGTTAGGCGCTTTGCTTGGGTAGGGAAGAATTGTTGAGGGCTTGTTGTAATGATAACCTTGTTCTTGAGGTCTTATTATATTCTGTTGAATGTTAGTTGGGTTTGGATATTCGTAATAAGGTCTTTTATCCGCTATCGAGGTTGGCTTGTCTGGTGTTGTTGGTTGTGTTGAAGTATCCTGTTGAGTCGTTGATGGATATGAAAAAGTTGTTAAAGGTTTTTTATATACATATCCATTATTTTGGGGTTTTATTATGTTCTGTTGGATGTTCGAAGGATTAGGGTATTCTGAAAAAGGTCGAGGAGTAGTCGACGTGAATTGTGTAGGATATGTAAGACTATTTGATGGTTTGTCGTAATGATATCCATTATCTTGGAAACTTAAGACGTTCTGTACATTTGATGCACTGGGGTATTGAATAGAGGGTTTATTTGTAGTAGAAGGCAACAATGTCGTAGTAGGAAGAGTAAATAGTGTTGGCGGTTTAGTATAATAATATCCATTTGTTTGTGGTTTCAGGACGATTTGTTGAGTATTTGATGGGCTCTGAAATTGATAATTCGGTCGTTTGGTAGTTTGTTGGAAATTTGGTTTCATTGTTGTTAAAGGCTTTGGAGTTGTTGGGTAAGAAAACGTTATTGAAGGTTTGTCATAGATGTAGCCACTTTGAATTGGTGGTTTTACAGAATTTTCATTTATGTTAGTTGGACTAAGCTGTTGTACATTTCCTACGTGTGGTTTCGTTGTGATAGAAGACACGGGATTTGTACTAGTTGGATAATTAAAGTCTACGTTAGGCCTTTGATACACATAACCATGTTTTACGACATTTTTTTGAGTGTTAAAAAGACTTTGAAACGGACTATTTTCAACATTACCAATTGTTGAAGGAGAGTTATACACTTTTTGATCAGTTGACTGACTCTGTTTATTACTTGAGGGATTATAATAAAAGTTCGAACTTTGACCTCTACCCGGGAATGAAGTTTTTTGTACATCTGTACTTGCTTCGCTTTGCGATTTTTCAACATTCAAGGATGTGGAAGGAATTGATAAAACTTTTAATGGCTTAGGATACTTATATCCTTCTTCCGAAAAAACGAACTGCTGTTCATTGGATGGCCTGGATTCTTGAAATATTTCTGTAGGATTTGAAGAAGTAAACCCAAATGTTTGAGTGCTAGGATATTCTGTGGAGAATTCAATAGAGGGCTTTGAGTAGGTATAACCATTATTTTCTGATGGTAAAATACTTTCTTGTACATTTGAGGGATAGGCCTGCTGGTAGTTTACGTTTAGGAAGAGATGGCTCGGTTTTGGATTTTGGCATCCACATTGAGCTGAAGGTAATGTATTTTGTTGTGTAATGTACGAGCTACTAGGGAGATCTTGAAACGTTTTTGGATTTCGATTTTGATTAATAGACTGTGTGAAATGTTCGCCGTTTGGTTTCAGATTAACATCAAAGGGTTTAGTTAGAAGTTTTTGATTCGATGAACTTGTTTGTCCACCATGTTTGTCAGAATTATGTAAATTGGGTGATGGGAATTTTGAACCAGGCAGACTTGAGGAAAGAAGAGCGCTTCCTTCTATTGTCGGCAAAACTTTAGTCTCGCTTCTTCGTGTATCTGAAGGAAGCAATACATTCGGCGGCAACTTGGCTCCTGGCCTGATTTTACCATCAATTCGTTTTCTAGCTTTAAGTGGCTTGCAAAGGAAACTGTGAAAAGGATCGTTGCATAATCGTTCAAGAGTGTGTGATTCTTCATTATTTTGAGGTTCGGGTTTAATTTGGTCTGCTAGTAAAGCCCCACCTTCAATGTTTGGGGACAAATTTGTACTATCTGGTAGGACATTGCCTTCATCAGTGGGGAGATATGTATTCTTTGGTATGATGATTGGGGCGATGTTTGAATTCTGTGGATGTTCTTCCGGTTGGGTTAGCTTTACAGGTAGATATGTTTTCGTTAGAGGTTTGTAAGTGGTTGATTCTATTGTCTTCGTTGTAGTTGGTTTTTGGGTGTTTGGTACTGTCTGTTGGATTGGTATATAAACTTCGGAAGTAAAGGTCGGCAGTGAATCTATCTTCCTTGGAGGTAATGGAGGAAGATACTGCGGTTCAGACTGTAGTGAAGGAGCTTGCTTCTTCGGAGGTGGCAGATAGTTCCTGTCTACTTCCTGACTAGCGGGCAGCAGTGCTGAACCCTCTTCCAGCGGCTGCTTCTCTTCTCTGCGGTTAGATGCTGCTGCTAGAACACCTGGAGGCAGCACAGCTCCCGGCCTCAGGCGGCCGTCTATCCTCCTCCTTGGACCAGAAGGCTGGCAGAGGAAGCTGTGGAAGGGATCATTGCAAAGGCGCTCTAAGTTGTTCTCGTCTGCTGGATTGTGATGAAGCGATGTGACTCGTCGCTTTTCTGGAGATGTGCTGGCTCCCAGGAGCGGCGTTTCCAGACCGATGAAGGAGGAACTGATTCGAGTTTTAGCTAGCTTCTCTTTTTCATTCACATCACCAGACACCAGGCTGACTGCCAAAGTAAGCAACACTATTAACATCCTCTAAAACAAAAATACGAAATTAAATTAGTAACACATATTCAAATGAAGAAACTATTTAGAAACATATTATTTGGTTAGCAGGTAATAATTCATTCATCATTAGGTTGGACTGGAACGATAAGAAATGGTCATGAAAACCTGGTATATATTGTTTAACAAAGAAAGTTTAGAATATGCAAGCATATCTAAATTGCACTCCTGAAGCACGCCATTGGTTCACACCAGTCTTAATTGAGAGCTTTCCCTAAAAAAAAGATCAAGAAAATTCGTTTAAAAGCTAAATAAAGACACGAGACTTCCTGGGTAGTAACGATGTTTCAGGAATAAGTGGTATAAAAAATTGTTTTACTTTTCACTCTAAACTGTGAGATTTTAATTCGGCAAGAAAATGGTCAACAGGTATTTTGTGATCAGAACTATTAATAAAATGGAAAAGCAATATTACAGCAGTATTGAACAACTAATTGGGCATAAAAAATGTTAGTTCAAAAGGGATTGAACACCTTCGGTTTTGGAGGTTTTCCCTCTAGGCATGTCTGTGCGATTTTGGCGTTCGCTGTAGAAAGTAACAAAATGTAATAATAATTCAACAATGAAATCGTGATTCTACAGATGAAACTAAAGTCAAACCAGTGTTTAGTCTTTAAACACTATATGAAGCACTAACTTTAAAAAAAGATCATGAAGGATCATGAAGGCAATGAAGGCATGCATATATAAAACTCGTCAACTTCACTTTATTTGCGTTATTAATCGCTCTACATGTGGACGTGGCCCAGTTTTATATATGCATGACCTTCCGCTTATTCAAATAAAATATTGAAAGAAAAAAGGGTCACGATTTTATAATAAAAATAAACTCGTTAATGCAGTTTCTGTTATTTTATCAGCAAGAAACTATTCCAAAAGCAATAAGCAAGCGGTTAGTGCAGCTAATTTACAATTTTGAAAGGAAAAGAATACCATTTTCAATATTACTTTTATATAAAAAAAACGAAACATTGAATTGTAAACAATGACCAAATGTTTTGCATATCCCCGCCGTGTGCTCTGCTAACAGGCCATCAGGGGTGGTAAACACGCCTTATGACTATTCCTGTTATATTTACAAGCTGGGGGTAGTTCATCCATAGTAATGGCAATTTGGTGAATGGAGTTTGCGGATGGGACAGTATATTAGCTCAAAGAGCTCCAGATTCTGAACCCATGTTAGATTTGCATACAAATAGGCTGGCTCATTCAGCGCTTTGCCCTGTTTTCCCTCGGCTCGCTCTAAACCGGGGTGTTTTAAACAGAATTTTACACGACTATTACTCCATTCTTAGTAACAACTCCATGTTTATTTCCCATAATTAATTTTCTATCAGTTTTATTTCAAACCCTTTGATCAGTATTTTGTAAGTATATATATATATATATATATATATATATATATATATATATATATATATATATACATACATGTAAGTCAATCCCGTGGCCTGTCCACAGGGGTCCAGAGGGGCAGATAAGTAGAGTTATCTGATTCTTTACTATACAGAACACTAGTGAGATAGCCTGGTCAGTACCATGCACCGGCCACGTGATTTTCCCCTTTACAGGTACCCATCAATGAATTAATTAATGGCTGGGTATTGGCCTAGGGACGGTCAGGGAACGAAGACACCAAAAGATAAAAATTGTTAGTGCACTCGGGATTTGAATTCAGACCCTCCAGCATATTAGTCCTGTACTTTTTTACTGAGTTTACATGCTTTCTTTGCATCCAGAAACGTCAAATGAGATAATTTAATAAGAAATTAATTAAAAGAATGGAAAACACTTTGGGAGATCGAAAAATCTTAGAGAAATTTGGTCCTAGTAGTCATTACTAGGTTGCTTAGGTGATGGACTCTCGTTTGCTGTCACGTCGCCATTTAATGACGGGGCAGGATGGACAGGTTTGTGCTATTACAAACTCGACTATTAAACATACTCTAACTGACTGCAAAGGACAAGATAGATTAAATCTACCGTCGACTGATATATTTTTTTTTTTTTTTGCAACATCACTTCAGATATACAAGTGCGATATTTTTAGTTCATTAAAATATTTTAGATCATAATTAATTTATTTGAGGCAATAAGTCTTACAGTTATATTGCAATTTCTGGTACGTAAGTATTTTGCAATGCTTTGTTACCGCTGGACTTCTATAATGAATATGACAAAAATACAGAGCGATGATCCATTTTTAATGAATTCTCAAAAAACTATATCCTAACTTTTCACGCTATGTACGTACATCCGTAAGCCGAGGTATCAGTTCTCTGGTTAGGATTCTATGCCTCTGCATTAATTCCGTGAAGAGGCCCATACTTCTCAACATTGATCCTACATTTTAATTTTAAATGCCAGGAAAATAGTGCCAGAGATTAAAAACATATTTAAAATAGAAGATTCTTTCTGTCCTATTAGTCACTAGAGAATATTCAAATACATGCATCGAAGTGTTGTGTAAAGAGGTAACTTTAAGCAAGAATTGTGTAAGGACAGTCAGTTTCTCTTGAGACAACAATAATTTATTCATCCAGAGAACACAAGTGTCAACAGGAACCAAGATTGTACAGAAGGTTTCAAATATAAGCCTGTTTGTTCATTTCATCACTAGCGAAGAGGAGAACTTTCGTTATTTATGAGCCGGTAAAAAAAAATATTACAATATTAGAACATGAAAAATTAAAAATATCAAATAAGCGTATAATTGATAAATATAGTAAAGAATGCTATTAGAAAGCTATAATATAGACAAAGGAATATACGTAAATGAACTAAAATATATACAGTGCTTGCAAATTAAATATTGTTGTTAAATGTTAATGTTTTTAAGCTTTATTTATTGCTTCAATATAATGGCTACCGTTAGTTAGAATTTTTGTCAAATACCCAGATATGCCTAAATGTCCCCAGCTTTCGCATATCGACAATGTATATTTTATGGTGAGTACATCGTAGCAGTGCTTAGGAAATGTGTGTAAATGAGTACGCATATTATGGCTAAATCGGAGTCGTGTAACTAATACTACTTCTCCTTATTGCAATACTTCAACTGTTTAATCTGCTTTAGCTTGTTCATTTTCATAGGTCTTTCTAATAGCAACAACTGTTGTATCATAAACATCTACAAATAACAAGAATATTTGAAGCATTATACCATTTACTATCAATTTAACCAAATCGTTCGGAAATAAATAATAAATATAAGCGCAAACTTTTTATCAAGGATGGTCACTTACATCTCGGGCATAACTTTCTAAGATACGTATAGAATTAAAAACAATACATACCAAAATGAGCAAGATTTATGGTTCAAGAGGACTAACAATAAACTAAATAAATTAAAACGAACTTTTGAAAGCTGGGTCTTCTCGGCGAGAAATATTAGTTTCACTCCTACAATACCGCATTCCAAACTGACAACCTCATTTTATGACCACATATGGCAGATCTATAGTACTATGCATACTTATGCAGATCTAACGTGTTTTAACTGTTAAACACTTACTAATTAATTTCTTACAACAAGATCTGCGTCATCTTGCGCGTTTCCGTTCTTATCGCTAGTATCATTTGGAAAACATAGAATATATATAAATATGTAAACACGTGTAAACTAAAAAATAAAATCTGAGAAGCTAGGAAACTGTAATGTGTCTTTGTGAGTTATGGCGTCCGCACTATATTTATCAATATACATACAGAGATGGGCATAATTTTATTTATAAATAAAAATACGAATTTATTCGTACTTCATATATTTGTAAATACGAATATAAATAAATTCGTATTCATAAGTGTGAATACGAATTTATTTTTATTCGCGTTTATAAAATATAAAAATACGAGTAAAATTTTATTCACAAATTTTCCTGCGAATACAAATAAATTCATAGAAAAAATTGTAAATAATCAAAGTAATGTAAATATACGCAAATAATCAAGGGATTAAAAAAACACATTAAAATATATGAATAAAAATTTATTCACACTGTAATTTGTGAATACAAATTTAATACCCAAAAAAATTCGCAAATAAATTATGAATTTATTTGAATTAACGATAAGATGGTATTACAATCTTTTAGTCTTTTTTCAAGGCGCTTAACCTTTATGTTATTAGTGCCTAGATTCATTTTTTTTGTACCCCGAGCCCCCCGCGGCACCACCAGCCACTCTGCAGGGATATAGCCATCTGTACCTCTGGCGGTCCATAAACAAAAAAAACTGAATCTGGGCGCTGTTAACTTAGACGTTAAGCGCCTTAATAATAATAATAACAAAAAATATTCACCTTCAATAACTTTCGTAATATCATCTTAATACGAATAAATTCATAATTTATTTGCGAATTTTATTGTGAATAAATATGTATTCACAAATTATAATGTGTATAAATTTTATTCATATATTTTAATGTAATTTTTTTGTAATCACTTTATTTTTTGTGAATATTCACATTTTTTGTGATTATTTATAATTTTTTCTGTGAATTTATTTGTATTCGCGGGAAAATTTGCGAAATAAATTTTATTTGTATTTTTATATTTTATATACGTGAATAAAAATAAATTCGTATTCACACTTACGAATACGAATTCATTTATATTGGTATTTACAAATATATGAAGTACGAATAAATTCGTATTTTTAGTTATAAATAAAATTATGCCCATCTCTGTATGTATATTGATAAATATAGTGCGGACGCCATAACTCACAAAGACACATTACAGTTTTCTAGCGTAAAATGCGGAAACGTTTGCGCACTATGGAGATTACAACTAATTACTAACTTGTTAATGTTATGATTATTTTTGTACATAATTGCATGATCTACTAATTGCGTCTGAAATATTTTATTATTATTAAATAACCGTTTTGCTGAAAAAAATCATACTTAAAAACCCATTTCTGCGATTTTTGACCTTGAATACAACTTTTTGCACACATGGGATCTATAGAGACAATCATTATAATTGTGTCATTAACGCTCATGCAAATTTTCAGCTTGCTGGGAATTTATGCAAGGGTGATTGTCTAAATTGACCGGGCTATAATCTTTATACCACCATGAGACCCAATTTGTATAATTTCTGGACAACTTAAGTTTTCTTAGCTTCATGATTCTTTAATTGTAGAGGGCTTGTTGTTAAATTATACACCAAAAATCGTCTAACGCTGTACCGCGTTATTTTAAGCAAACAGAATGAATTACATCTGACAAGCTTAACATTCGCCATTGATTTCGGTGTATGTTATGCTTAGTACCCCCTTACCAAAAAGGGCACCAATGTCTGAAAAGGCGAAATCGCTTTCAAATACCTCCGATGTCATAATACCTGAAAGCGTTTCTCCAAATGAAAAATTACAACGAAACCGTTAAATTTTGATTTATAAAAGGCGAATGAAAGTTCACATGGACCTCTTAGTCTGGATCATGATGTAAGGGGGAGAACATATTCGACGGAACAGTTCCTGGAAATGTCGAGAACAAGAGCTGTAATTAGGCGATGTCAGTAATTACAAGAGTTATTGATTCGTGAAAGGAAAGTGACATTCTCTCCATGAACTGTTCAGATGAATCAAAGGATGGCGTACGACCTTTTCACATCCTTGCACGCTCATATGATGTTCTCGCCGTTGCTTTCTCTAAGAACCAGATCAGGGCATCAACATAATATTGTCAACAAGAATCAAACAATAAATTTAATTTCTACTTGACCCTTCAGAGATTACACCGGATCTGTGAGACACAGAGTATACTTTGCTCATTATGCACGCCTTTACCATTTATTCTATAATTCTGTGATTTCTAGCACCTATTGTGAAAGGATTCTAGAAGGAGTTAAACAAAAATAAAAGTTTTTGGTTTCCGAGTAATTGGGCATAGAAAAAAAGGCTAGGAGTGTCTTTTGCAACCAATTACATCGCGACTTCATGCATTAGCCATATTCTCCAATAGTTTGAATGTTGACGAAATTAATGCATTTATTATTGTAAATACGAAAAAACGTAACTCTGAAAAATGTGAAAGAAGAGTGTTTTTTAAGGGAATTTTTGAGGATCAGCTTTACCATAAGGCAGACAATACTTTAGTACATCGTGATATCCGACAAAGTATTTGTAAAGTGCTAAAGACTAGTCAAAAACGAAACGTAGCTGAAGCTCCTACACAGGGAAAAAGGGGAGTTGTAAAGACCGGTGTGAACTTGGCGCCGAACATTAAGTAATCCAAAAATCAAACATATGTACGGATTGTACTTCGTTTGTACCTGTTTGTACCACATATGCTTTTGTTTGTACCTCCGCCAATAAAAAAATATAAACACTTAAAAAAATGGTCAGCGCCCGACATTAAAATATTTAAATTTTCTTTACGCCATTCGATAGACAATCGTTTGTACCCGTTTGTACCACTTTTCATTTCGTTTGTACCTCAAAGGGTACGCGAGTACGAATTATTTAAACTTTTAACTTACGCGAAAACGCTAAATCCGTTATTTTTGGAGATATCGAAAAACGGCCAACGGGATTCGATAGACAATCGTTTGTACCCGTTTGTACCACTTTTCATTTCGTTAGTACCTCAAAGGGTACGCGAGTACGAATTATTTAAACTTTTGACGTACGCGAAAACGCTAAATCCGTTATTCTTGGAGATATCGAAAAACGGCCAACGGGATTCGATAGACAATCGTTTGTACCTGTTTGTACCACTTTTCATTTCGTTTGTACCTCAAAGGGTACGCGAGTACGAATTATTTAAACTTTTAACTTACGCGAAAACGCTAAATCCGTTATTTTTGGAGATATCGAAAAACGGCGAACGGGATTCGATAGACAATCGTTTGTACCCGTTTGTACCACTTTTCATTTCGTTTGTACCTCAAAGGGTACGCGAGTACGAATTATTTAAACTTTTGACGTACGCGAAAACGCTAAATCCGTTATTCTTGGAGATATCGAAAAACGGCCAACGGGATTCGATAGACAATCGTTTGTACCCGTTTGTACCACTTTTCATTTCGTTTGTACCTCAAAGGGTACGCGAGTACGAATTATTTAAACTTTTAACTTACGCGAAAACGCTAAATCCGTTATACTTGGAGATATCGAAAAACGGCCAACGGGATTCGATAGACAATCGTTTGTACCCGTTTGTACCACTTTTCATTTCGTTTGTACCTCAAAGGGTACGCGAGTACGAATTATTTAAACTTTTAACTTACGCGAAAACGCTAAATCCGTTATACTTGGAGATATCGAAAAACGGCCAACGGGATTCGATAGACAATCGTTTGTACCCGTTTGTACCACTTTTCATTTCGTTTGTACCTCAAAGGGTACGCGAGTACGAATTTTTTAAACTTTTGACGTACGCGAAAACGCTAAATCCGTTATTCTTGGAGATATCGAAAAACGGCCAACGGGATTCGATAGACAATCGTTTGTACCCGTTTGTACCACTTTTCATTTCGTTTGTACCTCAAAGGGTACGCGAGTACGAATTATTTAAACTTTTAACTTACGCGAAAACGCTAAATCCGTTATTTTTGGAGATATCGAAAAACGGCCAACGGGATTCGATAGACAATCGTTTGTACCCGTTTGTACCACTTTTCATTTCGTTTGTACCTCAAAGGGTACGCGAGTACGAATTATTTAAACTTTTGACGTACGCGAAAACGCTAAATCCGTTATTTTCGGAGATATCGAAAAACGGCCAACGAGATTCGATAGACAATCGTTTGTACCCGTTTGTACCACTTTTCATTTCGTTTGTACCTCAAAGGGTACGCGAGTACGGATTATTTAAACTTTTAACTTACGCGAAAACGCTAAATCCGTTATTTTTGGAGATATCGAAAAACGGCCAAGGGGATTCGATAGACAATCGTTTGTACCCGTTTGTACCACTTTTCATTTCGTTTGTACCTCAAAGGGTACGCGAGTACGAATTATTTAAACTTTTGACTTACGCGAAAACGCTAAATCCGTTATTTTTGGAGATATCGAAAAACGGCCTACGGGATTCGATAGACAATCGTTTGTACCCGTTTGTACCACTTTTCATTTCGTTTGTACCTCAAAGGGTACGCGATTACTAATTATTTAAACTTTTGACGTACGCAAAAACGCTAAATCCGTTATACTTGGAGATATCGAAAAACAGCCAACGGGATTCAATAGACAATCGTTTGTACCCGTTTGTACCACTTTTCATTTCGTTTGTACCTCAAAGGGTACGCGAGTACGAATTATTTAAACTTTTGACGTACGCGAAAACGCTAAATCCGTTATTTTTGGAGATATCGAAAAACGGCCAACGGGATTCGATAGACAATCGTTTGTACCCGTTTGTACCACTTTTCATTTCGTTTGTACCTCAAAGGGTACGCGAGTACGGATTATTTAAACTTTTAACTTACGCGAAAACGCTAAATCCGTTATTCTTGGAGATATCGAAAAATGGCGAACGGGATTCGATAGACAATCGTTTGTACCCGTTTGTACCCCTTTTCTTTTCGTTTGTACCTCAAAGGGTACGCGAGTACTAATTATTTAAACTTTTGACGTACGCGAAAACGCTAAATCCGTTATACTTGGAGATATCGAAAAACGGCCAACGGGATTCGATAGACAATCGTTTGTACCCGTTTGTACCACTTTTAATTTCGTTTGTACCTCAAAGGGTACGCGTGTACGAATTATTTAAACTTTTAACTTACGCGAAAACGCTAAATCCGTTATTTTTGGAGATATCGAAAAGCGGCCAACGGGATTCGATAGACAATCGTTTGTACCCGTTTGTACCACTTTTCATTTCGTTTGTACCTCAAAGGGTACGCGAGTACTAATTATTTAAACTTTTGACGTACGCAAAAACGCTAAATCCGTTATACTTGGAGATATCGAAAAATGGCCAACGGGATTCAATAGACAATCGTTTGTACCCGTTTGTACCACTTTTCATTTCGTTTGTACCTCAAAGAGTACGCGAGTACGAATTATTTAAACTTTTAACTTACGCGAAAACGCTAAATCCGTTATACTTGGAGATATCGAAAAACGGCCAAGGGGATTCGATAGACAATCGTTTGTACCCGTTTGTACCACTTTTCATTTCGTTTGTACCTCAAAGGGTACGCGAGTACGAATTATTTAAACTTTTGACTTACGCGAAAACGCTAAATCCGTTATTTTTGGAGATATCGAAAAACGGCCAACGGGATTCGATAGACAATCGTTTGTACCCGTTTGTACCACTTTTCATTTCGTTTGTACCTCAAAGAGTACGCGAGTACGAATTATTTAAACTTTTGACGTACGCGAAAACGCTAAATCCGTTATTCTTGGAGATATCGAAAAACGGCCAACGGGATTCGATAGACAATCGTTTGTACCTGTTTGTACCACTTCTCATTTTGTTTGTACCTCAAAGGGTACGCGAGTACGAATTATTTAAACTTTTAACTTACGCGAAAACGCTAAATCCGTTATTTTTGGAGATATCGAAAAACAGCCAACGGGATTCGATAGACAATCGTTTGTACCCGTTTGTACCACTTTTCATTTCGTTTGTACCTCAAAGGGTACGCGAGTACGAATTATTTAAACTTTTGACGTACGCGAAAACGCTAAATCCGTTATTTTAGGAGATATCGAAAAACGGCCAACGAGATTCGATAGACAATCGTTTGTACCCGTTTGTACCACTTTTCATTTCGTTTGTACCTCAAAGGGTACGCGAGTACGGATTATTTAAACTTTTAACTTACGCGAAAACGCTAAATCCGTTATTTTTGGAGATATCGAAAAACGGCCAAGGGGATTCGATAGACAATCGTTTGTACCCGTTTGTACCACTTTTAATTTCGTTTGTACCTCAAAGGGTACGCGAGTACGAATTATTTAAACTTTTGACGTACGCGAAAACGCTAAATCCTTTATTCTTCGATATATCGAAAAACGGCCAACGGGATTCGATAGACAATCGTTTGTACCCGTTTGTACCACTTTTAATTTCGTTTGTACCTCAAAGGGTACGCGAGTACGAATTATTTAAACTTTTAACTTACGCGAAAACGCTAAATCCGTTATTTTTGGAGATATCGAAAAGCGGCCAACGGGATTCGATAGACAATCGTTTGTACCCGTTTGTACCACTTTTCATTTCGTTTGTACCTCAAGGGGTACGCGAGTACGAATTATTTAAACTTTTGACTTACGCGATATTTAAAAAAATCGTTGACCCATAGTTTTTAGTATATCCAACAAACAAACGTTTTAGACACACAAATTCTTTGACATAATAGATAAAAATTGGGAAAACATTTTGTAAATCTATATAAGTAGTACCTTTTTACATCTATTATTTACATAAACATAATACATATATTCATAAAAAGTACATACATACGCTATAATTCGAAAATAAATAATAAAAATAGACTAACAACTTGAAGAAAAAAGTAATTGTACTGACTTGTTTTTTTTTTTTTTTTTTTTTTTTTTTTTTTTTTTTTTTTTTTTTTTTTTTAACTTTAACAAATATATACAATTATATTATGCACTAAAAACGAATTATCCATCAATCATCGTCTTATTCAATACTGCTACATCCTTCAGCATTTTCTTTTGACGTATCGTCAGCCTCATTTTCTAATGACAGTTCTTGAAGTGGATCATGTGGTTACATTGGCTGATTACATATAAATCGGTAACACGAAATTTAAATAATCATGTATAGTTTCTGTTCAAAAAATGGAAAAGTAATTACAAGAACAAAACTGCAATAAACACTGGAAATATTTTCCCTTTCTTAGAGTCCGATTAATATTCCCTTCCGCGCTCGTTCATGATCCAAGAAAGTAAATATTTACATTTTACCTTAATCCTACTAATACTAGACAGTATTTAGTAAGTGATTTGTAAAATTTTGTTTTTGAATTTTGTCCACCTAAAATGTGATTTTCGCCCACTGTGCGCCGCGGATTCTTCAGCTTCTATCTGACTGCCTAAACTAAATTTAAATTTGCATTAAAAGGGGGAAGAAGGGGGAGATGAAAGTCTCAAGACAGTAAAGTAGAAGCTTAAGGCTTATCGAAAAAAAATATTTGGAAGTGGAACTTTGTGGAACATTTTTTAAAACCTTACTCAAACTTGAGTAATCAACAAAATATGAACGATCTAGTAATAATTTCATTAATATTTTTTTTCTTCGATATGCCTTTCTGTTATTAGGTATATATTATATATTTATAAAGAACATACCACTAGGTAATAAATCCATCGTGAAAAGAATTTTTAAAATTTGCACACAATTTTTAAAACACAACTTAATATCCATAGTTGGAACAAGACTAAACCGAGGAAGTGGAAGAGACTAGCAATGGTTGCATTCCTTATTGTTTTAAACAGGTTTGGGTTAAAATAGATAAAAAAATTGTTCGGTTTTTAATGAATAGAAGACTTGAGCACGTTTTGACACGTGAATTGACTTTATACGACGACATCACATTTTCGACTTTTGTCGCCGTAAAACAGTCATTTTGCCCCGTGTGCACCGGTGGAGGGGGGGTTAGAAGGTCCTATTTTCAGGTTTTAACTTATATCTCGGAAACCATGCGTCCAAGCGACATGATTATTATCAAACAAATTAAAGCTGATTAAATTTGCTACAACTTCTATTTAATCAAGTGTTCCGAGAAAGCTTTAGTTTTTGAGATATCCGCTCTTGAAAGTCTGTAATTTTGGGAAAAACATTTTTGACACTCACTTTCTGCTCTTTTTGACCGGATAACTTTTCAACGGTAGACCCAAAAAATAAATGCCGGTTACAGGGTTGTAGAGCATTAATGTCCCTTCAATAATATATATCACATTATCAATTTATATATTTCCTGTCAAATGCTCACACGATTTCAATTTTTCACCGAGGAATCTGAAGTTTTGCGACTAATGAATTTTTCAATTTCTCACCCTTTCCAGTCGACCTATTTTCCAAAATAAGCTCTATTATGTAAACATAGTGAGCACTCGACGTGTAAATAGCTTACAACTAAATATTCATAAATGTGGAGGAGGCTGCAGCCCCCCCCCCAAATTTTAAAAAATGTGTATTGTTTTTCGTCTTAGCATAGTATCCATATGGGAAGTGAGTTTATTTTTCAGTATAACGCATTTTTGACACATTTTGTGCTTATAAAATAGTTTACATTTACAGTAGACTCTCCCTTATGTGGCGTTCTCTTATCAGGCGATCTCCAAGAGGAACGAGTGACGGATCTCGGAACTCGCTAGAGTTACAACTGCTGGAGGGTTTCTAGAAAACCTTCCCTTCCTAGGCCGAAACACATTTGTTTCGTGGCATTTTTTGTGGTATTTCACTGAATGGAACGCAAGGAAGGCATTTATATTTCCTTTTAGAGGGAGGAACTTGTGTTTTTACTAAGAAAATAAATGTTTCTCCTAAGGCAGTTGCGGTTAGATCGCCTGATCATAGCCAGTCTAGTTCAAGCAGTCATCGCGAGTGGAGTGTAAGTTTTAAAAGTTTTTTAAAATTTTCTCGGTTATAATGGGCGCCTATAAGGTGGGGGCTGAGTGATAAATATTTAACGATGTCGTAAGTGCTCCTTCGTCAAAATGAGTAACAAGTGTTTTGTTTGTGATGGGGAAATTACTGCATCGAGTCCATCCAGTCCTGATGTTTCCAAAGTGGGTAAAAAAGGTATAGTTTGCCTTTAAAAAGCCAGTAAAGAGAGAGGTGATGGCAAAATCAGCCAACTAGGATACGGCTGTGGAAGTGTCGGAAACAACAGATGTTGGCATTGTGGGTGAAGATGTCGACCTCATAGTCCTTTTGATGGCTAAAGCTGATATGCGTAAGGACATTATTTTTATCAAACCTGGACGTGGGAAGATAAGGGATTCCTTCTTCTCGTCCCAAGACCTTCAGCAACAAGGTTTCAAGGACGTTTTGTTTTTACACGCCTTTACTGGATGTGACACTACATCTTCCGCATTTCGAAAAAGCAAAGTCGCATTTGCGAAGTTGTATCTGAAGTCGCCAGAGGTCCAGAAAGCTGCAGCAGTCTTTTTAGACCCTTCTTCCACCATCACCCAAGTAAAAGAGGCAGGTGAAACGTGCATCTTGAAGTGGTATGGGGCTCCAGCGAAAGAGGTCTCCCTCATTGGCTACAGGTACAAGTCATTCTTAAAATCGGTGGCCAACATCACGCCTGATATATCTTCTCTTCCTCCCACCGAGGGAGCAGTAAAATAGCATTCCCTCCGAACATTCCACCAAGTTCAGCTGTGGCTAGGAAATAACTTGCCTCCTCAGATTTATGGGTGGAGGATTGAGAACAACTGTCTGGTCCCAGTGCACAGTGAATTAGCGGCTGCACCGGAGGATATCCTCAAAATGATTTTCTGCCAATGCATGAAAGGCTGTGCCAGCGCGAAGTGTGGATGTAAAAAAGCAAGCCTCAAATGTTCCCCAGCATGCCCGAATTGCCAGGGGAACTGCCTGAATGGTGTTCCTCCAGTTGATTCTGATGATGACGACGAACAGGAGGATCCACTGACGGTGTTTCTACAGGGGTCATATCGAGACGATATTGGAGAATAATTTTTTTTTTATTTATTTATTTTACGAGCTTCGAAATGACGGCGACTTACTCTTTTTTTTTTTTTTTTTTTTTTTTTTTTTTTTTTTTTTTTTTTTTTTTTTTTAAGATACAGTAAAAAATACAAATTTATATGTTCACAATTATCAGTAACTTATAGTACTAACTCCCCTACTAGCCCTCTCATTACCCTCCTTAATACCATAGTCACTCACCTGCTCCCGACCCTTTCAAAAGGATTCCCTCTCCCACACACAAATCCTTGTCCATCCTACTTTGGAATGCTAATGGCATAACAAATCACACAAATGAACTGACTACATTACTACAAGACAAACGTATAGATGTAGCACTCATCACAGAAACACGACTTACCAAAAAGAAGCATTTACGAATTCAGGACTACAACACTTACCGCACTGACCACCCAGACGGTAAAGCCCATGGAGGATCTGCCATCATTATACGAAGAGCCTTATCCCATCACCCTTGTCCTAACAATCCCACAGATTCACTCCAAGCCACCGCCATCACTATCTCCACATTTTCCTTTCCAATTTCCCTGTCAGCTGTTTACTGTCCTCCTAACAAACCTCTAATAGAATCAGAAATCCTAGATCTTCTGGAATCCCTTGGTACCAAATTCCTTCTAGGAGGTGATTTCAACGCCAAGCATCTTCAGTGGGGGTCAAGGGTAACCAACTCCCGTGGTCGTACCCTGCTCTCTGCACTCTCCTCAAAGCACTGCTCAACCATTTCCCCGAACTCCCCAACATACTGGCCTACCGATCCAAACCGTATCCCCGATCTAATAGACTTCTTTGTATCTCTAGGCCTTACATCCGTCTTCACCTCAATAGATTCCCTAGATGACTTATCCTCTGACCATAGTCCTCTAATCCTTACTCTTTCCATAAAACCTATTCCAAAGCCTCAACCTCCTTCTTGATCACTGGACCTATTGATTGGAGCATCTTCCGATCCCTCCTTGAAGATACCATCAACCTTAATATTTCCCTCAAAACCCCTGAAGACCTAGATATAGCTGTCCAACAATTCACAACCTCCATTCAACAATGCGCATGGAAATCCTGCCTTACTAAACACCATCATCACCCAATCCCAGCTGAAAGTCCTCTACCCCAACCCCTAAAAGACCTAATAAAAACCAAACGCCAAGCACGAGCTCTGTGGCAGAGAACTCGCCATCCCTCCGACCGTCGCTCTTACAATCGATTATGCCGATTAGTAAAGCGACAATTAATCCTTCATCGTTCCGAATCCTTTAATTCCTACCTTTCATCTCTATCAACCACTGACAAATCCCTTTGGAATGCCACCCGTAATATCCTGAAATACCATCCTGTATCTCCCCCCCCCTTCGTCGAGAGAACGGCACATGGGCCGCCTCCGACGAAGAGAAATCCGAATTGTTTGCTAATCATCTCAAAAGAACATTTACCCCTCACCCTCCTCCTGAACCTGACTCCCATTTACCGGAATTAGATGATTTCCTACAATCTCCACTTCCTCTCTCCCTACCACCAAATGCAGTTAATCCATCTGAAGTTAAATTTCTAATATCCCGATTACCATCCCGAAAATCCCCTGGTTACGATCTCATCACCTCCAGAATCCTTAAACAGCTCCCAACCAAGGCCATAGTATTCCTCACCTACATCTACAATTGCATCCTCCGAACAACCCATAATCCCATACTCTGGAAATTCTCAATTGTAGTTCTGTTTCCTAAACCTGGTAAACCTCCTAACAATCCTTCCTCCTACCGACCCATAAGTCTTCTCCCTATATTTTCCAAATTATTTGAAAAGGTTTTATTAAAGCGCTTAATTGCTATCCTTAATACCCAAAATCTCATCCCATCCCATCAATTCGGCTTCCGCTCCCAACACTCCACAGTGCAGCAAGGGCTTCATGTTGTTGATCTCATCTCCTCATCCCTTGAGCGAAAAGAGTATTGCACGTCTGCCTTCTTGGACGTTGCCCAGGCATTCGACCGAGTCTGGCATTCAGGCTTACTCTTCAAACTCAAAACTCACCTTCCTAGCACCCTTTACCTAATCCTTCGCTCCTATCTCTCAGACAGTTTTTTCCGAGTCCGGCATGGAACAGCCTACTAAGATTACTTCCCTGTGGAAGCGGGAGTTCCTCAGGGTATCGTCCTTGGTCCTATCCTTTATACCATTTATACAGCTGATATTCCAACACATCCCGACATCCTCCTGGCGACGTATGCAGATGATACGGCCATCCTTTCGCCCCACACAAATCCGGACACTGCCTCACAAAACCTACAAACCCATATAACTGAAATTGAACAGTGGTTTAAGAAATGGCGCATCAAGATAAACGCCGAAAAATGTCACCAAATAACTTTTACCCTTCGACGTGAAACCTGTCCTACTGTCTCCTTCAACAACAATCCCTTACCCATAACCAATACCATCCGATACCTTGGGTTTTATCTTGACTCTCGATTGACTTGGAACGCACACATTAAACTCAAACGGCAAGAACTCAATCGACGATTCGGACAACTATACAGACTACTAAACCGCTCATCACAATTAACCTTACATAACAAACTAACTATCTACAACTCACTAATAAAACCTATATGGACTTACGGAATAGAACTTTGGGGGACAGCCAAGCATTCCAACATCCACCGAATCCAAACATTCCAATCTAAAGTCCTACGTACCATAATCAATGCTCCTTATTATGTTACAAATCGCACCCTCCATAATGACCTAAATATCCCTTTTGTCCAAGATATAATCCCAATCCGCTTCTCATCTTTCCATAGCAAATTAATCAATCATCCTAATCCTATAGCCCAATCCTTATCCAGCACCAACCATCCTTCCTCTCCACCAAGACGCCTTAAGGGGAAGTGGCCCCGACACTTACTTAATCAGTGAAGTGTCGTGGAATGAACAAAAACAATTATTTGTGGAGTGATCAAAGACATTATAATTGTATAAATTGAGATATATTGTATAATAATAATAATTGTATAAATAGTACGCCATGGTTTAAGAACACATGACGGAGACATTGACCAGTTCGAACCATTTGATTAGCAACTCATAGAACAATTACTTGATTCCAGTGAAGCAACTTGAATCGAAATATTGTATATTTGACGGAGGCGATCAAGAATTCCGTTTCTATTTTGCGAAAGGTATAAATATAAATGTTTCACAGAGAGCTCTTTATTCAAAATACTTGCTGCATTTTTCCAGATTGGATTGGACAAACGGAGAATTTGACCATTATCATCGAAAAAATTTAAGTCTTTTATTAACATGAAAATTTTGTCAACATTCTTTTTTGGTTGCCGTGGCATCTTGCAAGTTTTAATTCCAAATTTGCTTTCAGAAATAAATTAATTTCGAAACTTGTCAAAGCAACAAGCGAGTAAGATTTTATACTCCAAGAAATATATGTGAATAAATCAAATTCACAAGTGTTGGTTAGACGAGTAAAGTCCTAGCATTTATATCCTACGAAAGCAGCAATATGAGAAAGAAGTGTGAGAAGACAACCGAGCAAAAGAAACAATGCTACTGGATAGGATAGGAAAAGTACTGCAAGGAAGTGAATCATCGGTCTATCATCTCCATAGACTCACCGGTGTGAACTTGGGACTACTCAGGTCAAAAGTTAGAAACTCATTCCCGTAAAGACACCTAAGCCAAAAAAAAAGGGAACTAAGTTCGACACGCTGATTTTTCGGGGTGTTGTTTGGGGCCATCCCAGTAGTGTGTAACCAATTTGTCAGTTTCGAAACACCTCAGCTGACTGCGCACAAATCGAAAAACCTTCAAATTTGCCGTTTTGGCGCGGTTCCTTCCTACCTCCATAGGGAGAACCCGCTCATGAGGTTGACCTCACGACGCAATCCGAAGTGCCGACTAGAAACTTTCTCGTTTCAGACCATAGATCAGGAAAATATAGGTGGTTCAAATTTGTGTGTGTTTATATATATATATATATATATATATATATATATATATATATATATATATATATGTGTGTGTGTGTGTGTGTGTCTGTTCGCTCTTTGGCAAGCTCAAAATTGGTCCGATCCTGATGAAATTTGATACAAAAATCCTATCGTCTAATTTAAAGGTCAAGTTCGTTAACCAGCTAATCCGCACACTGGAAGATGGCGTTTGGGACGAAATTCGCGCCAAAAAAAAACCTAACACTTACGTTTTTGAGTTCATATGCTTACAGGTACTTGTTTTATAGGTTTCTTAACATAGGAAAACGAATGAAACCATTTTCAAGGCGATATCTGTTACCATTTTTGAGAAACGTGTAACAAATGTATTTGTAAGTCATTATTTTTTTGTGGGTACATAGAATCGCGGGATTGAATTGAAATATTTACTACAAGTTGCAAATTCATCTCAACTAAGATGCATAAATTTTGGTTATATTTGGAGTAAAGAAAGTATGTATGCGGAAAAAAATGTATTAATAGAGAAAACTGTAGAGAAAATGAATTTATAGAGAAAACCAATGTATTAGTAGAGAACAGCGGCGCTAATGACCAAGTTGTAGATGCGCCGTGAAAAAAAAAATAAAAAAAAATTAAAAATAAATAAATAGAGAAAACGTTTTCGGATCTTCGTAAATATCTCAAAATCCGTCAATCGTGATAAGTGGAAGGTGACCATCCAAAAGCTTGCTAAATTCTCTGCAAAAAAGGTATTAAAGCAATTTTCGATGAAGCAATGTAAATCAGAGATATAAACGCTTAAAACAATCAAAATTTGTTTTGTTATTTTAAACCAAATGTTGTCTTTGTTTAACTCACTTTTTAATAGGTTCTTTTTGTTTTAAATTGCATTACTGATAAATGCAATTAGTATTACAGTCAAATAAACTCAGAAACTATAAAAGGTATTGGTAATAAGTTTGGAGTGGCTGTGGTAATCAAGATGGCGGTGCCTGATCATCATGGCGTCAAAAGTTTAAAAAAAATCGTTACACACAACTGGACGTTTTACGATATCTCCAGAAATAACGGATTTAGCGTTTTCGCGTACGTCAAAAGTTTAAATAATTCGTACTCGCGTACCCTTTGAGGTACAAACGAAATGAAAAGTGGTACAAACGGGTACAAACGATTGTCTATCGAATCCCGTTGGCCGTTTTTCGATACCTCCAAAAATAACTGATTTAGCGTTTTCGCGTACGTCAAAAGTTTAAATAATTCTTACTCGCGTACCCTTTGAGGTACAAACGAAATGAAAAGTGATACAAACGGGTACAAACGATTGTCTATCGAATCCCGTTGGCCGTTTTTCGATATCTCCAAAAATAACGGATTTAGCTTTTTCGCGTACGTCAAAAGTTTAAATAATTCGTACTCGCGTACCCTTTGAGGTACAAACGAAATGTTAAGTGGTACAAACGGGTACAAACGATTGTCTATCGAATCCCGTTGGCCGTTTTTCGATATCTCCAAAAATAACGGATTTAGCGTTTTCGCGTAAGTCAAAAGTTTAAATAATTCGTACTCGCGTACCCTTTGAGGTACAAACGAAATGAAAAGTGGTACAAACGGGTACAAACGATTGTCTATCGAATCCCCTTGGCCGTTTTTCGATATCTCCAAAAATAACGGATTTAGCGTTTTCGCGTAAGTTAAAAGTTTAAATAATCCGTACTCGCGTACCCTTTGAGGTACAAACGAAATGAAAAGTGGTACAAACGGGTACAAACGATTGTCTATCGAATCTCGTTGGCCGTTTTTCGATATCTCCAAGTATAACGGATTTAGCGTTTTCGCGTACGTCAAAAGTTTAAATAATTCGTACTCGCGTACCCTTTGAGGTACAAACGAAAAGAAAAGTGGTACAAACGGGTACAAACGATTGTCTATCGAATCCCGTTCGCCGTTTTTCGATATCTCCAAGAATAACGGATTTAGCGTTTTCGCATAAGTTAAAAGTTGAAATAATCCGTACTCGCGTACCCTTTGAGGTACAAACGAAATGAAAAGTGGTACAAACGGGTACAAACGATTGTCTATCGAATCCCGTTGGCCGTTTTTCGATATCTCCAAAAATAACGGATTTAGCGTTTTCGCGTACGTCAAAAGTTTAAATAATTCGTACTCGCGTACCCTTTGAGGTACAAACGAAATGAAAAGTGGTACAAACGGGTACAAACGATTGTCTATCGAATCCCGTTGGCCGTTTTTCGATATCTCCAAGTATAACGGATTTAGCGTTTTCGCGTAAGTTAAAAGTTTAAATAATTCGTACTCGCGTACCCTTTGAGGTACAAACGAAATGAAAAGTGGTACAAACGGGTACAAACGATTGTCTATCGAATCCCGTTGGCCGTTTTTAGATATCTCCAAAAATAACGGATTTAGCGTTTTCGCGTAAGTTAAAAGTTTAAATAATTCGTACTCGCGTACCCTTTGAGGTACAAATGAAATGAAAAGTGGTACAAACGGGTACAAACGATTGTCTATCGAATCCCGTTGGCCGTTTTTCGATATCTCCAAGAATAACGGATTTAGCGTTTTCGCGTACGTCAAAAGTTTAAATAATTCGTACTCGCGTACCCTTTGAGGTACAAACGAAATGAAAAGTGGTACAAACGGGTACAAACGATTGTCTATCGAATCCCGTTGGCCGTTTTTCGATATCTCCAAGTATAACGGATTTAGCGTTTTTGCGTACGTCAAAAGTTTAAATAATTAGTACTCGCGTACCCTTTGAGGTACAAACGAAATGAAAAGTGGTACAAACGGGTACAAACGATTGTCTATCGAATCCCGTTGGCCGTTTTTCGATATCTCCAAAAATAACGGATTTAGCGTTTTCGCGTAAGTCAAAAGTTTAAATAATTCGTACTCGCGTACCCTTTGAGGTACAAACGAAATGAAAAGTGGTACAAACGGGTACAAACGATTGTCTATCGAATCCCGTTGGCCGTTTTTCGATATCTCCAAGAATAACGGATTTAGCGTTTTCGCCTACGTCAAAAGTTTAAATAATTCGTACTCGCGTACCCTTTGAGGTACAAACGAAATGAAAAGTGGTACAAACGGGTACAAACGATTGTCTATCGAATCCCGTTGGCCGCTTTTCGATATCTCCAAAAATAACGGATTTAGCGTTTTCGCGTAAGTTAAAAGTTTAAATAATTCGTACTCGCGTACCCTTTGAGGTACAAACGAAATTAAAAGTGGTACAAACGGGTACAAACGATTGTCTATCGAATCCCCTTGGCCGTTTTTCGATATCTCCAAAAATAACGGATTTAGCGTTTTCGCGTAAGTTAAAAGTTTAACTAATTCGTACTCGCGTACCCTTTGAGGTACAAACGAAATGAAAAGTGGTACAAACGGGTACAAACGATTGTCTATCGAATCCCGTTGGCCGTTTTTCGATATCTCCAAAAATAACGGATTTAGCGTTTTCGCGTAAGTCAAAAGTTTAAATAATTCGTACTCGCGTACCCTTTGAGGTACAAACGAAATGAAAAGTGGTACAAACGGGTACAAACGATTGTCTATCGAATCCCCTTGGCCGTTTTTCGATATCTCCAAAAATAACGGATTTAGCGTTTTCGCGTAAGTTAAAAGTTTAAATAATCCGTACTCGCGTACCCTTTGAGGTACAAACGAAATGAAAAGTGGTACAAACGGGTACAAACGATTGTCTATCGAATCTCGTTGGCCGTTTTTCGATATCTCCGAAAATAACGGATTTAGCGTTTTCGCGTACGTCAAAAGTTTAAATAATTCGTACTCGCGTACCCTTTGAGGTACAAACGAAATGAAAAGTGGTACAAACGGGTACAAACGATTGTCTATCGAATCCCGTTGGTCGTTTTTCGATATCTCCAAGTATAACGGATTTAGCGTTTTCGCGTACGTCAAAAGTTTAAATAATTAGTTCTCGCGTACCCTTTGAGGTACAAACGAAAAGAAAAGTGGTACAAACGGGTACAAACGATTGTCTATCGAATCCCGTTGGCCGTTTTTCGATATCTCCAAAAATAACGGATTTAGCGTTTTCGCGTAAGTTAAAAGTTTAAATAATTCGTACTCGCGTACCCTTTGAGGTACAAACGAAATGAAAAGTGGTACAAACAGGTACAAACGATTGTCTATCGAATCATGTTGGCCGTTTTTCGATATCTCCAAGAATAACGGATTTAGCGTTTTCGCGTACGTCAAAAGTTTAAATAATTCGTACTCGCGTACCCTTTGAGGTACAAACGAAATGAAAAGTGGTGCAAACGGGTACAAACGATTGTCTATCGAATCCCGTTGGCCGTTTTTCGATATCTCCAAGTATAACGGATTTAGCGTTTTCGCGTACGTCAAAAGTTTAAATAATTAGTACTCGCGTACCCTTTGAGGTACAAACGAAAAGAAAAGGGGTACAAACGGGTACAAACGATTGTCTATCGAATCCCCTTGGCCGTTTTTCGATATCTCCAAAAATAACGGATTTAGCGTTTTCGCGTAAGTGAAAAGTTTAAATAATTCGTACTCGCGTACCCTTTGAGGTACAAACGAAATGAAAAGTGGTACAAACGGGTACAAACGATTGTCTATCGAATCCCGTTCGCCGTTTTTCGATATCTCCAAAAATAACGGATTTAGCGTTTTCGCGTAAGTTAAAAGTTTAAATAATTCGTACTCGCGTACCCTTTGAGGTACAAACGAAATGAAAAGTGGTACAAACAGGTACAAACGATTGTCTATCGAATCCCGTTGGCCGTTTTTCGATATCTCCAAGAATAACGGATTTAGCGTTTTCGCGTACGTCAAAAGTTTAAATAATTCGTACTCGCGTACCCTTTGAGGTACAAACGAAATGAAAAGTGGTACAAACGGGTACAAACGATTGTCTATCGAATCCCGTTGGCCGTTTTTCGATATCTCCAAAAATAACGGATTTAGCGTTTTCGCGTAAGTTAAAAGTTTAAATAATTCGTACTCGCGTACCCTTTGAGGTACAAACGAAATGAAAAGTGGTACAAACGGGTACAAACGATTGTCTATCGAATGGCGTAAAGAAAATTTAAATATTTTAATGTCGGGCGCTGACCATTTTTTTAAGTGTTTATATTTTTTTATTGGCGGAGGTACAAACAAAAGCATATGTGGTACAAACAGGTACAAACGAAGTACAATCCGTACATATGTTTGATTTTTGGATTACTTAATGTTCGGCGCCAAGTTCACACCGGTGTTGTAAAGACAGTACAGGAAAAGACCCGGTATCGAAGTGTTTCTGTACATTGTGCTCGAGCTAAATATGCCTAGAACACTCAGAAGAGTATCATTTCCAAACACCAGTATCACAAAGCAATTTTTCAGATGGATTCTCTTGAGTATGCATCACAAACTCTATTTCACCCATCGGGTTAGTTTTGACAGATGGTTAAGCTAAGCATTAAGGGTTCATTGCCCTGATACATAGGCTCTCACAGCATGCTGTCAAAAGTAGTGAAGTCTACAAATAGATTGTCTGTTTATCTTTAGAATGGCGAAATAGTCGATACGTGATTCATTCATTTCTACCCACATTGATAAAATTAATAAGGGCAAACAAACTAAAAAAAAAAAAAAAAAAAAAAAAAAAAAAAAAAAAAAAAAAAAAAAAAATGGCTAGCTAAGGAATATAATTAGTTGATAATGTTTTTGAATTAGAATTTAAGGCAAACGACTGATTGGTTATCATTGCATGCCTTTTTATGATTTACGTTTTCGTCATATTTACATAATATACGTATGTATATGACGAAAACGACCTTGAATTACTAGAAATAAACTGCGATTTTGTCCCTCGTAGATATTACGCTATATCAGGTGATGGTCAATCCGAGGTAATAATATCCCGAAACCTGGCACAGCCTCCTCACCCATCAGTCAAAATTAGATAGTAACGTTAATTTTGATGATACATTACTTAACTCAATAAAATAACTAATTATCTGCCGTGACGAAGCACGGGCATTCAGCTAGTACTAAATATCCTAAGATTTATGACTACAGGCTCTAAGAGTCTGGTTTGAACTTTTAAATTATTCAGTTCCTCCAGTGTAAGGTGGCTCCTCGAATTTATTTGTTCGCTGTCCAACATGTTCCCTATGTTTATCTCCTAGGGACTATGTGCAAGGTATATAATATTTACGTTGCAGACACCACTCTACAGTGGTATCCATAAAGCTGGAGGAAGCTCCCTGGACATCTAATCCCAGCGGGATGAAACGCAGGCAGGTAGAACTTCCGAAATGGCCCCGTCTAGCCGCACTCATCCTTATATGCCTCAGAGAACATCTGTTGTATGCGGTTAAACATGGACGGCTTAACCAGCTGTATCCTGACCGCAAACTGTGAATCCGAGTAGTTTTGTTTTCTTGACTGGTTTATAATGAGAATCGATGATGTACTCGTTAAGGCAGCCATTTTAGCACGTTTCCCAGCTCCCATAACGGAGAAAGTCCAGTCATCAAGTAAACACCATGAAGATTTTTGTCTTTTAAAACACACTCATATATATATATATATATATATATATATATATATATACGAGTATAGAAAGGGTGGAAAGTAAGTGTTGACAAATACTTAAGGAGGTGATAGTAGACACCAAATGGAACAACAATGGAAAATTAAATTTTGTGTATTTTAAGGTTAACATAGTTTTTTTTTTTTTTTTTAAAGCAATAACTAAAAAAGTGTTTAAGATACCTAATTCTCAATTGCAGCATCGTAAACTGTTTAAGATACCTAATTCTCAATTGCAGCATCGTAAACTGTTTAAGGTACCTAATTCTCAATCGCAGCATCGTAAACTGTTTAAGATACCTAATTCACAATTGCAGCATCGTAAACTGTTTAAGATATCTAATTCTCAATTGCAGCATCGTAACCTGTTTAAGATACCTAATTCACAATTGCAGCATCGTAAATTGTTTAAGATATCTAATTCTCAATTGCAGCATCGTAACCTGTTTAAGATACCTAATTCTCAATTGCAGCATCGTAAACTGTTTAAGATACCTAATTCTCAATTGCAGCATCGTAAACTAGATAGTCCCATTCACTGATTTTATAATTGACAAAATCTATTTGTTCTTCGTGTAAAGTTTTTATACTTTACGTACAATGCTGCATTTAGGAATTATATATCTTAAACTGTTATTTAGTTATCGCTTTCTATTCGACGAAAAACGTGGTTAACCTAAAAAAAAAACACAAATTTTAAATTTCCTCAATCCCTGTTGGGAATTGACCCTTAGCCCAAAGGACCATTTGGTGTCTCCTATCACCTCCTTAAGTATTCGTCATCACTTAAGTTACACCCTGTATATATTCAAATATACCTTGGAAGAGTAAGGGTGAATCAAGAATTCCGGATTTTGGGAAATCGAAGTCAAAGTTCTAGACGCGCTTCAGAGTAGCAAGGGCAAATTTTTTTACTCTATGGAATGCTGATTCATAAATCTGATTGGAAAGTATGCAATTTAAATTGAATCTGTTAATTAAACTTTTACGAGTGATTTATGGGTATCAAATGCTAGGATTGACGTGTCAGACCAGGGATTCACCCTGTTTCTCAATAGGATACTGCATTTCGGGAAATGTAGCCCTTTTCCGGTGTTTGCTCAGCGGAACTCAGCATTTAATGCCGTAAAGAAGTGTAGGAAGGGAAATGGCGATAATGATGATGATGAAGTTAGACACAGTTTAAAATATATGCTTTTCCGCATATATCAAAATTAATTACGGGATTAATGCTACGTCGTATCCTTTAATTAAATAAGTAAAAATACATTATTTAAAATAATATTCTGCTTATTCTGTCGTGATGGGACTGAACGATGATCCAGCTATTTGGAAATTGTCTGATAACTGACTTAGCAGGTTTAATGTAATTCCTACTTGCCAAAGAGAAGAAGTTCTGCTATAGAAAGCGAGGATTCAGAAGGAATTAAATAGGGTTCGAATTTAGCCGGCTTTCAATCGACTCTTTAATTAATACCAACAAGAATATTGAAACCATTTCTAATCTGTAATCAGTTTATTTACAAAATTAATATTATGCCCTGTGGAATAACTTTTATTCGTTCATGAGTGTGTGTATTTTCTTTTCTAGAAGCAACGTTATCAAGCGCAACCCTTGAATAGACCTTCTTTTGGAATCTGTATGATAACAACAAAATAAAATTAAAAACGTTAGTTGAATAACGGGGAGTCGACTGAGATTTTCGATTTACTTATAGCACTTTATGATGGAGTATATATATATATATATATACATATATATATATATATATATATATATATATATATATATATATATATATATATATATGTATATATCGTGTGTTTACACGATAGTGGCCACAATGTTTCATTCTTCGGTATGAAACATAGATAGAATCGACGAGGTAGACCAGCAAAATTGGCCCCTGGAATTACTCCTATTTGATATATTTGTCTGTTTGTTCTCTATCTGGTCCAAAAATGTCCCGCTTTTGATAAAGTTAACCAATAGAATCCGTCCACCAGGAAAAAAAGAATAAAAATTCGACAGTTTGTATTTTCTCAGTGTGTAATTTTTCCTGAGTTACTTCGTTAATCATCTTTCCTAAGGAATGGAGTGGAAGTCGAAGAGGAGAGCGAGTCATATGCCTTTAGGCTTTTGCCAGGTATCTTGTGCATTGTGACACCAAAAATCTCCCATTCGTTCGAGGTGAAATAGGTGTTCAAATTTTTCATAAAATATTTAAAAAAAAATATTAACTGTTTCCATTCCGAGATTTTATAAATGACACAACGGAACATTTATTTCAATATTTTTGTATATTATTTTGTTTTTATTCTAAATATTTGTCTATTATACTAACATGAACAATATCAAATTTATTTTTAGGCTAGCTATAATCACTTTCCTATTTAGTCTGTTCATAGTTTTAGGGAGTGCTCCTATAGCTTATATTAATTAATCAATTATATTTATAATCAGTCGTATTATATAGTAACAACATTGTATTGTATGTCAACATTTTTTTCTTTAGTGTGAAATGTTTGTTTGTAGAAGCTCTGAAATTAGAGTAAGCCAATAGACTTCAGCATAATAATGAAATTTTCTGAGAAACACGTAAAATCAACTCTTAGGAATTGTAAAACAACATATTTGTATTAGGTACTATATGAAATCATTTTACATGCGTCCAGATCTGTTTACCCTACTTCATGAATTACTATGAAGAGAGGAAATCAGCAAGTAAAAATCGGAAGCAAGCTATTAAAACCTATTTTTATGCCTCTAAAAAATCATTCAACCTCTTTGAAATTCCACAGTATAATCTGAAGATTAGCTTGGGCCGTTTAGTTTAAAGTGTTGTGTACCTAATTCAAAGATAGAAACATTCTTCCCTGTAAAGTGTTACAAATCAGCCACAATTATTTAGAAGTTTCCCTGCTTGAATAAAGTGAGGGAAGACTTAGAAAAGGATTGTCTTGTAGCTTGGCTGTTTGTTTCTGCTTCTAAGCAATCTATCTCAGCATACTGCCTTATCTATCAAGCCTGCCTTATCTCATTCCAATCTTATCAGCTATTTTATTTTTAGGTTACTAATCAAATGGAAATATAATAGAAAAACTGAATGGGTAGGGGCAAAATAGTGCCCAGCAACATTTTTAACAAACCTTTACTGTATCAGCTATATGTTGGATATTATGTAGGACTATCAGTTGAAATGGTTAGGGGCAACAAGATTAAGTAGCATACAGAGCACTTTGTAGTCTAATCTTAGTAGCATTTGCATCATAGACTGATAGTCCAACGTACGTAAGGGTGCTTTTACAATAGGATAGTTATTGCAGGATATTTATGTCAGAGAGAAATTCTGACTAATGTAAACCATATAGAATTTATGTCAGACATAAATTTTACATGGTTTCCATTAGTTAGAATTTCTCTCTGATATAAATATCCTGCAATAACTATCTGAGTGTAAACGCACCCTAATATCCAACATATTGCAGCTACAGTTAAGTTTTATTGGAAACGTTGCTTGGCCCTATTTTGCCCCGACCCTTTCAATTTTTCTATTCCGACTCCTTCAACTGTTTAATGTATTATTTTATTCCTAAAATAAAAAAAAAATTATATCATGCAAGAGTTGCCTAAGTAAACAACCTCCTCAGCAAGATACATTATAGGCAAGATTTGCCTATAATATGTATATTTAATGAAGAAGGAATGTATTAAAAATTATTTCATTGTACAACCTAAATATCAACATTTCTTAGCAAAACTGTAAATTTAGTCTTGGTTACTCAAAAATGCTAATTTGATTTGACAATGACTTCTTGCATTAAACGTGTAATGATTAATTATTCCATGAAAGGTTCAAATTTATGATTTTAGTATAAAATTAAGTTGTAAAAAATAAAAATACTGCAAATGTTCTTTTTGTGTCATTGGTTTTATTTTCCCCGCGTATTTGGGTCGGTATGAAGCTTGTTATTTTTTTGTTATTGAATGAATATCGTCCTTATTAAATTTTAATGGAAAATTGATTGGCCTAATTTCAAAGCAGAGCAGTGCGTGGAATACAAAGAAAAGTGATTAACCCTTAATTAGTGGCGTGCTTTTTCTTCCATAATTAATGGTGTCGAGGCCCCAGTGAAACAAACTTTAAATTGATTTTTTTGGGTAAAGTAATTTAAATAAATAATAATAAACAATAATATTTATTGAAATACAAAGATTTCAAAGGGCAAATGTCGATTAAACAAATACATTTGGGTCAATATGACCTGACGCCACTAATTAAGGGTTAAGAAGGCTTCCAGATACTATGGCGTTATCATTAATAATTTAAAATTTTCATTTTTAGTTTTTTCCCTCTGCATAATGCATTTTTTATTATTTTATTAGCTCTCACAGGTATCGCGCGTTCTGCCACTTTTTTGACCACCTTCCCGAGTGTTAATGAAATTTTGGATTTGTCCCTACTCAAAGGAATACACATGTTGGTAGATAAGGAAGGATTTTATTGCAATAGGGAGTTCTTTGAATGTCTTCTATCCCTTGTGCAATAGACAGGACATATTTAGCGCCTACCCGAACTGGGAGATGGCTCAGCTTTGTTGGTTATGCAAAACCTCTCGGGTGACTCTTCGGCAAAGGTTGCTCGGGGACGTCTTGCTTCACGCCTTGAACTCAACATAGGTCATAGTGAATTCATGGGACCGAAGTCTAAGAGGTATGAATGGTATTTTACGACCAGCGCGTGGAATATTTTTCTCCTTTATTGATTTTGGTGATGTGCTTACACAATTTTGAAACGTCCGTACTTACTTACAGTCATGTAATAACTCTTCATATATGATATTTATGAGAAGAGATTAATATTCATTGAAAAAAAATGTGACGCTATTAAGACGTTAGTAGTTCTGTTAAAGGCGACGTATGCTAAAAGTGCACATGCCTTATGGATTATGTACGCGACGCTAGGAATACTGCGGCCAGAATATTCTCCAGAATAAGGCACTTACATAAGCAAAGAACACACAATGTAACAATGTGTATGTTTATATTCGCAAAAATGGATTCCTAGCGATCAAAAACAGCGTTTAAACTCGAATAACGAAAATAAGTGCGCACTCTACAAACAAATATATGAGTATATCAAGGAATAGTTGGGATTCAGCTAGGAAAAGCAGATTTCCGGAAAAATCTGAACATTTCGGCAGCATGCTTTTAGCAGCCTTCCCAGAAAACATTACAGTGCAACATATTTATGTACATTTTTTAGTAAAAGACCAATAGTTTTTACATAGAACGTAGTTAAGATTTAACAACAAATTATAGGAGGACCAAAGTAAGTTATTGAAGAATCCATTTCTTAGAAATACAAAGAAAAAATTCTAACCTCTTTCGGGTTTTTTTTATTTTGGTTGCGAAGGTTGAATAAATTACAAAAAAAAAATAATAAATTCACTATTAAGTCATATTATTTACGGGTAAAACTTTTAGAATTTCTCTCCCTTATGTAATAAAATTATTTTTTTTTGTATTTCCCAAAAAAGGGTCTTATAATTTCCTAGTATAGGTTTGTAGTTCTATACATCGCTCGCCCATTGCCTAACTGAAGTGCAGGTCCATGCTGCCCTACACAGTAACCCCATTACTATAAGTGTTTCTGCTTCGCCACTTTATGTACTGTAGTCTGTCTCTACACCGACTGCCTTTTAATACTATTGCTCTTCGAACATTTTATGCAACTCCGGACCTATAAACATTTTTACATCCTCTGTCGTTTAAGCGATTTGGTTGAGTGGTTGAATTTTTTTCTCTCCCTTACCTATGGTATCCCTTCCTTTCTCGTAAAAATGTTATCTATAAAAAACATACCTATGGTATCCCTTCCTTTCTCGTAAAAAATGTTATCTATAAAAAACATACCTATGGTATCCCTTCCTTTCTCGTAAAAATGTTATCTATAAAAAACATACCTATGGTATCCCTTCCTTTCTCGTAAAAATGTTATCTATAAAAAACATACCTATGGTATCCCTTCCTTTCTCGTAAAAATGTTATCTATAAAAAACATACCTATGGTATCCCTTCCTTTCTCGTAAAAATGTTATCTATAAAAAACATACCTATGGTATCCCTTCCTTTCTCGTAAAAATGTTATCTATAAAAAACATACCTATGGTATCCCTTCCTTTCTCGTAAAAATGTTATCTATAAAAAACATACCTATGGTATCCCTTCCTTTCTCGTAAAAATGTTATCTATAAAAAACATACCTATGGTATCCCTTCCTTTCTCGTAAAAATGTTATCTATAAAAAACATACCTATGGTATCCCTTCCTTTCTCGTAAAAATGTTATCTATAAAAAACATACCTATGGTATCCCTTCCTTTCTCGTAAAAATGTTATCTCTAAAAAACAAGAATATCATTTAGATTTGATTTAGATGTTTTAGTGAAATACCTGTTTTTAAAATATTATATCAAATTACTTATCAGATTATAAAACACATTCAAAAGTATGTAACTATATAAATAAGCAGACAATGAATCAGTGAATCAAAGAAAATTTTCAATTTAGAATACTTCGACGAGAAAAAGTCTTGATTTCAGATAATTTCGATGATACCTGAGTAGAGTATTTATAAAAATTTAAAATATGTCCAACTGCTTAAGGAGCATTTCGTTTGACGTAAAAATATGTGAGTTTTAAAAGCCATCTATCCTTCGGAAAAAGCAAATATTGATATAAGCAATACATATTTTCCTTGCCTAATGAAAACGAATATTTATTTTGTCTTTCTATATTTTTTGCGATTTTTATCATACTTTAATATTAACGGGCAAATGTTATAGTACTTTAAACCCTGGAATCACAACATGATAAAGCTGTTAAAAATCTCACAACGTGGGGTCATATAAGACCCCATCTATTCTTTTTTAATTCTTTTACAAATTTGGTGTTGGGTTTCCGAAACGGTATTATAAGATGACTACCATGTATAATATAACAATTTATAACCAAATAATCTTATTAAATTGAAAAATGGGGGAGTGGGAAATCAAACAACAAAATACCACAAATTTAGACATAAGTTTGTTTGAATATTTGTCCTCTGAATATCAACATTAAATATAACGTTTTCTCCTACAATATTTTGACTGCTATGATGATATATGATTGATAGCATAAAAAAATACTATGATATGTAAAATTGGTTTAAAAGGGGAAAAATACTTTGACTTGAATGTATGCACATTATAATGATAAAAAAAATAAACATATTGTTATTCATTTAGACACTTTTTAGATATACATTTCCTGTGTTGAGCACACAGACTCTTACTACACTTTGCACAATGCGTTACAGCTTTCCTGTCTTTTTTACGATAAAAAAAAACCACATGGTATATACAACCAACCTCTTTTTCACTCGTATCACAAACTTCACCAATTTCACTGAGTTCGCAATCCAAAACGACTCCAAACTCTCTGTTTTTCTCTTCTACAATTTGGCAAAGCAACTCATTATGAATTTCATCATCAGTGGAAAATAATTTATCGTCAGACATACTAAATTCGATAAATAAAAATATTACATAAACCACAACGTGGGCTCGCCCGTGACCCAAATGCTTTATATACGTTCACAGGCAAAAGGATGAGAAAAGCCTGGCTCTCTATTATGATCACCTTGTCAGGACAGGAAGGTAGAGGATCGGACATGTTTAACAGCTGAAATTTGTAGGAAATAACAAATATTTTCAGAACTCAGGGGTCACGGGTGACCCCACGTTGTGGTTCCAGGGTTAATAGAAAATGTTAGTTACACGGAATATGTCAACGTGTAATAATTCACGGAAATCGAGCGTGGATTTGTGTTTGCATACATTGTATATATATATATATATATACCAATCATCGGAATACCGGAAAAAGTCACGCCAACAAATTACAACTTCAATCCTGCTTCCAGAGGTTTTCGGGTACACTTTTTAAACATACTCTTTACTTGTTTAGCCACGGCTATCTTCTATGGGGTATTTATCGATCCTCCTGATTGTAGAATTCTCTGCAGCCGAACATGGAACGAATTTTCACAACCTACCCAACGTGCAATCCCCAAAGAAATTCAAGTTGGTTACTTACAAGGATAAAGGAAATATGAGAATATCATAAACGAACATCAAAATTTTTCATCGGAGTATTCTATCAAGAATAAATGCATTGAACCTGCTATGAGAGCTCTGAAATTGTAGGTTTTAGATACTCCTTCAATTTCGGGATGATTAACAAAATCTTCCTTTCTTTCGTATTATAGTTAACATACCGACTATTCTTGGGTAGAGCGGAGATGTGGGCTGTATACACCTTCCAACCCCGGTATTTACGGAGCGTAATAGTTACGAGAGATCTATGAATATGTGAAAGCGTACAGGAACATCATGAACCAGCGCAATAACAAGCTTTTCAGTATGTTGTGTTTAATTAAATGCATCATTAAATTTCATAAAAATGCATTAAAAATACAACCACTGCCGAAGCCGAAGACCATTAAAACTAGATCTAGTTTCTGTTATTATTTATTTATTAATTAAGCTTATCGCAACTCAGGCGACGAAACTGCAGCTTGAAAGAATTGAGGTAAGTAGAAGAAAGTCAATTGTATAGTCAGTGATAAATTGTAAAGTAAATTAAAAGTACGAGTCGTAAGTAAAGTAGTAGTTATTAGCTGATAGAAGTAACTTAATTCTGTGTTGATATTTCGGTGTCTCACTCAGTGATATTTACTTCCAGAAATAAAAAGGGGGGAAGGAAAACAAGAGGGGAGAAAAGGCAAAAATAAGACAAAAATAAGACTTTCTGTTATTAGAAAGTGCTAATTAACTCGAACTCTAACAATCCCTCGATGAACATGAAGATTCGTGTGTAATGGTTCCATTGTTCCCTCACACTACTTCACTAGAAATACCAACCTCAAGTCCAGGAGAAAGCTCCTCTACTATTCGGTATTCAGCGAGCAAACACTCACGGCTCAGCAATGAATAATTCTCAAGATGACGCCATATATCATTAATCACAATGAAATAATCATTGTAGTTGATTTCAAGCACAATAAAACCTATAGGCGTCTATCATACCCCTTACATATTAAGTAGGAACATACAAATTTTACCTTATATCATAATTTTGTAGTAGTTCATGCTACATTTGATATTTTTTGGCTTTATACAATTCCCTCTTATCGATTATTCGCAACATTCTACTCAAAGGGTAAGACCGATAATTCTTTTTTTTTTTCTTTTTTTTTTTTTTTTTTTTTTTTTTTTTTTTTTTTTTTTATTGTTTGTAAAGTCAACCTATACATGACCCCTGGGTTATTACCCTGTTCTAGGCAGAATAGGGGTGCTGACGTTTCATTATTTAAAAAAAAAAACTCTAGTGGGAACCGAACCCACGAGCTTAAGTATGCAGTGCACAAATCTTAGTACTCGCGGCCACTATTATCGTCTTCAAAAAGCAATTAATTTGCAGTAATAGTTATATCAATAACAGATTAATAATGTTTGACGGTCCTTTTTGAATTATTTAGTCAATTTTCATTAGCCTACTTTGGTTGAAATCTACAAATATATTGACCAAATTTCCCTTTTGTATCCTCTTATGAGCAAATAATACCGAAGTAACACACTCTTACCATTTAGAAGGACTTCACTCTTCCACCTGTAAATTCAGCCATGAGGAATTAACTGTTGAACATTTCCTTAAACAATGCAGGGAACACAACCGCACAAGAAAATAAAATAACATTTCACAGTCGAGGCAACGAATGCTTGAAAACAGCTATAGGTGGAAAGTTTTGGAACAAAATTGTCGACTTCGTAACTTTGTTTGGGCTGGATAGAAAGTGAACATATCAAAAGACCTCGCCCGTAGCCTTTGTGCCGGGGGGGGGGGGGGGGGGGGGGTTAGAAGGTCCCATTTTTCGGGTTTTCACTTATATCTCGGAAACCCTGCGTCCTAGCGACATGACTATTCTATAACAAATGAAAGCTGATTACATTTCCTACAAGTTCTATCCAATAAAGTTTTTCGAGATATCTTTAGTTTTCGAAATATCCGCTCTTGAAAGTCTGTCATTTTGGGGAAAAACACTTTTGCCGCATATTTTTCCCCCGTTATGACCGGACAACTCTTCAACGATGTACCAAAATAATAAATAATGGTTATAGGGTTGCGGAGTATTGCATTCCCTTTAATAATATATATTACCTTGCTATTTTATGTATTTTCCTTCAAAAGTAAAAATAATTTCAGTGTTCACCGTGAAATCAGAAATTTAGCGACCATAGCCCAGGAAACTAAGAGTTATAGGTGGAAATGTTTGGAACACAATTTTTGACTTCATAACTTTGTTTCGGCTAGTTAGGTGGTCAACATATCAAGAGTCCTCGTCCATAGCGTTTGTGCCGGGGGGAGGGGGGTTTATTAATTTTTTTTAATTCATTTATTTATGAGCACCCGCAACTAAGGTGATGTGCTCGAAACAATTATACAGATACATTTCTAGTAGTAATTAAAAAAAAAATAATATAAATAAAGAAATACATTGTGAATTCTTAATAATAACAGATAAAATACATTAGAACAATGTTCATGTAGTTACAAAAAAGGTCTGTTTACAATTACTTCGTGAAAGAAGGTGTAAAAGAAGAAGCACTGTTGTTGATACTGTGAATAAGGTATATCCAAGATTTGATAATGAACAAAATTATTAAACAACGTAAGAGTCGGGAAAACGAGAAAAGCAGTAACTCTTAAGAGGGGAAAACGTATTAGTAACATAAAAGGTGAAAATAAGAAGAGAAGGAAGAAAAAAAAATAAATAAATAAATAAAAAAAAATATAAAAATAAATAAAAAAAAAAATAAATAAAAAAAAAATAAATAAAAAAATAAAGTAAATATAGAAGTGAATATTAGTAAATTATAAATAAATAATAATAATAATAAATATATATATAGCCGAAGTCAAAAAAAAAAAAAAAAAAAAAAAAAAAAAAAAAAAAAAAAAAAAAAAAAAAAAAAAAAGAAAACGTTGAGGGTTATGGTGCTAAATTGATTCCGATATACGAGTATATTTCGTATTATAAACACAAGAATATTAATGTATAATGTCTAGAAATGAGGATCCTTTAAAGTAACGAAGAGTTATATTATATATATTTTTTCCCCCTTTTTATACAGTATACTTGTTAGATTTTATGATATATGTTTATGTTATGAAAATGTTGTAATATTGTTTTTATATGTGGGCTGTCCTCCGTTAACAGTTCTTGAATGTCATAAGGTATGTTTAGTGGATTTCTCTGTCTGCATTCTGTAAGTATATGTTTTATAGTAAGAATCCTGTTACAGTATTTGCAAATAGGTCTATCTTTTCTATTCATTAAGTAGGAGTGAGTCAGGAATGAGTGTCCAATGCGTAGTCTGGTCAATATAACTTGGTCTCTCCTTGTTAGGGGCCATTTATGTTTAGACCAAGGTTCTACAGTTGGCTTTATTTCAAGCAGTTTGTTGTCTGTTAGTGTCCAGTATCTTTGCCAGTAAGTTAGTACCTGTCTTTGAACAGTCGAACACAAATCTTCAGAAGTCAGTTTGTCAATATCGAGTGATCTCCTTTTAGTTGCTAATTTTGCTTGTTTGTCAATCTCGTTGCTTTCTGGGATTCCTGTATGTCCGGTTAGCCAAGTCATTGTTATGTTTTTATTTTGTAGGTTTAGTAATTGTGTAAGTATTTGTGTTATTACTGGGTGTGTACTGTAGATATTTCCCAAGGAGAGCAATGAACTTAGCGAGTCAGAGCAAAGAATGATTTCTCGTCTATTTGTGTGTTGTAAGTTGGAAAGAGCTGTAAGTATGGCTGTCAGTTCGGCAGTGTATATACTAGAGTCGTCGTGTAGTTTTATTTGGTAGGTCATGTCATCAACTATAGCTGCAGCGCCTGTTCCTGAATCACTTTTGGAACCATCGGTAAAGATAAATAGTGCTTCAGGATGCCTCGTTTTAAAAGATTTAAAGACATTTTGGTATAACGTAGAAGAAATGGGTTCCTTCTTTTTGTATTGTGTTAGCGTGAGATTAATTTTGAAGTTTTTAACTCTCCATGGGGGTTGTGAAAGGACTGCGTTGGTATGTATAGGTGTATTTAAAAGTGTTGAGCTTTTTGCGTCTAATAGATGTCTTATTAATAACGGTTTTATTCGTGGATTTTTTTGTAAATATTCATTATGAAATTGGTTATATAAAAATGTATCTACGCAAGGTTTCTTTAATGCCTTTGACTTTAAAATAAATTTTAAGTTTAAAATCTGCCGTCTATACTCCATAGGAAGTTCTCCTGCTTCCACACATAGGCTATCGGTGGGGCTCGATCTAAAAGCTCCTGTTGCAATTCTCAGGCCTGTATGATGAATAGAGTCAAGGAGCTTGAGTGATTTTTTACTGGCAGATGAATAAGCAATACAATCATAATCTATTAAGGACCTGGTAAAAGATCGATAGAAAGTAAGCATTAAACATCTGTCAGCTCCCCACTTTGAGTTGGCAAGGATTCTCAGTAGATTCAAGGATTTCTTGCATTTGCTGAGAATACTCTTCAAGTGCGGAATCCATGTAAGCCGTCTGTCTAGAATAAGTCCCAAGAATGTCAGTGTGGTAGTGGTATTGACTGTCACATTGTTCAGTGTAAGGTTGTATACAAAGTTGGTCCTTTTTCTAGTAAGTATCATTTGTTTAGTTTTTTCACTAGAGAATTTAAAGCCTGTTTTGGAACACCATGTTTCTAGGGTATGTAGTGTGTTTTGTATGAGTCCTTGTGCTGTAGTAACATCTGAAAATGTATTGTAGATAAGCAAGTCGTCAGCGAACAAACAGTAAGATACTTCATTGGGGATACAGTTCATGATGGAGTTTATGGCAATGTTAAATAGCGTTGTGCTGAGTACACCTCCTTGAGGCACTCCATTTTCCTGGGGAAACGCATCTGACAAAGTTGCACCTACCCTAACTCGGAATGTTCTCTGGGAAAGATAATTTATCAGGAAATTAATAATATTCCCTTCAACACCCCAATTTTTAAGTTGCGAGATAATTAGTCTTCTCCAGACCGTATCGTACGCCTTCTCTAGATCAAGTGATACTGCCAGTACAGACTTCTTCTGAAGGAATGCATTTAAAATGTCACTCTCCACTTTTGCTAGGTGATGCATTGTAGAATGCTTTGGTCTAAAGCCACACTGAAAGGGAGACAGTAAGTTTCTGCTTTCGAGGAACCAGAGCAGCCTGTTATTTCGAAAACTAAAGATATCTCGAAAAACTTTATTGAATAGAACTTTTAGAAAATTTAAGAAGCTTTCATTTCTTATAGAATGGTCATGTCGTTAGGACGCAGAGTTTCTGAGATATAAGTGAAAACCCGAAAAATAGGAGGACTATTGATATGTTGACCACCTAACTAGCCGAAACAAAGTTATGAAGTCAAAAATTGTGTTCCAAACTTTTCCACCTATAACTCTTAGTTTCCTGGGCTATTAGTCACTAAATTTCTGGTTTCACGATGAACACTGAAATTATTTTTACGTTTGAAGGAAAATACATAAAATAGCAAAGTAACATATATTATTGAAGGGAATGCAATACTCTACTACCCTATAACCGTTATTTATTATTATGGTACATCGTTGAAGAGTTGTTCGCTCATAACGGGGGAAAGATATGCGGCAAAAGTGTTTTCCCCAAAATGACAGACTTTCAAGAGCGGATATTTCGAAAACTAATGATATCTCGAAAAACTTTATGGAATGGAACTTGTAGGAAATTTAATCAGCTTTCATTTGTTATAGAATAGTCATGTCGCTAGGACGAAGGGTTTCCGAGATATAAGTGAAAACCCGAAAAATGGGACCTTCTAAACCCCCCTCCCCCCGCACAAAGGCTACGGGCGAGGACTTTTGATATGTTCACTTTCTATCCAGCCCAAACAAAGTTACGAAGGCAACAATTTTGTTCCAAAAATTTCCACCAATAACTGTTCGTTGACTAGACTGTCAAGCAGTATCGCAGAATTCCTAATGGATGAAGAAAAGGCTGTACAAAAAATACTAAAATTTATTAAAGACATCGGCCTATATCAAGAATTATAATACTAAAGAACTGCCAATGACTCACATGGTAGAGGCAGTATGTACAAAATAAAATAAGAGAAATAATGTTAACATGGAAATTTCCAAATTAGCTAGGTAATAGAAAAACAGAAATTATCAATTGCATTGACGAATTAGGACTTAAGTAAGACCTAAATTAGGACTTTTGAGAAAATAAATCCAAACCATTGGAGCTAATGTTTGAACTGGAGGCGAACTATATTTTTTAAGACTTTTCATCTACTTTTGAAATTTTATTTGAATAGCTGCCTGAAAACTATAGCTACAAACTCTTAGGCCATATCTTCGTTTTTGTTTTTAGAACGGATTAATCATACGATTCAGGGCGCATCGTACTAGAATTAATATTATTATTTTTAAAGATACGAAGACCTTAAAATAAATAAATATTACGGTTAAATAAATATAATTACAATAATTCTAACATAATTGACTTACCACAGGTGTTGGGAGCTGGTTGGTGAAGGTTCCTCATCATGTGGAATAGTAAGAGCTAACTAGTGAAGGTCGGCCTAATTTTTCACCCACATAATTGACTTAATTAAGAATCACTATATTTCCACAGTTGAAGAAATATTGCTTATAGAGGAAAATTTTAATACTTACAGAAAATGCGTCATTTCGATTTTTTTTGATAAATGGTTTGGTAAGAAATTAATAGAATAGAAAATTCTAATATTTTTTGTTTCAATGTTACATTATTCTATTTTCCGTGTAGCCTTAAATGTCTATACTCGTTTTACAACTAATATTTATAAATAAGTGCTTGTTTGGCAGTATTAGAATTTAGATAAGTTGATATTTAATTAAGATTAGTTGGTATGGGATTGAATCAACAATATCATCGACCACAAATGAATTTATTGATTTTATCTATTCAATAACAACACATGTGTGATAAGCGAAGTCAAATTTATAGGAAGAATATTCATAAGAAGTAAACATTTGAAGAACAAAAAATTCGATTCGCAAGAACTGCGCCATCTTAGTGCGTTTCTACAGCGTTCTTATAGATGAAATCGCTAAAAGTATACTACGCAGAGGTTGTTGACCACTGGATTTAATAAGGTTTAGGATATCACGGATCCCCAAAAGGCTGAGGAATAAAAACACTTCTTATTTAAATTGGTTTTTATTTTGGCTTGGAAAATAAGCCTTCATTAGAGTGAATGGAGCGAGGGGAAGAAGAAGAAGCTTCCAGTACGGAAATTGCTTCATCACTCCGATGGAATAGCTTCTTGGCTGAGGAGTTCTCTGATGAAGGATTGTAATTCAATCAGAAAACTCGGAAAATGAGGAATAATTTTATGGAGTTTTTTTCCATCCGTCATCCACGATCGAACCTGAACTGCCACTTTCCCTCGAAGTCAACGTTTTTCTGGCAATTTCTAACTGTAATGCAGAAATGTATATATATACATATTTACCGTCCAGGCCACGACTGCCTAGGGGGCAGATACTGTACAGGCATATAATTATTTACTATAAGGCAAACTAGAGAGATATTGTGGTCAGTACTATGCTCCGGCTGCCTGGTTTTCTCATCGGTATGTACCCATTAATGAATTAATTAAAGGCTGGGTGGGCCTAGGGTAGGGAAGCCGAATCGAACTCACCAGCGAGCACACTAGAAGATATGATCATTCGTACACTAGGGATTTGAACTCAGGTCCTCCACCTTATTAGCCCAGTGCTCTAACAATAATAATACATTGGATTGGGGATTAAGCTCGTTGCGTTTTTATGTATTTATTTGTATTATAAGATTGTGACCCTTTATTCTCAACAATGTATTCCAATGCAGATAGTGAAGTGCAATGCTAAACTAATGCAATAAAAAATAGAAGTGTGACTTTGCTTGTGTTAGTTCATGCGTGGCCCTACCTGTGGAAGGTATTCCTAAGTTGAGGCAAAAGTAAATAGTAAATTATTAAGTAAGTATCTCCTGAATAGCATGAGGCGTCTAGAAACGTGAAATTTGCGGAGCACCAAAAGGGATGTTAATAAAAAAAAGTGTTTTTAACCCTCATCTATAAACGTACGCGTCTCCTCAAACACGCACTCTAACGTCAAAGGGCTGGAGGTACCCTCTCAATCAGTACCGAGGAAGCTACGGACCACGTTTACGTATATCAGGTAAGAATCATTTTTTTTTTAATCAACTCTCAATGTCAATTTTTCTCTAACCAGGGTCGGATACGACCCAGTGTTTATGATAATGTTCTTAACTAAAGATATTTTTGTTCTAGGTTATCATTAAAAAAATCATGGTTTTTCGGAGAAAATAAATTATTTACTAACATAGAAGACGTTATGGCCGCATTCAGACAACAAGAGGAGCATTCTGATGCGGAATTAGATGAGCAAATTGATTAAATAGATTCAGAGTCTGACGATGGTATTCTCTCAAATGATAACGAAGGAGTCGAGGAGCTCTCAAATCAAGATGATGAAGAAATAGAATATCAATATATAGAAGATGATTTTTTTCGATTCGGCACACATCTGTCCCAGTGTGCCCTAGTGTGCAGATATCATGTGTTCCTCAAGTTTTATTGTGATTTTTAATTGGTTATTTAGTAAATATGTATATATATATATATATATAAACAATTGACACTGTATATATATATATATATATATATATATATATATATATATCTATATATTTTTTTTTTTTTTTAAATTAATTTTACTTTTCTGAACTCAAATGCTTGTTTTCTTTAATGAATTGTCTTTTATCTTTTAGAAGTTTACAGTATTCGCCTAATATTTGAAAATAAATGAGTAAATCCCAATAACTTATTGCATTCCTTCCCCAAAAATGGCTCTATTACGTACGGGGTCGGATACGACCCAACGTTTATGTGTGTGTCAAGCTTAAACGTTTATGGAGAAGGGTTAAATGTATGTCCTTTTGCCAATTTGAAATATACTTTATTATATTCAATAGAGCTTCTTCTGTTCTACAAAACTGTGATAATAGGTTTTTGACTAATTACATTTTTTATTACTCTTCATGTTTGAAATGGAATAGCCAGAACGTTATATTTATAAGACTAGCAACATTTTTGTGAATCATCTCTCGCACAGAGAAATTTACTATCAATTAAAACGATTTTCGACTGACAGGCAGAGTATACATACATAAATAATGATAATTATACATATTTAGGTATTGTTTTGTTTTGATTAGTTTTTATTTAGATGTGTATCATTTTAATTGTATAAGTGGAAGTATATCTAATATATCTAAAATTCGTATCGCCTTGCGGATGCTTATAATAAATTTGAGAAAAAAAATCTTATATATGTCGCTTTTAGCTATTTGTGAGTAGGAATGGAGATTTGTTAAGGTGACATTGAATAGCAAATTATTACATACATGGCAATCACAATAACCTTTAGGGAAAGCATTAAGTAAGAAGAAGAGAAGAAAGAGAGCATATCTCTATGAAGGCAGTGTTCCAGTTTCCGAGCTTAGCTATGAGTTTAAGTGAATTTCGAGGCAACTAGGTCAAAGTTTTCGAATGTCCACTGGTTATGTCCTTACTTGTTCCTCTGTTGTTTGTGGGCGGCGTATTTCTCATCAAACTTTGAGCTTTCAAGATTCCTAAATGTTTTAGGCATGATGGAAGTCGTAGAGTTGTTAGTATGTCTCTTCATTTAGATTTGTTCGGTGATTTACGGGGGACCATAGAATCAACGAAAAAAACAAAAAAAAAACAAAAACTATTTGAGAATGAATTTGAGAAGCTAAGTACTTTTGTATCATTTGTATGTCTTTGAACTCTCTCAAAAATCCATTTTAGCACTTTCCTCCGAAGGAAAGTAGCTATTGAGGTTGGACTCATGACGGAATTTTTGAAAAATTTCTTCAAATCTTTATCGATCCTACCTAGTAGACACCGAAAATGACCCCCGTTAAAATTTATATATATCTATATATATATATATATATATATGCATATATATATATGTGTCTGTTAACACGATAGCGGCCAGAGTTTTTGTTTTTCCGTCACGAAACTTGGTATATAGCATTCAATTAGCAAACGATTGAACGAGTTCGTTAACCACTAAAGTCGGTCCACCGGAAGGGGGGGTTTACCCCGAACCCAAAACACTTATTTGACTATGTCAGCCATAATATTTGTTATATTTCAACGAAACTTGGTATTCGTAGTGGTAATATAGAGAGAAAAGTGAGATATAAAAATGAACTAAATCGGTTCATTAGAAGGGGGGGTTTACTCCGGACCCACAATACCAATTCGCCACTACCAGCCGTGATTTTTGGTATATTTCGACGAAACTCGGTATTCGTAGTGCTAATCCACAGGTAAATGTGTGTTGTAAAAATAAACTAAATCGGTTCATTAGAAGGGGGGGTTTACTCCGGACCCAAATTCCTAATATACTCATGCCGGTCGTAATTTCTGCTGCATTGTAACGAAACGCGGTATACGTCGTGGGTAACTCATGAGAAAGAAGTGTTGTAAAAATGAGCTAAATCGGTCAATCGGAAAGCGGGGGTTTAATTTGTAATATATTTGAATAGAAAAGCCGGCAGACGTAGGTTCACAAAGCCGCCGCAAGGAGCGCTTTCTACCACTAGAGTGACTGTATCCTGTTCCTGCGTTAGATCAAAATACGATAATATGAGGATTTTTGTATTTATTACGTAGTGTAGTAGGTACCATGTGTAAACATAACTCTGGAAGCAGATTAATAATTGATCAGTTACTCATTATAAAATGAGAACTATTCACGTTTTTATTTTATTTATGTAGGATATTTTAAGCAAATTGTTCTGGAAAGCAGTCTACACTACCCAACTTTGAGGAAAGTGCTTAGTTATGCAGCTCCTGCGTGACGGACTTTTTTATATGGTATGTACTCGCTGAAATTAAAGTTACAGGTTACGCCAAAATTGTAAAACCTAATAGAATAAATACATTAGAATGAGAAATAAATAATTTTAATAAATGGCCATTTTTTTCTGATTACCTTAAGGCATCGACGGAAGAGCCCATTTACTCTAAAAAAAAATTGTGAGGCCAGTAATTATTAAAAGACAATTTTCTTTTTAGCACTTTCCTCCGAAGGAAAGTAGCTATTGAGGTTGGACTCATGACGGAATTTTTGAAAAATTTCTTCAAATCTTTATCGATCCTACCTAGTAGACACCGAAAATGACCCCCGTTAAAATTTATATATATATATATATATATATATATATATATATATATATATATATATATATATATATATACATATGCATATATATATACATATATGTGTGTCTGTTAACACGATAGCGGCCAGAGTTTTTGTTTTTTCGTCACGAAACGTGGTATATAGCATTCAATTAGCAAACGATTGAACGAGTTCGTTAACCACCAAAGTCGGTCTACCGGAAGGGGGGGTTTACCCCGAACCCAAAACACTAATTTGACTATGTCAGCCGTAATATTTGTTATATTTCAACGAAACTTGGTATTCGTAGTGGTAATATAGAGAGAAAAGTGAGATATAAAAATGAACTAAATCGGTTCATTAAAAGGGGGGGTTCACTCCCGACCCACAATACCAATTCGCCACTACCAGCCGTGATTTTTGGTATATTTCGATGAAACTCGGTATTCGTAGTGGTAATCCACAGGTAAATAACTGTTGTAAAAATAAACTAAATCGGTTCATTAGGAGGGGGGGGGGTTTACTCCGGACCCACAATACCAATTCGCCACTACCAGCCATGATTTTTGGTATATTTCGACGAAACTCGGTATTCGTAGTGGTAATCTACAGGTAAATATGTGTTGTAAAAATAAACTAAATCGGTTCATTAGAAGGGGGGGTTTACTCTTGACCCAAATTCTTAATATACTCATACCGGTCGTAATTTCTGCTGTATTGTAACGAAACGCGGTATACGTCGTGGGTAACTCATGAGAAAGAAGTGTTGTAAAAATGAGCTGAATCGGTCAATCGGAAAGCGGGGGTTTAATTTGTAATATATTTCAATAGAAAAGCCCGTCAGACGTAGGTTCACAAAGCCGCCGCAAGGAGCGCTTTCTACCACTAGAGTGACTGTATCCTGTTCCTGCGTTAGATCAAAATACGATAATATGAGGTTTTTTGTATTTATTACGTAGTGTAATAGGTACCATGTGTAAACATAACTCTGGAAGCAAATTATTAATTGATCAGTTACTCATTACAAATTTAAAAGAGAACTATTCATGTTTTTATTTTATTTATGTAGGATATTTTAAGCAAATTGTTCTGGAAAGCAATCTACACTACCCAAATTCTGAGGAAAGTGCTTAGTTATGCAGCTCCTGCGTGACGGACTTTTCCGGACCTTTTTTCAATTTTTTCAAATTGAATGAACTGAAATAAAATCTCCTGTGGATGCCATAAGTTGTTGTGCACGGTGATATGCGTAGGTTTTTAATAAACGTGTATCAGTTCCCAATTATATTTTGAATTTAGGTAGCCTTACTGACGAATATTTACTAAACTTAAGAAGCCTATGAAAACAATAATTACTACATTTTCTGGTATTCTCCTTCTCCTTGTAAATTGTTTTATTTGATTATTTTACGTGTTCTCATGTGAATTTCCTAGACAATAAACAAGCAACCATTTTTCCATGAGTCCTATAAGCGTAAATATATTTTTTCAAACAAATTTCACCGAAAAATGGCCGTCATCCTGGGTATAGTAATTGACCTCATTTTGTTGTCTTCGTTAGGTATATAAGGTGTACTTAATTCATGGAAAAAATAATAGTAAATTGTTGAATCATTTTTTCAGTAAAAATCTTAAATGATTGAACCAGGTTTAAGAATTTAATTCGATATGTTCGACTAAAAACGCCAGGAATATACCTACTCTAAGACAAATTAGAGAATGTGAAACTAAAAACATTTAATGATGGTGGTACTTCAGGAGAATCGTCTAAAAGCAAGGCTCGAACTAATTGGATTTTGAGGAACTCAAGTGACTCTTTTCGGGGTCCGTACTCACGTTAAAACGTTACGATCTGCTGTCGGAATATCTCGGAGCGTGGGGGTCAGGGATGACTTTCTGTCGACGTATACGTTCCGTAAGAATCCCGATTCCTTCTTGTGTAGGCGAAAGGGCAATGGATAAAAATTCATACTTGTTTCGCACCCTCCCATGCTTCTTTAGGTATGTATACACTTGTGCGTTTTTACTTGCGCTATGTTGCATGCGTCATGTTGACAGTCAAGGGCACGTAACGCATACTGTTTAAAAACATTTTAATAAATCGAAAGTATCAGGCTGTACCGTATGAAATATCAGTTTTGTTTACTTTGATTTAATCCTTTACCTTTCTTATTTCATTATTTAAAAACATCATTGTTATTCATATAGATCCCCTGAGAAAAAAATAAACTTAAATTATGACTTCAACGGAAATCCGCATTATTTTTCGTTATGAATTTCAGCTCGGTCATAGCGATGCTGAGGCTGTATGATCATTAACACGGCGTTCGGGGAGGGAACGGTGAATGAACGAACTGTTTACCGGTGGTTTTCAAGGTTTCGAAGTGGATATTTTGACCTTGACAACGAGGAGCGAGGAAGGGCAGAAACCAAGCTTGACAATGACCACCTGAAAGAAAGGGTTGAAGCTTGTCCCTCAAAAATCACTAGGGAATATGCCTCGGAGTAGGAGCCACGACAGTTTCAAGACATTTGAAGGAAATCGGCAAGTCCAAAACTTACATTTCATTCGGTACAGCCTGATATTATTCTTTTCAGTATTTCGTACTTAACTTATCATGCCGAGTCACTTATAGAACCATCCACTACAAGGGCGTCGTCATAACTGAATATTATCTAAATAGCAACAATGTGGCTATGTGTTTAAAGTATCGATATAGCCCAAGCAAACAATCCGATTATCCATTAGTTCACTGAATTAATAACAATTCTATTGAATTTAAAAAGTTTTATTCTTTGCCCGATAAATTCAAACATATGATTCTTCAAGATTCCATGTAAGGGCGATAATATATTTTATATTGGGGAATCAGTACAGTTTCTTAAAAGAAAACAAAATTATAAACAAACCTTATTCTCACAGTTTAGACATCATCGTGTATATATTGAAAACGTTTATGAAATCGTGGTATGTAGAAAGCAACAATTCGAAAACTCCCTAAATTTTCTACAATTTCATACGATTCCTTAAAAATTTTCGAATGAGTAATCTCAGTCGGAGAAATCAGTACTTAAAATTCGAAAGTGTTTGTTTCGTTCCTTTGAAATGCTGTTTTTTTTTTTGTTTTGTTTTTTAAATCCCAATGAATGATGAACTGAATATTTAGAGTTTTGTTTCATTAAAACAGAAATTACGACCGATTTGGGCAAATTAGTATTATGTGTTCAGAGCAGGGCCGCTACATGGGGAGGACTGCCGGGTACAGTTGTCCCAGGCCCGGGTGCCGTGGGGGCCGGGGCCGGGACTCGCTAATTGGAAAAAAAATGCATAGGTTATGAGCTTGTAAAAAGAATGGGGTTTAGAAATATAGACGGGCATAGCCTATATTTATTTGAATTGGATCTATGTTTTTTTAGTGTACATAAACAACAAAACAAGTGCAATCCCAGAATATTGTATTTCAATAGGATTCGTAATAAAACTGCAAGTACCGAACCAAGTGACCTTTGCTGCACCGATTTTCGGCTCTTATTCTCATTTCGCTCAAAACTCAAGATGAAAATGTCCAAAGTCCTATAGGCACGTACCAGAATTTTCAGTCTGGCTCTGAGAAGTGGGGGCCCGTGATCTGGTCCTGGGCCCGGCTCTGAGATGTGGCGGCCCTGGTTCGAACTAACACTCTCATCCTCCGAGTGTACCGATTTGGTTGTCTAACGAATTCGTTCAATCGTTTGTAGGGGAAATTTATATACCAAGTTTCGTGGCGAACGAAAAAAGAGAAACTCTAGCAAGTACCTTTTTAACAGACACAACCCCCCCCCCCCCCCCCCCCCCCCCACACACACATATATATTCAGTATCTAGTAGGTAGGACGGATGAAGATTTGAAGGCTCCACTCTTCAAGTTTGGTTTTCAAGTATTATAAGATAGTATGATATTAAAACTGAAGGATTCTCCTATTCAACCGAGATCTATTCGAAGATATTATCCGACTACAATCCTATCTTTGAAAATAGGGTACAATAACCTAGCGGGGACCCGTGATCAGGTCCTGGGCCCGGCTCTGAGATGTGGCGGCACTGGTTCGGAGTAACACTCTCATCCTCCGAGTGTACCGATTTGGTTGTCTAACGAATTCGTTCAATCGTTTGTAGGGGAAATTTATATACCAAGTTTCGTGGCGAACGAAAGAAGAGAAACTCTAGCAAGTACCTTTTTAACTGACACATCCCCCCCCCCACACAAATATATACATATATATATATATATATATATATATATATATATATATATATATATATTCAGTATCTAGTAGGTAGGACGGATGAAGCTTTGAAGGCTCCATTCTTCAAGTTTGGTTGTCAAGTATTATAAGATAATATGATATTTAAAACTGAAGGATTCTCCTATTCAACCCAGATCTATTCGAAGATATTATCTGACTACAATCCTATCTTTGAAAATAGGGTACAATAACCTAGCAGAAAAAAATTGATACCTTCCCGTTGATCACCAAGATTAAGAACGTCGGGCAAGACCAGTACCTGAATGGGTGACCTATCACATGCTGTTGGTATTATAAATGGGTGGCAACCTGTAGATATCCCACCGTTAACAGCCCAAGTTTTGAGACGCCGTTAAACATTCACAAAAAAAAAACAAAAAAACATTATAAAACTAGGTTGCCAGACTATAGATTGTCTTGTACAAGTAGAAATGATACGGAGAGGTTTTAGTTTTGGAGGAGGGTTACATAATTCGGAAGCGTATTATGTAAAGGATGCTATTGAAGGTATCTTGGACCGGTTATTGCTGTTTCGCAATCCTTCAAGGACGAACTCCTGGACATCGGTCAGGCTAGGATTAATTTCTTCTTAAAAGAGCAATTAATTTGAAGCATCTTTCCGTTATATAAAGGCCTTGAATGAACAAGTTCTTTAATAACTTCTGGAGAAAGTTTTGTAGATTAATAATTTACTGAAATACTGGACAAAAGGGTTATCGTGAAGAGATTTCGTTTTTTGTTCGATATTGTGTTATATTATTTATTTATTTTGCTTGGCCATCATTGTGGCTATTAGCAAATTAGAAGGTGCATATGAAAACCTCAGCTTTTAAACATTTAAAGTTTTAGAAATAAGTAGATAAGTATAAAGCGAAATGAATTCACCGAAAAATAATACATACAACAATAAATAAATTAAAATAAATAATAATTTCAGAAACAAATAACAATACAAACGTATTTTAGTAAATTTTCTAATATATACCTATATTGTGTTATAATAATATAATTTATTCTGTTTTAATTTATTTTACACTCCAAAATTTGAACAAGGCTAGTAAATCGTCTTTCCCAATAATGTAATCTTAGACGTATATATATATATATATATATATATATATATTAGGATTGGGGGAACAACAAAACATACCTCTAGTGAGTGTGATTTTCTGTTCTTTTAACTATTATTTATTTAGTATTTAGTAGATTATGAAAGATGAAGATTGGCGTAAAACTTCGGTTTTACTAACATTCCGTTGGGGTCTGGTGGACAAAGCCGTAAAAGGAACAAACCCGTTCCTTAAGTCACTTTATTGAATTGAATCGTAAAATGATGATGATAGAAAGAAGAGATTGGAAAGAAGAAAAAGAAGACACTTGGAGTTAAGGAAATAACGGCTTCTGCCCGCCGGCTTCTCGAATAGAGGGCTATACACGTTTTATTTTATACACCATCTTAGAATCTGTATCGCTTTTATACAAAAAATAATAAGGAGTTCCGACGTTTTTTATTATTATTATTATCTATCTTTCTTATTTCGAGCAAACGAATTTGCAATTTAATTTAGCAAAATTAAATTTTTGAAGAGAAGAAGCTGCCACTTTTAGCAGATGTTGAAGGAACACAGAATTGAGGCTTCAATTATAGAATATTAAATATATATATATACATCTAGTATATATATATATATATATATATATATATATATATATATATATATATATACTAGATATACCCGTTACTACTTAGAAAAAAAAAAAAACACTTTAAAATATATAGATTTTTGTGAATGTATGTATCTGGTGACATGATAAAGGCTACAGTTGCTGGTTTTTATTTTATTTTTATTTGCATATAGCATTCTATAACAAAGACATCCAGTTCGTTACTCGGCAAAATCGGTCTATCTGAAGGGGTTTTTAGTTTTACCCAAATTACTAATTTACCCATACTGGCTGTAATTTTTCTGTTTTGCAACGACATGTCGTGGTTATCTAACGAAAAACTATTCATTATTATTTTTCAATATATTTATATACGGCAAAAGGTCAAATTTCAAAGAAAACACTCACTTTCTTCACTCCTCCTGAGACTGACAGGTGTCGTACACGAGCATGCGCGTAGCGCGCTCGTCGACCGTCTGCAGGAGTTGTTGAACCGAGACCGAAGAAAAAAGGTCTCACGAAGACAAGATGACGTTGTTACTGCGACGTTTTTTTTTTTTTTTTTTTTTTTTTTTTTTTTTTTTTTTTTTTTACTGTTTACGGTGTAAAAACGATTGGGCTGTTAGCTTCGGGTTCCCTGCAGGATACCACCCTTTTATAATGCCAACAGCACGTAAGCCGTGGCCTTCGCCTTCTCCTGTGGCTAACGCCTTTGATTTGCATGCGTGAGATTTGGGGTCGTGTCCTTTCTGGAGCAGGTTGACTTTTCCACTTCAGGGCCCTCTGAAAACGTCCACTGCTGCATCATGCATGTTAAGAAAGGGTCACAACCTATAGATAGTGTCTAGATAGAAAGCGAAAAGCATTGCATAGGTCTTTCGATGAGATAAAAATGGGCTTTAGGAACAAAAAAAAGGGTCCGACTTCAATCAATGTATTTTACGTAATTTATTTAATTTACTTAAATTGGAGGGCTCAGTGCGTAAGGTGACTAGCCCACAATTAGAAAAACTGAGAAAATTTAAGTTATTCTTGAGAAGAATCTGAAAAAATAGCGTCGGTGACCGTAATGATTTTAATTGGCCCACATTTTTGATTAATAGATTGCTGGAAGGATTGCATTTTGGGATTTTACGGATTGAATTAGTGCCAGATTAACCTCCGGTGGCTTTATGGGAATTTTTGTATAAATAATCGCAGATTTTTTGCGTCTGAACACATATTAAATACTCCATAAATATTCAAAAGACTGTAACTTGGGCCGCGATTTTGTTCGAGTCTCAACAATTTTTTATTGTTAAGCTCTGAAAGGTAGCACAAAGGAAAAAATCCTTTATTTTGGTTAACTGCTTGAATAACAAGATTATAGTGTAAAATAGTTTAAACTATGAGTTTTTTGGGGTGGGGCCTAAACCAAGAGATGCTGGAGTTTTTCTGACCCCACATTCGGATTCAGCGACCACAAAAACATATAGCACTTGACCTGCTTTCAGAATCCAAACTTTCGTTTTTTGACTGGTCCTGGTATTTAACCAGTTCGGATGAAAGCCCTTCATATTCCGTGATTATGATCCATTGGACACTGATTTGCGAACATCCTGGCCGCATAAATCCGTCGAAATCATGCGGTTGAGTTTCGTATGATCAACATGATTGCCAACCCAAATTGATAGATAGTATATGCGCCACCTTTGAGTAAAAAGTCTCAAAGAAAGAAGGTTGGCTTGCACAGGTTCATTAAATGTCTAAGACTCGATTACTTTGGCAGATGTATGACCAGCCGCGCAATGAGAGAAAAGCTGCGCAGAAATTCTTGGATGGCGTTAAAGACAAATTACCATGATGGTGCACCAAGGCACTAGATAGAGTGAAATGGAGTAAGGTTATGGAGGAAGCTTTGATTCTAAATGGGCTGAAACGCCATGTTATGTAATTGGACGTAGCTTAGAGGTTTTTTTATCTATTTTTTCTTTCTAACCATTATTTTGAAAGGAATACGTTATTTCATGCTGCTTAACCTTTAGCCGCGTTTCCTTGCACGGGGAGGTGCCGATTTGAGTATAGCAGGTTTCAGAACCAATACTTACAGCCTTTTAAATTCTCTACAAATAGGTTCTAGAGCAATTTTCGATGGAGCCATGTCAATCGGAGAAATAAGTGCTTAATACTTCAAAAGTGTCTTTTGAAAGGGTTTTCTTTTCTGTATAACTCCCTATTAATTGGTTGTTTTTGGTTTTTTTTTGTTTAAAATTCCTTTAACAGGAAAATGAATAGTTTAGTAAAACAAAGTAAAAAAAATGAGAAACGTATTGCAATAGCGATTACCTAGAGCGAACGTTAAGAAGGGGGGGAGGAGACATTTCCGCTTAGACTACTATCAGTTTCGTCAAATCTTCCTTCCCGTTTAGGTTTATTTTTATTTTTTCACAAAAGATCACACACGAGGGATATGAACGGAACCACGCTGCGATGACGCAGTTCCAGGCACCGTATGTAGTGAAATGGAGTACATATATGGATAAGGCTTTGATCCTAAATTGAATGAAACGCCTTTACGTTAGTTAGTTAGTTATGTAATTGGACATCACGTAGAGCCTTGTTTACATTTTTTTTAATTTCATTTATTTATTTTACTATAAGAGCTGCACAGCAATGGTGATCTGCCCTAAAAGAATTTATATAAAATATGATAAATAAAATAATAAATTATAAGCCAAGGATCAGTAACAAAGTTAAAAAATAAAGGGTATGGAGAATGAATAATAAAATAAAAATAAAAAAAAAAGAATAATAATAAAAAAATGGGGTCTCCCGTGGTCTAGTGGCTAGCGATTTAGATTCATAAGCGGGAGATGGTGGGTTCGATCCCCACCGGTGGCAGGAATTTTCTCACCTCAGGGCTCGTTGAGAAAATTCCTCGCTGCACTCTGGATGTTGGCGCTAATGGCCCAGATTTGTCGAAGCGCCGTTAAAAAAAAATAAAAAAATAATAAAGAAATATATAAGCAATTAATGAAATAAATATCTACAGAATTAAACGTATAATTTTAATGGTAATAATAAATAGTAATCATAATGATATTTGTTGAGTTGAAATCTGAGGTATATTATCCTGAAATAAGAAACTTTGTCTTGGGAGTTATGTGTGGTATAACTATATTTTATTATATGTCTTTGTCGTCTTTAAGTATCTCAGTATGGTATCAATGTGGGCTCCTATCTGATAACAGTTCACTGAGGCTTCGAGGAATCTGTAAATTGTCTCTTTTTAATTAGTTTTTTTCATAAACTACTGCTTTTTTATTCTCAACAATTCGTCTTGAAGGGATTACGATTCTGCTTGACCTGTTTACTCTTAATACTATAGATTTCAACCAGGGGTCGAAAATAATGGTTTTTCTTACTGTTATTTTTTAACGTAAAAAATAAAGATAACGTAAAAGTTGTTATTAAGATAATTTATAGGAATAAATTAAAGCTACTAATGTTTATTTTTTATTTTGTGTTAACAAATATATTTCATTTCCACGACTTCTGACCTTTATTTACGTACATTCATTTATTTTTTATAAATATGGCATTTTTTAAGAAATTTTTAATAATACATTTTTCATTTTAGTGAATCCAATAATTTGTCATTAATATATTATAAAAAGAGTAGGGTGGCGAGCTAACCACACATGGGGTATGTACAATGTAACATTATTTTTATTATATTTTACCAATAGATTTAAGGTTAGGAGTTAGTCTGAAATTGTAATGCTACTCTGTTTATAATATATTAATGACAAATTATTGGATTCACTCAAATGAAAAATTTATTATTAAAAATTTCTTAAAAAATGTTTAGGATTTAGTGGCCCCTGAGGAGGTGGCATAAAGGCCACGAATCATGTAGGGCGTGCTAACAATAAAATAGTACATAGAAAATGGAGTACTATTGTTTTGACCTGTGCCATATTTATAAAAAATAAATAAATATAAATATATTTCAGTAAATAAACAAAAATCAATTTTTAAACAAAGAACATTTCACTTATTTTGAAGAATTAATTAAATTTCAATAATACTTCTTCTTATAATTTGGTGAAATTTATATTATATCTTTAATCATTTAATATATGCTTAAATGTTGAAAAGGCTCTATCAACACTTACTTGAGCGGCTGGGCTGGGGGTGTAGGATAAGTGCTAGTTAATATAGACAGAGTTGGGCATAATTTTATTTATAAATAAAAATACGAATTTATTCGTACTTCATATATTTGTGAATACGAATATAAATAAATTCGTACTTTATATATTTGTGAATACGAATATAAATAAATTCTTATTCATAAGTGTGAATACGAATTTATTTTTATTCACATATATTAAATATAAAAATACAAATAAAATTTTATTCGCAAATTTTTCTGCGAATAAAAATAAATTCACAGAAAAAATTGTAAATAATCACAAAAAATGTGAATATTGACAAAAAATCAAGTGATTACAAAAAAAATCACATTAAAATATATGAATAAAAATGTATTCACATTATAATTTGTGAATAAAAATTTATTCACATTATAATTTGTGAATAAAAATTTATTCACAATAAAATTCGCAAATAAATTATGGATTTATTTGTATTAAAATGATATTACGAAAGTTATTGAAGGTGCCGATTTTTTTTTTTTTTTTTTTTTTTTTTACGGAGGTACTTAAACAAAAAATCTAGGCGCTAATAACCTAGACGTTAAACGCCTTTAAAAAAAAAAAAAAAAAAAAATCACTTTCAATAACTTTCGTAACATCATCTTAATACGAATAAATTCATAATTTATTTGAGAATTTTATTGTGAATAAATTTTTATTCACAAATTATAATGTGAATAAATTTTTATTCGTATATTTTAATGTAATTTTTTTTGTAATCACTTGATCTTTTGTAAATATTCACATATTTTGTGATTATTTACAATTTTTTCTGTGAATTTATTTTTATTCGCAGAAAAATTTGCGAATAAAATTTTATTTGTATTTTTATATTTAATATATATGAATAAAAATAAATTCGTATTCACACTTATGAATAAGAATTTATTTATATTCGTATTCACAAATATATGAAGTACGAATAAATTCGTATTTTTATTTATAAATAAAATTATGCCCAACTCTGAATATAGATATGGAAGTGAGTACTTTATTTTTTCACAGTATTCCAGGTATTGTAAACCAACGAAACTCTAAAATTCCTGATTAAAATACTGAAAACGTTTATTCCACATTGATAAAAATGAATGTATAACATAAACTTTTATTTTCATGTACTTAATTTTAGGAGTTCCTAAATAACTTTTACTGTTAAAACTTTTAAATACAAGCTTTTTTAATGGTTATTTTTTAACCTATAAAATAAAAGAGTTTTTAAAAGTTAAAATTGAAATCGATCCCCGATTTTAGCAGCTAAGTAAGATTAAGATGTTTTTTGTTTTTTTTTTTTTTTTATTTCAAATTTAACAAAGAATTGTTGCTCAGGATATTATTTTTAATTTTAATGGTTTAGCTACTAATTTATTTATTTTTTTTTTGTAAAATTAATAAATAAATAACCTGGTTATAAAACTATAATATACCTAGCTAAGCAGTTTTTGAAGCATATTTGTGATGAAGTTTTGTTCTCCAATTAATAACTTTTCAATCACTACAAAAAATATATGTTGTAGACTCCTAATAATTTATGTTTAACAGAAGAACAATAATATCTAAATTATTTTACTCTTTATTTACCCTTTTGGTGGTTGCGCTGAATAAAGAGTGCCATGAATATACTTTCTTATTTTTCCCTATTTGTAAAGTAAGATAAAATATACTGTAAGCCACCTGAGACCCGGCCGGTCCTAACTGCGTTGTAGCTACGGACTGTAATAACGGCCTTCGTCCTTTTCCTCCCTTTATGAAGAAAAAAAGGTCCACTCCTGAAATAAATTGCAAACAACCTGATTTTTTATTCTTTTTTGGGTCTTTTCCTCCATTTTAGGCAGATCATTTGCAATATTTCTCTCTTTCGTTGTAGTATTGTTGATTTTGGTTTAGCGGATTTGAACATCGCCATGTAATTTGTTCTCTTTTTTTATTATATTGTGGACCCAATGGCTTCTAAGGATATTTGTACTTAGGGTAATATTAAAAAAAAAATTAATGGCGGTAAATTAAAAGGACAGCTCATGAAATAATTCGTATAAATACTTATTCCTAGGCTTATTATTTATTTATTTTTAATTGTTAAGTTGGCATTGAAAGATATTGCTAAAAGATTCAAAGAAATAAAAATGTGCCGGCGGGAACAAACTGAATAAAGGAAGGTGAACCGAAAAATCGGCAAGTACGATTTTGTTAGGCATATCACACTTGCATTTCTAAAGAGACACAACTCAAAAATCGGTTTCATTCACACCGACATAGTTATGGCTATTAAAGACATGGTAAATCTTTCTTTATCAACCATCAAACCTGTATGTACGTAGCTTCTAAGCTTCTACACCATAGGGACCTCGTGACATCCTTTCTGTCTTAATCCTAAGGACCCTAAGAAGGCAAGAGTGACACATTTTCAATTTAGTTCTATTTTGAGTTGTGTAACTTTAGAAATATTAGTTTGATATGTTGAAAAAATGTTTGTCTTAATGAAAGATTAACGAAAATCCTTCTTTCCTTTCGTAATCTAGGTGCACCGTAGTGCGCTAGGCCAAGTTCCAGCCTATACACACTCGTCACACTAACTTTGGACCAATTAAACTTGAGTTAATCTAATACATATTTGTCAAATGCCACTCACTGATTCACTGACCTATCATCGCCCAGCCCAAACCACTCGACAGAAAAATTTGAAATTTTGTATGGACACTCTCTATAGCATGTAGACACTCACTAAGAAAGGATTTTATGATATTTTTTGATAATTTTTAAGTACTTTTAGAGGGGCTTAAAGTTTTAGTTGGTTAGAGCAGGCAAGCCTAAGTAGCATGCGTTTCTAGGACGATAAAGAACAGCTGTTACCGTATATTATCTATTCCATAGTATCATTTAATTGAGGTTAATTTGAATTATGATGGCAGACCAGGAATTACTAGAAATAAACTGTGATTTTGTCCCTCATAGAGTTTACGCCCTGGTCATAGTCCATCCGAGGTAATCCCGAACCACTTGACCCAAAAATTTGAAATTTTGCACGGACAATTCGTTTAGAATGTAAACACTCGCTAAGAAAGGTTTTTTTGATATTCAAATGTTTAAGTTCTTTTAGGGGGGTTTGAATTATTAAGAAGTTCCTCATCGGCTCAAAAATGGTCCGATTTTGATGACATTTGATACAAAAATCGTTCTTCTCATTTGAAAGGTCAAGTTCATTAACCATCTGTTTACTCGAACATGGATTTTGGAGCAAAAGTTTCGCCAAAAAATCGGAACGCTTACATTTTAGAGTCCATATGCTTGCAGGTATTCGTTTTATAGGTTCCTTAACGTAAGAAAACGAATGGAACTATTTTAAAAGCGATTTCTGTAACCATTTACGAGAAAAATAGATAGAAATACTTTTCCAAACTAATTTTCTGTTTGGGTATTCAGAAACGACGATTGGTTCACTTGAAACTTGTACCAGGTATTTGACATTTATCTAATCTAAGATATTTAAACTTTGGTATCGTTTGGAGGTAAGAAGTAAATGGGGAAAAATTGTATTAATGGTGATACAATTAAGCCCGTGCAATTATAAACTATAAGCCCGTGCAATTATAAGCTATACAGAATTATGAAGTAGCGTTAATTTTGATCATACCTTATTTAACGCAATATAAAAACTACTTATCAGCCGTGGTGAAGCACGGGTAGTCAGCTAGTCTACTATATATTTGACAAATCCACTCACTCACTCACTGACTAACTGAAAATCATCGCCTAGCCCAAACTACATAACAGAAAAATTTGAAATTTTTCTTGGAGACTCCCTATAGGACGTAAAGACTCGCTAAGAAAGGATTTTTGGATATTAAAATTTTTAAGTATTTTTAGAGGGGATTGCATTTTTATTTGGTTAGAGCCATGCTCGCCTAGGCAGCATGCGTTGCTAGGACGATAACAGGTCCTAGTACCGTACTGTTTCTATTTCATATTATTTTTATTTCCGGTTAATTTCAACTATGATGGCAGACCTTGAATTACTAGAAATAAACTACGATTTTTTCCTTCATACAGTTTACCTTATACCTGATGTAAAATTACCTGTTACCTGTTACTGGTAATCTATAGATAACGGGTTATCTTTTTGTTGACACTGGCCGGAGCGTCCAAGTGTCAAGAAACATTATACTTTGATTACTTATCAATTGATGAATAAAATATAGTATTACCGTTCTAGAATAAACCGCACAAACTTATATAGGTGCGTTAATTTTGATGACAGATTATTTAAATCAATAAAATAATTACTTATTTTCCGTGCCGAAGCACGGGTATTCATCCAGCTTGTTAACTTAATAAACCACAGAAAGTGTGGGAGTGAATGAAATTATTGCCTAGCGATTTTGGTTAAACACTTTTTGCATCTCGGTAATAAATATTTGCATAGGTTGGCATACCGAAAAGCTGGAAGTACAGTAGGTTCTATTTCTTTATGCATGCATGTAAATATAACTTTTTTCCCCTGAGTTTTAGAACATTTTCATTGTAAAAGGAAAACACTTACAAGGAGTTGTGTTTGTCTTTGCATGTTTAATGGCTTAGAAAGAAGTTTGTCAAAAACCTGGGCTGAGAAAATATCAACGTCTAGGACTGATTTGTGTTTTAAAAGGATGACTCCAACTCATGGATATTCATATACTTCTTATGAGATCTGTCTGCTCTGAGTGTTGTCTCTCTCCCAAGCCTTTCCTTCGTGTGATGACATTACTACGGGCGGGAAAAAAGAAGCTCTTCTGTGTTTGTAATTCAAGAACTTGAGACTGTTTGTCATACAATGATACCAACAGTATTGGATTAAGCGGCTCTCAAAAGCTCATATTGTTGGAGAGGGAAATAAAACAAGGGTTTACCTCAAGTTGAGGGTTTTCTTCTTATAAGGCAACTAACTTATAAGCAATAACGATTAGTTTAAAATGTAGTTTCTCCACTCTTAATTGCATTTGATCTTCACCTCAACATTCTTTATTTATTTGCTAATTAATTTTCTTTCTCACATTTTGACGTTTCGGCCTCCGGACCATCCTCATAAGACTTCATAAATCTGTTCACATATTATTAGCCCTGTTTCAAAAGGGCTTTTCATCAATGTAATATTACAGCTGATACCTTTAAATATTAGTTACATTTGAATTAGCACCATTAATTAGCTTGTCACATATTCTATAACTAAAAAACACATTTTTCTAACATTTAAGCTACACTACAGTCCTTGTGGCCACAACATTAAACCATTTTCTTTTTTCACTCCTGGTGGTAACTTTTTTAGTTAAGTAGGTACGTTATAAAGAAGACTCTTTATATTTCGAAATATGTTGAAGGCCAATCAAGAAAAATTTCAAAAAGTTACTGGTTCGACTGATTAGAATGGGCGAGATCGACACTCCTGTACATTGCCAACATAGACTTAGATCAGGTATGGGGCTTCACATTAATGCTGGAACTATTCCAAGAACACTAATAAGTCAGGGACATGTAGCATGGGTAAAGGTCAAGAAGCGATATATATACCTATATATCTTTGACGTGGAATTAGTCAGTAGACCAACTGGGAATAGCTAATAACGCATGACGAATAACGAATAATGAATAACGAATAATTCTGTGGATAATTCATGATGTACTTTGTGAATAAGATAATTTAGTGAATTATTCATCATTCACTAAACGTTTATTTGAATAATCATTCGAATAATAATTTATTGAAATAGTGCCCAACACTGCACTCAGAGAGTGCTATAAGTTGGGGAGGGGGGCAGAGTTTTAAAGGAAAGAACCACAAATAGTGATATGATGAATGAAACAACGCTTTGGGTTTTAAATTGTAGTGGATCTCATAATGCACATATCTCTGAATTCTTTAGCAAAAAGAGTTTTCCGATATTTCCATTAGTAAGGCAGACGTTTTCGACGCTTGAAATACGCTTTTCATCAGTTTCCACTTCCAATGCTACACGTGATATAGTGGATCTAAACTCGGTCCAATTTACCAACTGAATTCATGCGATTTTCCTCATATTTCTAAGGAAAGCGTTTATATATTTTTTATTTATAACTAGCTGAATACCCGTGTTTCGTCACGGCACATAAGTAGATATTTTATTACGTTAAATAATGTATCATCAAAATTAACGCCACTATATAATTTTGTGCAGTTTATTATAGCACGGTTCCGGCTATACGTATGTTGTTCGTCAATTGATAAGTAAACAAAGTACATTGTAACCCGTTATCTATAGGTTACCAGTCACCGGAATTTAACCTGTACAGGTTAAAATTCGTTGTCAACAATAAATTTAAGTTAAAAATTTATGTTTCCAAGATGACTTTAGAAACACCCATTATATTTGCAAATTTCCAAGAAGTGTTGTGACTGGGGATGCTGAGGAGTGAGAAGGCCGTGCATGGGTTCGGGATATTATTAGCTCAGATATACCATTACCAGGTATAGCGTAAACTCTATGACGGACAATATATAGTAGTTCAAGGTCTGCCGTCATAACTGAAATCTACCGTTTTAGCATTCAACATTTTGCTTTTCGCGGAGACTTCTATCGAGAAGATGTTTGCTAAAGCTCCGTTTCCATTACTACAAAACTGCCCTGCGACATGTCGCACGACATGTCGCCGCAACAAGTCGCAGAATGGAAACACTTTGCAACATGTCGCTGCGACGAAAAATGTCGCAGTCGACCGTGCAAGAATACATGTTGCAGAGACTCGTTCCTAAAGCTCCGTTTCCATTACTACAAATCTCCTTGCAACATGTCGCACGACATGTCGCCGCAACATGTCGCAGAATGGAAACACTTTGCAACAAGTCTCAGCACATGTCGCTGCGACAAAAATGTCGCACCGGCCGGCAACAAAACATGTCTCCGCGACTTTTTGCCTACTAGCCCAGTCAAACGGCACTCAAAAAGGGGTCGAAGTGAAAAGTTTGTGCATGAAAAGTTTGTGTAATTGTTGTGATTGCCTTAATTCTATGTTGATGGACATTTTTCAAATCGTATTTTTTTTAATTATTGCTGTTTTTAATTATGGAAAGGTTTTCTTTGATCTTCCTTTTTAACGTGTTCCTTTCTCTACTTAAAATATCAACGTCTGTATAATTAAAATTATGTTTATTATTTATTGCGTGTTCCGTCAATGTCGTCCAGTGTATATATATATATATATATATATATATATATATATATATATATATATATAGATAGATAGATAGATAGATAGATATATATAAATTTTAACTGGGGTCATTTTTGGTGTCTACTATGTCGGATCGATAAAGATTCGAAGAAAATTTTCAAACATTCCGTCATGAGTGCAACCTCAATAGCTACTTTCCTTTGGAGGATATGTGTGTGTGAATCTGGTTCTTATATCCATGCAATTTTATAACAACAATAATTTCTCTTTTTTTCCAAACTTAGATTCTCCCAATACAACTTTAGTAACACAACTCTATCTCAAACACATAATACTGAAAACACTCTCCATCCTAACATTAATCTTGCACAATTAAACACAACAAGGGCGGAGATGACCAAGCAGTTTTCTGCCCTTAAACTACCAACCCAACCCAACCCTTCGGAGGAAAGTGCTAATAAATATATGTCAAGATTGCTTTACATACTTTCAGAAAAATTTCACAAAAGGTTTTAGCGGAAATATTTTACTACAGCTCATGACAAACGTGTAGTAGATAGGGTGGGAGAAAGAATAAAATCCTCGGTCTCTAATGGAAGTTATGGGCAAATCTGAAACCAAAAATGTAAAAAACTCAGTAGAGTTTGCTAATGTTGCATTTGGTTTAATGACAAACACTACAATTCTCCGTATGAGCAAGTAGATATCGGACATAGTTTTTACTAAGCAAATGCATGTGATAAAATGCAATTCGCAAATCAAAAATTCAACTATGGAAAACAAACCGATACCGGCAAGTTAACAGATCAAAAACTTAATATTTCAAATTTTAATGTTAGTTGTTAGTTTTTCAAAAGCATGTTGTACAATTCGTTTTTGCAATAGTTGTTCCCCTATATAGCATGAGTTACAACGAATTTTGTATATATTGTTTTTTGTGGCTGTCGGTTTAACATTGTCATTAATATTGCTATAATTATTTTCAATTTCATTACGAAATTTCCAACCTATTTTGCCAACTTCTTTACAAATTAGTTTCAGTCTATTAGCTCTTAAAGGGTGGTAATGGAAAGTACTTCGTAAAATAATATTTGTTTAAAAGTAAAGTAATTTTGAGGATCGATAAATGTTTATTATTGTACAAAATTTGATTTTGGGATTTACAAAAAAATATTTTTGCATAGGAAAACCCTTTTAAGAGGTGCGAACAACGGCACGAAACATGTCGGGCAAAATAGAGAAAATAAAGAAGTTGAATATATAAATATATATATATATATATATATATATATATATATATATATATATATATGTATATATATATATATATATATATATATATATATGTATATGTATATATATATAATTTTTTTAATGTTTTCTGGTACTATAATATTCTATTATTACTATAGCTATAATACCATATATGTGTATATGTATCTACACATATACGCACACATACTCACTTACATACATATACATTTATATTTCCTTTTAAGTATACGTATGTATGAGTATGTGTGTGTGTGTGTGTGTGTTTGTGTGTGTGTGTGTGTGTGCGCGCGCGCGTATATATGTAGATACATATACACGTATATGGTATTATAGCTAGAGTAATAATAGTATATAATGTTATATTATTTTAAACTTCATTTAGACATACCTTAAGTTTATAAATTTGTAATTATATATTAAAAACTCTAATTAGACAGTTCCATAAGCCTATATAGTTTCCATTCCATTAAGTTATGTTCCAATTTATAATATCACCGTTAGCTTTATAAATTCAGATCATTAATTACTGCCCTTTTACTGTAATATTAATGCATGGTTCTTTTTGTTGTTATCACCTAATGATGGCACATTTGTGCTGAAAGGCCTTGTGCAAAATAAAAAATAAAAAGTGGGAAGACTGAATTATGTTTCACCTTCTGGGATATATATATTAATTCTTCTGAATATGACCCAATATATATATTTTTCTTGTTCTTTTTTCTTTTATGGCAGAGGGTCGATAAAGCAGAACACCATTCATTTTTATTCAACTACTTTATTCTCTCTATTTTGCCCGACTTGTTTCGTACCTATATATATATATTTATATATATATATATATATATATATATATATATATATATATATACGAGGTAAGGTCCATAAGTTTCCGGCCTGTCCTGCTTCCCCTCCTTCAAACGTGCCGGGACCTGCACGCCTATGCAACTCGAGTACCGTGCGGTAATTAAATTCTTTTGTAAAGAGAATCTTCCCCTAGTATTCCTCAGTGAAAGAATGGGCAAAATTATTTAAGTTAGGGAGAGAAAGTCTAGAAGATGACCCAGGTCCCGGTCGCCCATTGGAAGCTGTCACTTCTGAAACAATCCAACTTGTGGAATCTGAATTGCTGTCTGACCGGCGACTAAAAACCAAGGAAATAGCAGCGAGGTTAGGGCTTTTAAAAACAAGTGTTTTGAGGATCATCAAAGAACATTTGCATATGAGCATGGTTAGTGCAAGATGGGTTCCAAAAATTCTTTCAGCTGTTCAAAAACAGGAACGAGTTCACTGCTGCAATGAATTTTTACGCGAGTATAATGCCGACCCAAGGTATTTTTTGGACTCAATTGTAACTGGGGACGAGATGTAACTCCGGACTTACATTGCCAATTCGCCACTACTAGCCGTAATTTTGGTTATATTTCAACAAAACTCAGTACTCGTAGAGGTAATCTAAAGAGAAAAATTGGTTTTAACAATAGACTAAATTGGTTCATTAGGGGGGGGGGTTACTCTGGACCCAAACTACTAATGTACTCATACCTGTGGTAATTTCTGCTGTTTTGTAACGAAACGTGTAATCTGATGAGGAATAAGTGTTGTAAACATGAACTAAATTGGTCTATCGAAAAGGAGGGTTTACTTTGTAAATGTTTCTATAGGATTAGCCCGCCAGACGTAGGTTCGCAAAGCTGCCGCTAGGAGCTCTTCCTACCACTAGGGGGACTGTATCCCATTCCTGCGTCAGATCAAAATGCAATAGAGCAGAACTATTCATGTAATTGTTTTATTTATGTTGGTTATTTAAAGCATAATATTCAGGAATGCAGTCTACACTACCCAAAATCAGAGGAAATTGCTTAGTTATGCAGCTCCTGCGCGACAGGTTTATTTTAATAGTATCATCTAAAGTGTGTACTACTTTTTCCTTGGCCCCTTTCACGAGATTCTCACTCAAATCTTTTTAAAAAATAAAGCACTTGTCACTGGACATTGTGAAAACACTCGAAAACCACGACAGTAGCAGTTAACGAACTGTGTAACTGAGGAGAACCGTTAAGCGCCTAGAAGACTTGCGGTTGGCGCCTATCTCCACAAATCTGGAGACCCGGACATAAATAAATACGCTAAACATCCAGGCGCTGAAGATTAATTCATTCACTAAAAGAGTAAGTTGCATTGATTCATTTACTAAGTTTTTTTTTTTTTTTTTTTTTTTTTGTTTGTTTTTTTTTTTTTTTTATACAAAAATTACAGTGTTCTCCCATTTTTCATCGCTCTTTTGCGTCGAAACTTCGCGACGTACGTAAATATGTTTGGGGCCATAAATTGTAGGCAATTGTGTTTATTTTACTTCCGATTTAATTTTTGCGTAAATAACTTCCTTTGCAAGTTATAAGCTGAAAACAACTAAAAACATTATTTTTGGTGATTTATTGATGATTTTTCATATCTGCCGAGCACATTTTTGGCGGAAAACTTCTGATTTGTGTTCAGCGACAAATAATGGAATATTCGAGGAAATTTTTTCAACTTTGTATTAAATTTTCTTTCGAATAGAACCTTCCGAGTTAAAGTGGGATCAGCTTTTTCGAATGTATTCACTCAGGAAAACGGAGTGCCCCAAGGCAGTGTAATAAGCACGACGCTATTCAAAATAGCTATGGACACCGTCCGTGAGCATATTGCTGACCCAGTCAAATATTGCCTGTATGTGGATGATTTGCTTATCTATATTCGAACTAAAGACCTAGAAACTGCCGCAGAGTCTATCCAAAGGACGATAAATAGGCTACAGAATTGGAGCGCTACTTACGGACTACATTTCTCTGCACTAAAGACACAAAGCATAATTTTTACAAAAAAGCGACGTATACCACAAATTACATTGAACTTAAATAATACGCCTATACACTTCACAAACTACATAAAATTTTTAGGACTTCTTTTTGACTCAAAACTTACCTGGGTTCCCCACCTAAAAAATCTCGTTGATAAATGTAAAAAATCTTTACATCTTTTAATGATATTATGCAACACGAAGTGGGGAGCAGACAGAAGTGTAATGCTGACACTTTATCGGGCATATACCAGGTCTCTTCTGGATTATGGAAGTGTAGCGTACACATCTGCCAAGCCCAGCAATCTTAAAATCCTAGACTCTATACAAAATAATGGTTTACGCATTGCAACGGGAGCCTTCAGATCCAGCCCCTCTAATAGCCTACATGTAGAATGTGGGGAATTACCATTGGAATACAGACGTATGCAGAATTGTTTGAAATATTGCCTTAAAACTAAATATTTAAATAGCAAGTGCGTCCCGCAATCTATTGACGAAGATCTGTTACGAAAATACCAAATGAAACCATTGAGGCAACGCCCACTGCTGGTAAGATGTATGATTTATGCACAAGACACTGACCTACTACAAACACAACTCTTACCCAGACCTCCCGTAACGTTCACACCATGGACTCTAAACAATTTGAAACTAGACCTAGGACTGACTAAATACAAAAAATCCGACCCGACATCTACACATTCATACAAACACATATTCAAGTCATATCTTGACAAAAATAAAGACACAATGTTTATTTACACGGACGGATCCAAGACAGCTGAAGGCACAGGCGCAGCAGCTGTAATGGATATAAATACCTTACAGCTTAAACTACCAAAAAGTACAAGTATTTATTCTGCTGAGCTGCACGCCATTCACCTTGCTCTGGGAAATGCACACGACATACAAAAACAAAAGATAACACTATTTACGGACTCACTCAGCTCAATACATGGACTACAAAACATGTACAACGACAATCCCATCATTATGAACATACTAGAACAGATACACAGGACGAATAAAGAAATCACAATATATTGGCTCCCAGGACATGAGGACATAGGAAAAAGCAGTCAAGCTGACGTACTGGCTCGGACAGCTACAAGACAAAACCGACAGGACATAGACAAAGTTACATTACAAGACCTGCAAATCGAAGTAAGAAGGTTTATTACAGAAAAGTGGCAGAAATCTTGGCACATGACGACAGAAAACAAACTTCGCGAAATAAAACAGACGGTAGGTGAATGGCCTTCAAGCAAAAGGGATAATAGAAGAGACGAAGTGATATTATGCCGCTTAAGAATTGGCCATTCCCGACTGACACACTCTTATCTCATGACAAGACAGGACAGACCGACATGTACACAGTGTAACACACCGCTGACTATAAAGCACATACTTACTGAATGTTTACAGCGACAAAACTATGACTTACCTTACAATATGACTGAATTACTCGGCGATGGAAGCAAATATATAGATAACATACTGAACTACCTCAACAAGACCAACCTCCTAAACAAATTATAATTAAACATGAACAAATTATAACAGGACATACACACATATATGTGTATGTATTTTATTTGTCTTAAAATGTTAAAACTATACAGCCGTACTATACTAAAATCTTACATTTGACAATATAAAACTAACAGGAGTGTGAAACCTCCTTCAACCAACTTAATTGATTATGTGTATAAACTTCATGCATTATTATAATATTGATTTTTCATATATTCAAGTATATTGTAATATTGTATTCTCTTATAAATAGATGTGTATATAAATTTCAATTTGTATATTTGGCCAAAAATGTGTAAAATAAGATCGTATTTAATTAGATGTATTTAATTAGTTGTATTTAATTAGATGTAATTTTCGTATGTATATTATATATGTAATTTTTGTTCTGAGCGAGTCGCCTTAGTTACGGTCGCTCATAAATATATATATAAAAAAAAAAAAAAAAAAAAAAACATAGAATAAGCCAATCAAAAGAATTACACCAAAACTTTCTGCTTGAAACCACCGTTTGACTGGGCTATGTGGTAATGGAATCAGCCCGCATCTTGTGCCACGACCACACGCATGCGCAAAAGACCGTTTACACATTCAACCCTGTCTAGCGGAGTAGGGAATTATTCAATACATTTTTTATTCAATAATCATTCAAATAAAATTTTATTTAATAAGAATTTATTTAGTTATTCATTGACTGATTTTTTTTTAAATTTAATGAATAATTAAATATTTTGCATTCTTCATTCATTATTTTTATACATTTAAAATAATATGGTTCATCTATTTATTTAAATTTTAACGTCCATTTATTGTTAACTACAAATTTTAGGACGGGTTATCTATTGGTTATCACCCTTTTCTAGCCAGGATAGGGTTGATGCCTTAAATAATACGGTTCATGTAACAACAAACTCAGATTCTTTAAGTTCAAGAAACAATATCATTTGAATAAAGAATTTTAATTAAAAGTAAGAAAAAGTTCAATGAACTTAGTATTTTTTTCAGAAAAAAGTGAAGAAAATCTCTTAAATTTAACAAAAAATTGCAGCCAAATAAATCAATTTCATTCAAAAAAATTTTTCACTCGAATAAATAACTGTATTCAATAAAAATTTTCATCGTCATTCAATGAATAGGGACAGACTAATTAATGAAAAAGTATTCATTATTCAGAATGAAATAACGGAATTATATATTATTCATTATTCTGAATGATTTTTCCTCTGACTGCTGTCTAGCGTCTACAGAACCTAAACTAAAACGTGTCTAATCTTCACATATTATTAACATATGTTAACCTCGCTCCTCCATCAAATACTTCTGCGACATGTCGCAGCGACTTTTTCCCTGCCACATGTCGCAGAGAGTGGCCCCTGCGACATGTCGCCGAGCCTTTGCAACAAAACTGTGCAACAAGTTGCAGCGACATGTCGCGCGACATGTTGCCGCGACTTGTCATAATGGAAACGTACCTTAAGTAGGAAAATGATTAAATGCATTAAAGGTTACAGCAGAAAAGTTAGAAAGTCCTGAAATATTGAAAGTTTCTATATTAAACACATGACCTATGAATAGAGCAAGTATAGGAAAACTTTAAGTAGCGGTGAGAGAAATGGATCGCTACAGTTTACAGATAACAAACACATGGATAACATTTTATGGATTATCCATAGGAAAAAATGGACATGGAGAGGCCATCTAGTAAAGGGCTGTAAAGTTAAATGATTCAAGGATTCAATAAAGAGGTACGCCGAGCATCGCATGCGGAAGAGAGTTAGACCAACTACGCGAGATGAGAGTTCAATTGAGCGGAGAAACATAGCAGAGAGGGTGGAGGTCCGGTGTGTCCAAGTGTCATGAAACCACTAAAGTGATCTACACGAAAGTATAATACAATGTCTACATAGCAAAGAGTGGCTAAAGGAAGGAAATAGTGAAAGAGACTTGGAGAAGCATGCTATTTGGCCAGGATTAAACCTGAAAAACTTAGCAGGACTATGCACAAGAAACTACTAGAACTCAAAATTTGGGAATCATGACATTGTATACACTAAATATATTTTTAGTACAAATAAAGGATTTTTATTATCATTATTATTATATTGAACGTTCTGAATCCAGTCATTAGTTCACCGTTATACGGAAAAAGACTGAGATAAAGCAAATCCTTTAAGTCGATCAAATTTTTCTTTTTAAATTCGAGTTAATGGCATTAGATATAGAGTTATACGAAGCCAGTACTGACCTGGTGGTTGGGAGGAGGGTCTTGTCACACTGACCCTGCCGAAGGAAGAAGAACCCGTATATAGGCTCGGTTCACCTCTTACGCCATAGAGTACACATCCAGCTGCCTTCCCCAACTGGGAGAAAGCCTTCTCTGATATGCATATTTCTTATCGTCCATTGTATCTCTCTCATTATCCTACGATATCTCTATGCTTAAAGGTGACGAACGCATTTCGACTTGATTGGAAGGGCCAATTTGCATGTTCGGTGGGTTTGTTATTAAACAGTAATCATGTATGTAGGAAAGGGTTTGTACCTTCACTGTTGACTTCATATCCATACACAGATATACACATTAAAAAGAAAATATCCTACTCGCTGGAACGGCGTCATCTTAGCGCGGTTACGTTCTTATCCCTAGTCTTATTTGGAAAGCTCAGAGTAGATATAAACAATTTTTAATTTTTTGCTGATATTTCGTGAAAATTGTCACCACCCAATCGAAAATCTCGAATAAAAGCGATATAAAGGCGTCAAATCACAGGAAACTTACACAGAAGCGAAAATTACACTATCCGGCTCTCCCTAATCTAAAGGAAGCCTCTACAAGTCAATGCAAAATACATACATGCTTCTCATACGATCAAAGTAATAACAACGAATTAAAAACTAATACAAACAGTGGAAATAAAAACAACCCCCAATTAGTAAGTGAAACAAACAGAGACAAAAAAAACAAAGAAACCAAAAGAGTGACTACTTTATCAGCCCGTTTTAGTTTAATTTATCAGGTGTCGGGCCCTTCATTTTAGAAATGGTGGACCCCTAGCATGTCCAGCTTTATGGCAGATGCGGAAATTTTGTTTGGGACCTTAGAAAAAGGAGCAGGTATGAAGAATATAACTAAAGTAAGTTTTTGAATAGACTTTTCTTACAAATAGTAAACGTTATGAAAAAAAGTTTGAGAACCAGTTTTGTAGATAATTTCAAGATCTACAATTTTCGTCTGAAATACTTTTTTCCAAAAAACCTTTGTTTGTGAACTTTGACCTGGATTGAAATTGTACGCACTCTTGGGATCGACGATCGAAATCATTAACCTTGTCCTTTCAGTAGACTGCTGTACAAGACGAGGTACGCCGTGCTCCTGGAACGAAGGACTTGACTAGCAGTCGAGAGCCACGGGGCCCCCAGCACGAAGGACGTGTCCTCTCTCGTTTACCGGCTCTCTATGGCTGACTTTGCTAGGAGTTAGACCTTGTAGCTACTAAACGTGGACTGAGAGTAGCTTTAGCTGTATCTTTCATTACTAGTTGTCGGGGGGATTAACTCTTTGTGACGAGGGAGCTAGTGGTTAGGGATAACTGGGTCGGCCTCAAAAAATTAACTCCAACAGTGTTAGATCCAAAGCCATAAAAAGAAAAGGAGGATTTTTAGCATAAATATGCTTTAGCTATGACTAAATAGAAAACAAAAAAAAAAGTTATAAAAAGTTTCCGCTGGTGTTCGCGCATGCGCGGTGGCCATGTACGAAACCGCTGGCGGTAGTGCATGCGCGGTAGCCATGTACGAACATAAATATGCTTTAGCGACCACTAAAATGAAAAAAAAAGTTACAAAAAAACCTTACAAAAATGTGTCCGCTGGCGTTCGTGCATGCGCGATGGCCATGAATGAAACCGTGGTGTTCGCGCAAGCGCGGTGGCTATGTACGAAACCTCTGGCGTTTTTGCATGACTAGTGCCCATGTATAAACATAAATTTGCTTTGGCCATGACTAAACTGAAAAAAAGTTTGCAAAAAAAAACCTTACAAAAAAGTGTCCGCTGGCGTTCGCGCATGAGCAGTGGCCAAGTACGAAAAAGAAGACTGCATGTTGTACAGTACATTTTTTTTTTTTTTGCATCGGCATGATCTTCGCCAGAAACATCGACTAGATCGATACCAAAAGTTATGCCAGCTATTTCAGTTTTCACAGACCTTTATTGGCTATCACATCTGAGGACTGTAACGAATAAAAAAATAACGACTTATAAATAAATAAATGTTTTCACAATAGCTTATTAATTTTTTATATACGGTAAATTACATAGGTTTGTCGGATGGAGCTAAACCATATTTATGTTCCTGAACTTGAGCAGAAGGCTCACGAAATAATAAACGAATTAATTATTCTTGAATTATTTTTTTTTTTATTTTTTTTTTTTAAACAAAAGGGAGGTTATTTATTTATTTTGCTGCATTGATTAGAACCTACACCATAATGTTCAAGAATGTTTTGTCATTTATTTGATATCTTATCTCTTTTTTAGCGTCTTTCCACCCAACCTCCATTGGGAAGAAACTTATGAAATAAAATAGTTTTTAATGAAAGGAATGCATTTTTTTTCACTGAAGAATATTTGGACTTGTACGGAGTAGGTGTTGAGACAGTTAGAAGATGGTTTGAAAAATGTAAGTAGATCATAAACGACCCTTTTATTTATTATTATATTGTTTTCTTCTTTCGTCCAAATTTTGTATTATATATCGTTCTGACCCTAGGACATTCCAGACGACCGAATATACAGGGTGTCCCACATTGAGGTGTCATAACTTTAGGGGTTTATTCTGCATGTCATGTGTAGTTCATGGGCGCAAAAATGAGCGTGCTATCTTAAAAAGTAGAGGAGATACGCAAGCTTTTGTCTTTTTTAAAAACTATTGTTTTTTTTTTAAAGAAAAACTGAGTTTTCGGGATTTGTGATCAATGTATTGTAAATAAAGACCACATTTTTAGAATCAATATTAAATTTCCAACAAGATACACTGGCTATTGAAATATGTTCATGTAAATTAAGAGCTATATTAAAAGCCATATAGGTGAGAATGTATAATATTAGTTTTTTATTGAATTATTCAATATTTTCTAAACCAGCTATTTTTAGACTTAGAGGTTTGTCTGCGCCTCAAAAGTTGCAATATTTAATAAGCTTCAAAATAGTACCTCGTAGTTTTAGAAAGAAATCTATTTCAATCTATTTTTTTCTGATTAAGTCAAAACCAATAAATGTGCTTCAGCGGGAACGAGCCTTTCTGAACAAATTCTTTAATTTTACTCGATGATGGTGATGTCCCGTCCTTCCCACACTACATGATGTTTATTACACAAGCCCATCTACCAAAAAGCCACTCACTCTGGTTTCAAATGGTTGGTTGTCCAGGTGATATTGGACGAGTGGTGACAGAATGGCTGAACACTGAATTCCCTAATCGTTGAATCGGCCAGTATGGGGACCAGTTCGTTTGCCTCCTGATCTGAATCCTCTAGATTTCCATGTATTGGGAACATTGAAGAGCAGAGTGTTCTCAGAGCCCGTGACGACGAAAGAGGAACTCATCAACAGGATCCAGGAGCAGTGCTAGCTCATGAGATCACAAAGACAAGACGTCCTCCGTAATGCCATGGATTCAGTTAGACGTTAAGCTTAAATTTGTAGACATTTTGAAAATCTACTGGACAAATAGTTATTAGTCCACAGTAATAAACATTTTTTTATCACCCATAGATTTCTATAGATTTTCCCTAGGAAAACGAGGTAACATTTTAAAGCAACTTTTGAGGGTGACTTTCATTTAAATGTATTTTTTCCGCTTTTTATCTGCAGGAGGGAGTTTTATGTATACAATTTCGAATTATTCTAATGTATAACCCAGTTTACTTATAAGCAGAAATTTTATTAAGTAGAATAGAATTAATATTAAATAAAATCATCATATAATACATGTATTCATTGTATTTACAATAATGATAATTATTTCCAATATATTCTTCTGAATTCTTTCACCCTTGATTTCGAAGTGTCCCTCTACCCTTATCGGAGGAAAAATTGTGTTTACGTTGTATGGGAATGGTTAGGGAATTCACTCTTCAGCCATCCCGTCACCACTGTCCCATTGTCAGCTGGGCAACCAACCATTTGAAACCAGAGTGAGTTGTTATTTGGTAGATGGGCTTGTTTAATAAACATCATGTAGTGTGGGAAGGATGGGACATCACCATCATCGTGTAAAATTAAAGAATTTGTTCAGAATGGCTCGTTCACGCTAAAGCACATTTATAGGTTTTGACTTAGAAATCAGAAAAAAATAGATTGAAATAGATTTCTTTCTAAAACTATGAGCTACCATTTTGAAGCTTATTAAATATTGCAACTTTTGAGGCGGAGGCAAACTTCTAAGTCTAAAAATAGCTGGTTAAGAAATAATACTGAATACTGAATACTGAATACTGAATAATTTAATAAAAAACTAATATTAAACATTCTCACCTATATGGCTTTTAATATAGCTCTTAATTTACATGAACATATTTTAATAGCTAATGTATCTTATTGGAAATTTAATGTAGATTATAAAATTGTGGTCTTTATTTACGATACATTGATCACAAATCCCGAAAACTTAGTTTTTCTTTAAAAAAGCCAGTAGTTTTTAAAAAAGACAAAAGCTTGCGTAGCTCCTCTACATTTTAAGATAGAACGCTCATTTGCTCATTTTTGCGCCCCTGAACTACGAATAATATGCAGAATAAACCCCTAAAGTTATGACACCTCAATGCGGGACACCCTGTATTGTTTCTGAAACTACAAAACGAATGAGTCATTCGTTTCCCACATGCTGACATTTTAGTGTAGGAGGCTATTTCACAAACAGTTATTTCTCAACGGACAAATTAAGCAAGGACGAATATTTGACCTTCAGGTTAAAGCGTGAAATATTAGACGAGCAAGTCAACATCTGCTCATTAATCATGTGTAAAGGAGCTACACTCACTAGTTTAATTCAGATCCATGTCAGCTGATTACAGTACCAGGCCGTTGTCTTAGTAAATTGAATCTCAAACAAGTATTTTCAAATATATAATAAAATAGATCTCTATGCAGAGCTGTGTTATCATAGCGTGTTTCCATATAATGTTAATCCCAATGTGATTTGCCACGTCTAGTGTAGAAAGTATTCTTGTGTTGGGTAAGCTTGGTTTCTGGCCTTCCTCGCTCCTCGTTGTCAAGGTCAAAATTTCCACTTCGAAACCTGGAAAACCACCGGTAAACAGTTCGTTCATTCACCGTTCCCCGAACGCCGTGTTAATGTTCATACACGCCTCAGCAGCTCTATGACCGAGCTTAAATTCATAACGAAAAATTATACGGATTTCCCTTGAAGTCATAATTTAAGTTTTATTTTTTTCTCAGAGGATCGTTCTCACGACACAGTGCGCAAGTTGCTGATTAAATAATAGGAATAAAAGAGCTTTAATTCTATATGAAGAACAATGATGTTTGTAAATAATGAAATAAAAAAGGGAAAGGATTAAATCGCAAAGTAAAGAAAACTGACATTTCATACGGTACAGCCTGATAATAAATAATACATTTCCTCTGATCACCATCTTCGGTAGCTCTAAAGGACGTTGTAAATACAACTAAAAATACTACATCTCTCTTAAGAAATCTCTCTCAAGGGAAATCATTTTTTTATATAATAAAATTAAATTTATTTTATTGTAATCAATTGTAAAAGTATTGCATATATGTTTTGATATACATTACTATTTCACATCAGTGATTGCAAAGGTGAACCCCTAAAATTCCCTCCTTAATGTCCCTCCGATCAGTATACGGGGAAGTGACAGATGACGCCAACTTCGTTACACTTTTGCGTCACCCTTGTGCGAAATTTGGATACTCGAGTCACACAAAAATTTCATATCAAAACTTACAACCATTATTTGTACTAACCATTATTATTGGAACGAAACCTATACTTTCGAAGTTCTCAACTGGTCCTGGAAAGTTTTTCGTCCTGGAACTTTGAGATTCGTTCAATTTCACATGCCCTGATTCTCTTTTGTTTTGGATTTACTTACCAAAATATACGTCAATTCCTTGGTCCTCTAATGCCTGATTGTAAAATACATTTTTTTTTTTTTTTTTGTGCTTCCAGTTCTCCAAACATTACCAAAATATACTCGACTTAGTTTAGAGAGCAGACATATTCTCAAGGCAGTCCGTCATTAATCATAACATAATATTTACTATGACTAATTAGTAAAAATTTCGTTATTTTTCATATCACCTGTTTAATATTTATTTTGAAAAGCTGAATTTAAAACCTCTGGCCTATTTCCATAAAAAATATAATAATGTTTCGTGAATTATATTGATATTACCAAAAATGAAAAACGTAATAATGTTTTCCATCTGTAACTTTGTGAAATCCGTTTGATCAAATGATGTTCTCACTTTCTGGATTACAACCCGTGATGTTTGGTTCTTAAAGAAAGTTCAGCTGAACGTGTTTTAAATTTGTCCTTGACACAATTAATTATTTTTTTATTAATTTTTAATTATTATTTTTTGAAACAAAATCACATTATTAATTTTTACTTACTTTGTTTTGTTAAATTATAAAGGCTGGTCTACTCTTATTGTACAGGTTAAAACAAGATTGATATACCTCCAGGTCTTCTGCATTGTATCACGGGTTTGACGTTCTATGGACAGGGTGGAATCTCACTATAAAAAAGAAAAAAAACATATTTTCCACTTCATGAAGGTATATGGTGTTTCCATTGTTTTCATTCTTTTCTCTGTAGAATTACCATATATATATATATATATATATATATATATATATATATATATATATATATATATTATCGGAGGCCCGTTGGCCGTGAGTGTTAAGGTGTGATCATTTAACACTCCGTGCCAAGGGTCGTGGGTTCGATTCCCACTTGGGGGTGGTGGCTTTTCTTTAGAAAAAAGAAAAGGCATAAGCCTTATCCTGGGTAGAAAAAGGTGGTAACCTATAGATACCCCGTTCTAAAACTCCTAGTTAATAATAATAGACGCTAAAATTCAAATAAATAAATATTTTTTTTTATCTTGGCAGATATTGACTTGTATGCAAGTAAACTAGCACCCTTTGTCCGTACCTCGAGAATTTTAATTACTCATCTGAATCAAAAAATACCCTCTATAAGTGAAACAATATTTCTTTTACATGAATTTAAATAAAAAAAGACATTGAATTTATAAAAGGACACAGTATTATTTGAGAGAGATGGCCTAAGAAGATACGGACGAACTAATCATCTCGGCCAGTAGCTTTTCTGACAGCAAAGAGGTCAGAAAAAAAATAAAATCCTCCCCGAGATACTTAATTTTAACAATTTGCCTTCACTAAGGTACGGCGAACAAAATAGCCCAAGTCCCTTAACTTGCCATGGTTGAAACTTGCCAAAAAAAAAATAAATAAATAAATAAATAAAAAAAACTCCTATTCCAAAAGATGCACAGAAATTAAACAAATTATTAGAAAGTACGGGACGGACATGTCCCGCAACTTACACTAATAAACGAAATCGGAAATAAAAAAGTTTATACGTTTTGTGCAGACTGTGAAGTGAATCCGGGATACTGCCTAAGTTGATTTAATATAGACCATGAAGCCGAACGAATAGTTGTCAGATTTTTAAAAAAATATTTGAATTTTAATTTTTGCTCAGTTTCACGTACTCCTTTGTTGCCTTGTTAATAGCTGAAACTTGTTCAATCAACTTTTTTCTATAATAACTTGATTCTTTAGATTTCAGTATACAATGTTTCTAATGTTTGAGAATATAATGTAGGGACTTATTTTGTATTTTCAAGTACTCATTTGTTTGTAATCTAATCCTACCACTGCTTGAAAATATTTATCATATAACCTTCAGTAACAAAAATATTGAGCAATAACCTTCAGAAATTTTTTTTGTCTTCCGTGAGATGTATGTGTATGTATAGATGTTTACGGGACACATCTGTCCCGTACCGCCTAGCAGTCGGAATCCTTACGGGACACATGTGTCCCGTATAGAGCCTACAACTAACCACTGAAATTTCGTGCCGAAGCCAACTTCTTAATGATATTCTATCTCCACACTGTATCAACAAATTAATATCTGCATTTGAATGAGTGTGTAATATTTTTAAAACGACTCAAGTACCGAAGGCTATAGATTTTGTCCATAAATTAATTTTTAGTAAATATTCTCCCTCACATTAGAAAGGAAATAAACAGAGGATGAAGTAACCCGGGAATCACGATCCAACATGTAATGGGTCAGGCCAGAGTTGGGCATCAATCAATGAATGTTTCAATAGCCCGAGAAGTTTGCTTTTTAATGGCAATTGATTTTTAAATCACTGGACCACTTCTCGGTGCATCGTGGTCACTTTTGGTCCTCTTCTGGTCCCTCCAGACTCCATTCCACTTCCGGGACACTGGCGGCCCCTTCCTCGCACCGTTGCAATTGAATTTTCAATTGCTAATCTTCTATCATCTCTGGAATAAATTTTTGCCCAGCTCTTGGTGACGGCTATTGATGTACAGAATCATTGACAGGGTGGATAGCCGGTTCGAAGGGCATTTCCTCCCTAAGGAGATGCGGATTATAATTCGGCTGCAGCAGGTTGAGTTTGTTCATGGATTTGAACCTATATCAAGGCGCTAATGGGCTGGATGCAGATTCTAGCAGAATCAGATGAAAAGAAATTTAAAACAGTATCTTTAACCCTTTTCAAAACCCATGTTTCGGGCCCATAGAAATGTGCTTTCAACATTATGTCAAAGAAAGCCACTGGGAAGATTTTAGCCCTAAAGTATTAGGACGATTTAGAACATAACATGTGAAATCAAATGCCGTCAAATAGTGGAACATACATGGACACCACTAGAGATATTGACACCTCTAATTTAGTGGGTTAACCATGTTGACTAGTTTTCTTGTCTGTCAATTTATATCTTGATAAAATAAAAAAAAAATCACGGCGCAGGACCTTCGCCATCTTAGCTGGTTTCTTTTATTTTATTAATTACGTTTATTAATTAATAAATTAATCGCAGGCGATTAAACTGCGGCAAAAAATAACTGAGTAATGTATGGTTTAGTTAATAGTATAGTGAATGATTTCCAAGTTGTAACAAATAAATTAAACAATGTAGTACTTAATAGCTGGTAGAACTAAATTCTGTGTCGATATTTCAGTGTCTCACTCAGTCAGTGAAATTTATTTCTATAAATGAAAAAGGCGAGATGAAAGAAAAGGGGAAGAAAATATGAAAAAAAGCAAAATAAATTGACAAATAAAATAAAAAATAAATTAATATTATACATAAAAAATAAACAACAGGCGGAGAAAAGAAATAGGTGTTAGATTTTATCAAAACCTTTGGTGTTTGGAAGGAATTGGAATATTTCTGTGATATATTTGCTGTCATCTAAAAGTATTTCATTCATGTTTGGTGGTAAGTTAGTGTTTTGCCTAAGTCTGGAGTCTGTCAGTAAGTGTTTAAAAGTAAGTGCTGTATTGCAGTACTGGCATATTGGTCTGTCTTGTCCTGTCATAAGGTATAAGTGAGTCAGTAGGGAATGGCCTATCCTCAGCTGGCAGAGGACGACTTCTTCTCGTCTGTTACTTCTGCTGCTTGAAGGAAATTCTCCAACTGTATCCTTAATCTCCCTTAATTTATTTTCTCTAATTTTAATTCAAGTTTCTTGCCAAATTTTCATTATTCTTTCTCTAGCCTCAGTGTGCAAGTGTTGGTAAGTCAAGCTGTCCGTGTCCAGTTGTTCTTTTCCTTAAGCAAGTTTTGTTAGTAAGTCAACGTTGGTAATTAGTCCGATATCTTCATGTCCTGGTAGGCAATAACGACTAGCTGTCTTGCTTAGTAATGAAATTTTATTGTATTCTCATGTATTAAAGGATTAAAATTGTAAATGTCTTGTGATGCAAGAAGTGTGCTCAGAGAGTCATTTTGTACAAAGCTTTCATTTCTAGTTTCATTTGGAACGTTTGAAGTAGGAATAGTTAATAATTTGAGATAAATTTAAACACCTACTCTAATTTAATCTGGAAGGAAAGTGAGAACGTAGCCATCATTTGCTGAAAATTCCTTTATCTAATATTCTCGAAAATGGCTTGAGATATCTTTGCCTAAGTTGATTTAATATAGACCATGAAAGATTTGCAGAAAAATGCTTTCAAATATTGTAAAAAAATGTCTTTCTAAAGGTTAGGATATTATGTTTATGAGTGCACAGAAGGATTGTATAATAAGCCCATGGATTTAATACGGACTGACAGGAGACCTGGCTACCTAACTGATAGTTCAAAAGGGTAGGAAGCTTTACCTGCCAACCTTATGTAATCCTCGTATAGGTAGGTAGGGTTTACTGTCAAGCTGTTCCCAATCCCCTATCCTCATCTTCCAAGTCTTAAGGCTTCCTAACATTTATGCAACATAAGTATTTGTTAATCCTTTATAAGAAGTGTATATTCCAATATTATTGATTTAATGCTAGCCACTTCAGAAAGATACCATAAAGACAACAAGATTCCTATATTATTATAGATATATTTTTCTGTAAGCATTTCTAAATGTTGTATGCAAAATGCAATCTATAAATAGCAATGTTTATTGTGATTTAGACACGAATAGAGATTAGGTTTTTCCAAATGAGGTATTGGATGTGGTGCGTACAAGTCAGCACAATACTGGACATGTTCAGGAGAAATACCGGGAAGAAATGAATATGGCAAACTAAGGACATGGAATAAATCGAATTTCAGTGCCTGAAGGCCGACTGTACAATCGGAATGGTAACACGTAACCAGTGAGGTCCAGAATTTGTTCAAAAACCGGTAAGTCACCGGGGTCACCTGTACCACATACTTGTTCATTTAAATGCTTATGATTAATGTAAGTACAATAAAAACATTACGCATCACATCTAGTATCATTTACATGCGTTTCAACACAGTAGATGTACATTTTTATTTTACTAGGGGGAAAAAAAGTACGAATATAATCAATCAATAAATTTAAAAAAAAAAATCAATTGATTGATTTCTATTATTTACTATATATGGACCATAAAAAATTGGGACACTAGATAATAATAATAAAATATGCCAACAATTAGAAACACTATTTTAACACGCTTGGCACAATCACTCCATATGATGTACTGTAATGAGCACAATAAACTTTAGATTTTGGACCTTGTAACATTCAATGATATCATCTGATTGTACACACATCATCTGATTGTACACATATGTAACTTATTACATATGTATATAATTCTTTATTTGTTTTTTACTTGTTTTTTATTGTTTTCTTTACTTGTTTTTTTTTCTTTGTTTTTTTTTTGTTAGTTTTTCTTTTTTATTATTATTCAATATTGTGATAAATATTAAATTAAAATGTGTTATACATCTATGTACGTAATCAAAATACGTGCAGTATCCAAAAGGATGGCACTCGTACTTTACATAAACTCCCACGATGGAGGGTTACTCCAACGTGGAAAACAGGAAACTTTAGATTTTTTCCCCCCTTGTGCTCTTCTCACAACTTAGTCTCTTTCCAGGTTGAGCTGAGAGTTTTTGGATTTGGAAAATCACCAGTCTAGCAATTGATTGCCTTAAGATCGTAAGTTGGTTACTCTCATCTGAAGATGTGGTTCAACCAGCTGCCTTGCCAAATTTTCAATAAAATTGAATCTTGTTAGGTGACTGTTTTCTGGCAGTGATGAATTACAGTTGGATTTACTGCAGAAATATTCAGTATTTCATAAAAAGGTAGATGTGAAGACGAGGGGTCTAGGCACCGATCGTTTTAAAATCGTGCACTATAACGTATTTTGATGAACTAAACACGAATCCGTTAAAGAAAAAAGAAAAAAAAACTCGCTCTTCACTAGGAAAGAAGTTATGAAGCACTGAAGTTCACTGTTGTGCGGGTTCTGAAAGCTGACGTAAACAACGTATTTGTAAACATGCGCATGCGCGGAGATGCAAACAAAGAACTGTTATTTGAAATGTTTACAAACTATTTATTCACAAATCATTGTAAATTAGGGCGTCCTCACATATCGTAACATGTCGCCTATGGGCATACGTGCTTTGTGTTTCCGCGTGCTCGCTCAAGAAGATATCAAAACTCGAGTCAATCCAACTCGCTAAAATTAATAGAATCCTATTATGTAAGATGTAATTCTATGATTATTTATAACTTTATTTTCGACTAAAAAATTGACAAGCTCCTCTCTATTATGAACCAAAATAATGAATTCGTGTAACTTCATTGTTATTAATACTCCTCTAACTATTCTAAATAATTAGATGGCGCAAATTAGAGCGCAGGAATTATAAAGGCATGAGCTAATTATGAAGGGATTTTTGTTATATAATATTTGTCAGCAGCGAAACAAAAAATTTAAAGAATGGTTTATTCTTTAAAAAAAATATTTTTGAATAAATTACTGGAGATAAAATTAAATAATTGATGGTAAATTTCAATTAGACTTCTTTATTACGGACTTTTCCATACCCGCGCATGCACATGTTGACAAACATACTTGGTTGCATTACCTTTCACAACCCGCACAACAGTAAAATTTAGTGCTTCATAACTTCTTTCCTTGTGGAGAGCGAGTTTTTTTTTTTCTTTTTTCTTTAACGGATTCGCGTTTAGTGCATCAAAATTATAGTGCAAAGTTTCAAAACGATCGGTGCCCAGACCCCTCGTCTTCACATTTACCCATAAAAACCGCGACAAGCCACCTCCCATTTCTCCTGTTCGTCGAGTAGAAGGGTATCGATCCCTCCATCAAGTTCCGATTATTTTAACATTGTCATAACTTATAAGATGGCATAGAGTTGACCCAGAGAATACTGAATTACTTTCCTGCTCGAATTAATCGAATTATTGCATGTTTTGTTTTTCTAAATACAACGATTAGTACACACTATCGTATGTAGAGTCTTCTTTTTCGTATGCAGTGATATTGCAATATTGCTCGAACATTTAGAAATCGACCTCAATCTACAAATATAGGGGACAGATATATTTTCTTGGCGCAAGAGTCTTTCTACTCTATTTCTAAGCGTGTATGGAGGTGTGAGTTTGTTCAGCTGATTCCCATTAGTAATCATTATATTTTGTTAGACAATATGACTGCTGAGTTTTTTATTGCTACAAATTTAAATACCAAACAACTCATTCTTCTTACTGATAAATGAGATTTATCACTTTATATAGTCATAATCTCAAGGAGTGATGTATGAAAGTCACCCAAAGCTAGTGTAACACATATATATATATATATATATATATATATATATATATATATATATTTGCAGTGTAGATTTTAAGGCAGAGACTAGCAGAACTATATACTCCAGTGGCGTAGCCAATCAGAGATCTGATCAGGGACCTGTAAATGTTCAGCATAGTCTTTCTGTCACAATCCCATTGTAAACTGGCCAGTGATTTCTAAACGTTAATCCTATACATGCATTTCTTTCGAATTCCATTTATGTAGCAGATGAAATTCATCTTCCTGTTCACTTTATCTTCCTACAAAAGTGTTTACACTTTTTCTATTCACCAAAATAGGGAATTTCGAAGTATTGCATCGATTCTCCATGTTATGGATTAATAAACAAGAGAGAAAAGAATAATTGGAGTTTGTATTATTAAATTTTCATTCATAAGCAAAAACTGAACTAACTAATAACATGTGTAATATATCTAAATTATAATTAATCATTGGCATGTCATACAGTGTTGGGCAAAACTAACGTTAGTTAACTAAACTAACGTTTGATTTCTCTAACTAAAACTAAACTAATGTTGTATTTTTAGTTTTAGTTTTAGTTTAGTTTTAGATTTGTATAATTATTAATCATCTGGACTCCGTTTTTAGTCAGCTAATTAGTTTAGTTTAGTAAAAGAGACCTAAATTTGTGAATTTAGTTTAGTTTTAGTTTTTAGTTTATCAAAGAACATATGTTTGCAAATTACAAGGAAATGCCAAAGTTTCTTGCTTTACAAAGAATTTGTGATATCCTAAACTGTAAAGATCAAAATAGCGTATCAAAAATGACTAATGAGAAGATGGAAGAGAAATATAAATACTTCAAACAGTCCAAACAGGTGGAACCTAATAATAGGGTAACTGCCCCTATTATTGACACATTAAGCAACATTTTCAGGCAATATTACAGTATCTTCCTTATTTATTAACCAATCCACTTGCTTCAAAGGGGTTTATGCTCGCCAGGATCTCTAGAATTAATTCAGCCTATTATATTAATTAAAAATGAATGATTTCAGAGGATTTTAGCCATAATAAGAAGGTGACTTTTTGCACCAGTTCTTGACAGGTAAAATCCAATTATCGACAGGTAAATGACCCAGTTATTGACAGGTCAAATCCAGTTTTCGACAGGTAAATGACCCAGTTATTGACAGGTCAAATCTAGCTTTTGATAGGAAAAGGCCATTGACTTAATTTCAATGAAGTAGCAACGATATACTTTTTTTACAACATTTATAAAAGTTATGATGAAATTATATCATAAATAAGTATAGTTACTCTAAAAGTCCATAAGGAAGCTTGTACTTCACTGAGTTCTTATTTTGCGACTTAACTCCTCCGCATTCTTGTTCTTATGATGGTTCATGAAATTCGCAGCACGGGCTCTCCAAGAAACTCATCATTTCCCAAAGTTTAGAAGGAGATGTATCTTCAATATTCCCAGCTACTTACGGCGAACTCTTTGTGGTTTAACATAAGAACATTGACTTACTTACTGAATGAGAAGAGAAAGGCAAGAAGAATATGGCAAAACACAAGGTATCCCTCTGACAAAACTCGACTAAACCAACTTACAAGGGAATTAAAAACTGAACTCAGAAAACACAGAAACGACCAATTTGAATCTTACACAAAAGAACTTACTACATCTGACAAAACACTTTGGCAAGCTACGAGGAAAATCCTCTCCTATAAATCTTCCCGTCATCCCCTTCGCCGAGAAGATGGTTCCTGGGCCAAAACTGACGAAGAAATATCCCATTCCTTTGGCCTACACCTCACCCAAGTCTTTACTCCTCACCATGATATCAATGATCCTGACCATACACTCCTTGTCTCCAGTCAACTGGACACTCCTCTTCAACTATCACTCCCACCAAAAGCCTTTAATCCTAAAGAAATCCTGAATGCTATCCAACATCTTCCTCCAAAAAAAGCCCCTGGATATGACCTCATCACTTCCAAAATTCTTAATAAACTCCCGAAAAAAGCCATCCTCTTCCTAACTTACATATATAATGCCGTATTAAGAACGACATATTTCCCCATCCTGTGGAAATTTTCAGTTATCCGGATGATCCTAAAGCCTGGTAAACCTATTCATCAACCTTCATCCTATCGTCCCATCTCACTCCTTCCAATAATGGGCAAAATCCTTGAAAAACTCCTTCTCAAACGTCTTTATCCAATCCTGGATCCCATTATCCCATCCTCCCAGTTTGGGTTTCGCCATTCCCACTCCACTATTCACCAATGCCACCGTATCGTAGACAGCATATCCTCATCCTTCGAGAATAAGCAGTATTGCTCTGGGGTTTTCCTTGACGTAGCTCAGGCTTTCGATCGAGTGTGGCACCAGGGCTTGCTGTTTAAACTCAAAGAAATCCTACCTTCAACTTATTACCTTATAATGAAATCCTACCTCTCCGACCGTTTTTTCCAGACATCCTATGGTACCTCATTTTCTCCAATCTTCCCCCAACTTGCAGGTGTCCCACAAGGTGGAATTCTCAGTTCCGTACTATTCCTGGCTTATACGGCTGATATCCCATCTCATCCTGAAACATCCATCCACATGTATGCTGATGACACTGCTATCCTTACTGTCAACCAAAATCCAATTCTTGCTTCTAATTCCCTCCAAGAACACCTGTGCCTACTTCAACCATGGCTAAATAAATGGAGAATCAAAGTAAATGCAGAAAAATCTAGCCATGCAACTTTCACACTTCGTAAGTCAAGCTGCCCGCCAATAACCCTCCAAAACATTATAATCCCGCAGAAATCGCAAGTAAAATACTTAGGCCTGATACTAGACAAACGCTTAACTTGGAAGCCACACATAACTCAGAAAAGACAGGAACTAAACAGACGTTTTAGACTTTTATCACGCTTATTGGACAAACGCTCAAAACTATCATTGACTAACAAACGACTTATATACAATACCTTACTCCGACCAATATGGACTTATGGACTAGAACTATGGGGTTCCACTAAACCTTCCAATTCCTACAGAATGCAAACAATACAATCCAAAATCCTTCGAAAAATATCCAATGCTCCTTACTATGTCTCCAACCTAACCCTCCATAATGACTTCAATATCCCCTTTATCCAATCCCTGGCCAAATCAGTCTATCAGAAGTTCCATTCCAATCTCCCAGGCCATCCAAATCCTTTGATAAATTCTCTATCCTCGTTCCAAAATCCACAAAATCCCCATAGAAGGCTGAAGCGGAGGTGGCCAAGAGACAATTTGCTTTAACATCTGCAGTGCACAAAGTGTCTTATATTTTCATTTAAAATTCTTTACAGTTGTTCCATTATTATTTTATATTATCTTTTTATTTATTTATTTATTTTTTATTTAATGCATTACTATTGTGGGTTTTGTAATTGTTCATATTCCCACATCAAGCCTCACAATGTCATTATAACTGAACCAGCAATATTACTAGAAATATGTTAACTCATATTGTTGTAATAATCAATAATAATAATAATAAAAAAAAAAAAAAAAAAAAACATAAGAACACTGTGTGTATTTAACGGCATATCAACATTTAGGCTATTAACGCCGGGCTATCTACAGGTTGCCACCCTTTAATAATGTCAACAGAACGTGGTCGGTCATACATTCAACTACTGGCCACGCCCGAAGCTGCTTAAATTTCAAGATGAACGGAAACCGGTGCATTTAACGTGGCTATGGCCGTTGGCTCTAAAATGTATTAACCGCATTTCTGGCTTCTCTAATTGTAGGACATTCTTTTGTGACCACTTATTCCTCAGGTTCATCATCAGTTCGAATGTTGTCCACTATTGGCTGCATTTTAGCGCGGTTCCTCCCTCCCCCATAGGGTTGAACCCCGCTTATAAGGTTGATACAATGAAACAATCCGGAAGTGCCGACAAGAAAATTTCGCGTTTCAGAACCCCTAGAGACCGAAAATAACGGTGGTTCAAATTTATATATATATATATGTATATATATATATATATATATATATATATATATATATATATATATATATATATATATTTGTCTGTTCGCTCATTTCTGGCTTCCCTGATGGTCCGATTTTGATGAAATTTGGTACAAAAATCTGTCGTCCAATTTGAAAGGTCAAGTTCGTTAAACAGCAAAATCCGCCCACTGGAAGATGGCGTTTGGGGCGAAATTCGTGCAAAAAAATCGTAACGCTTACGTTTTTGAGTTCATAAGCTTGTAAGTACTCGTTTTATAGGCTTCTTGGGCTAGGAAAACGAATGAAACCATTTTTAAGGCGATAGCTTTAACCGTTTTCGAGAAAACTGAAAAAATAATTTTTGAATGCAGTTTTTGGTTTGGGTACTTAGAATCATGGGATTCAGTTGAAACATTTACTGCATCTTCTACTTTCATTAAAACTAATATGTTGAAATTTTGGTTACGTTTGGAGTTAAGGAAGGGTTAGAATAAAATATTTTATTAACAGACATAAAAACGTTTTGGTAACTTTGTATACTTTGCCTGATATCTCGAAAAAGGTTAAGAATCTTGGGAAACGAAAGAATACCATTGGAAAGCTTACTAAATGCTCTACAAAAAAGGTTCTAAAAGTTTTGATTAGGCGATGTCAATCGGAGAAATAAGTGCTTAAAACTTTAAAGTAATTGATTTCGCTTATTCGAACTGTTCTTTTTGTCTTTGATTTTGATACTTAAAATTATGGGATTCAGTTGAAACATTTTCTGCATGTTTGAATTTCATCAACACTAATATGTTAAAATTTCGGTTACGTTTGGAGCTAAGGAAGGATTAGAATAAAATATTTTATTAACAGACATGAAATGTTTTGGGAACTTCGTATACATTCCCTGATATCTCGAAGACGGTTAGGAATATTGGTAAACGGAGGGTTACCATGCGAAAGCTTACTAAATGTTCCACAAAAAAGGTTCTGAAACAATTTTTGATTAGGCTATGTCAATCGGAGAAATAAGAGCTTAAACTTTAAAGTAATTGATTTCGTTTACTCGAACGGTTCTTCTTGTTTGTTTTTATTCCTTGTTGTTTTTTCATTGGTTATAGTAGGATAATGTATTTGACAATAAAACAGATTAATTAAAATAAGAAAAGCAATTCATTGTTAAAAATATATCAGGCTGTACCGTATGAAATGTCAGTTTTGGATTTGTCGATTTCCTTCAAATGTCTTGAAACTGTCGAGGCTCCTATTCCGAGTTCTTTGGCATATTCCCTAGTGTTTTAATTGCTTATAGTAGTCAAATGTATTTGTCAATAAAACAGGATACGAATAATTAGAATCAATATTTTGTTTGTTAGAATTCGAAGATGCCGTATGAATATCTAGATTACAGTACTGGTGTTGATTTCGTTCTTTAGAATTATTCTTGGTATTCCCTATTTTCATCTGTTACCCATAGTTTTTTATTGTTAGTAGGTTTTTCTTATTGATTATAGAATATAAATCTATTTGGCTATAAAACAGGATACGTAAAATTAGTGACAATATTTCGGAGATTTCTGAGCGAAATACTTTTAAGATTTTCTACCACCACGAACGGCTTTTTTCCTCTATTTTTATCCACTAGATAGGCTTTATTTTGCATATTATTCTATATAAGTTTTATTCAGCAGGGGATTCTGATGAAATGTCGTGTTTTTGCTGTGGATTTTAAATACGATGTATCTAAGATTGGATAACATTAGCGAGTCTACATAGTTAAGAACCGACGACGGAGGATTACTTCTTGCTATGATTTAGTCTACATATGTATATTAAGTCCTAAATCCAAAAAATAAACTTCACAACGGTTAGATACTATGAGCGAATTTGGCGGTTCAATTCCCGTAGAAGCAGAAGGTCCGCAGGATATTTACCTGCTAAGAGTTAATCCTCAAGAGCTGTAAATATACCCCAGGTATCTGCCGACACAAATACAAAGCCTAGGCGGAGAGCACCCCAAAAACACATATCCAAACATAGGTTATATACTAAATATTCATAAAGACTACTTAGTTGTAAACCGATTCATCAATTAGCAATCAATAGTTTTCAACATATGTTATATACTAAATATTGATAAAAAGTATTTAATTAGAAAAAAAAACAATATTCCACAAGACTTGTTTTTGGTCCATTTGTATCTACTCCATAGACTTAATTAGGTATATTATTCTATTGTAGTTGGGCAACTAAACTTTGTTTTATTTTGTTAAATAAAGTTTTTTTTCTTGACTTGTTATTCGTCAAGACTTTTATTTGTCCTTGTGTATTAACTAGATAGGTTTTATTCGGCATATTATTCTATATAGGCTATATTAGGCAGGGTATTCTTCTCAATCTTGTGTACTTCTTCTTGATCCTTCTGTACATGGGCGTATATAAAAACAATTTCGGGGGGGGGCTGAGACCATTTCCAGGGTATGGAATAATAAATATTTAGAGCTTGGAATAGTTTTAGGCAACTAAAACGCTATTACACGTAAAATAAAATAAAATATGTTTTATGAACTAAGTGATCTTATTTAATTTATTTTTAAGGGTTTTACGAGAAGTTTTTATCATCAATTCAAAATTTCGGGAGGGGCTGCAGCCCCCTCAGCCCCCCCCCCCTCATATACGCCCATGCTTCTGTATCCACTAGAAAGGCTTTATTAGGCATATTTTGTATTGATTTATAGACCTTTGCTTTAGAATGAGAGCCAGATTCTGTAATTTCCGCTTCTGTGTAAAAGTTAGCTACTGTCGGTGTCCCTGACGCCTTAATATCACTTTTATTTGAGATTTTCGAGAGGATTTTGACAATTTTCACGAGATATATAAAAAAAATAAGTTTATTTCTTTTCTAAGCTTATCAAATGGCACTAGGGACATGAACGGAACCGCGCTAAGATGCTGCAGTTCCTGCGAGTCGGACTTTTTGGATAAAGTGCTCTTCTCAGAAGGGGGTTCTCATAAAGGAACACCAGAGTAAACTTTAACGAATTACGAATAAGTCTATGTTTGCAGATACTCCTGTTGACGATTTCCCAATCACTATCAGTGATTAAAAGATCGGAGAAGTTCGAGTAGTTCGGGCAATTCGAGGTCGAATCATAGAGGTGAAAACCTAGAAGTACATAAGTGTGTCTTAAGGTGGATTCACACTATACGTACCGTCACCGACAGGCCACCGTCCAGCTACCTAAATTTGGTTTTACTGGCCTGTCGGTGACGGAACGCTCTAGTGTGAACTACCTAATTGGAAATACATTAAAGAATATTTTGCCTGTCGGATGCTGGACGGTGGCCTGTCGGAGATAGTACGTATAGTGTGAATCGACCTTTATGGGAGCCATTTTACATGCCTAGAAACCAAATCCATACTTCAGACCTTCTCAACATCCACAACATAATAGAATCATACAAATGTCAGTCGAGCCTGAAAAAAGACTCATTAGGTTGGTACGAGAATTTATCATAAACTTCGAATTTGCATAAGTGGATTAGTTATGTCAATAACTGGCAACTTGAGGTTGTCAATAATTGGAAAAATGTATTCCAGTTATTGACACATACTTTACCTATTATTGACACCCCCTGTCAAAAATTGGATCCCTTCATTATTTTTGGAAAAGTAAAACACCGTTTTGTTGAGCATTAAAAATCCAGTTTGTTAGGCACCAAAACAAAGATTTCATCAAAATTCCTATTATTGACAGTGTGTCAATAATTGGATTAAGGTGGTTTTTCTCTACCCTATTATTGACACCCTCAAAATAACGTTATTTATTCAAAATGAGCACTTAAAAAGGTTGCATTAAATCTAAGAAAGACTAAAAAAAAAAAAAAAAAAAGAAATGGGGACTGATAAATACGAAAAATAAGCACTCATCTTCTAAGCAGAAACACTAGCAAATCAGCTACATTCTCTGAAAATCTCCAAAGCTAAAGGGAAAATCTTGACCTCAACTGTGGTGTTCTTTATAGCAAACTTGTTTTTGGCAGAAAACAAGTAGATAAGATTCCGAACCCATTGGTCCTAAGTTTAAATTTATAGGTGGCGCCAAACGCTTATTTTTTTAATGGAAAGTATGAGTGTCAATAATTGGGGGTATGTCAATAATAGGAGTAGTTACCTATACCATGATTTAATTAGTAATATATGGAGTATATTAACTCCCTTCTGTTTATAATACATCTTAGGTCCGCCTAAAAGCCAAGTCTAGCTTATCTTTAAACAAGTTCTAGTAGTTTTAATAATTTACTGAATTTTCGAAATAACACATGACTTATATTAATTCACGTTATTTTAGTAAAACTAAACTAAACTAAATTAAAGCTTTAATTTAGTTTTTAGTCAATTCCATATGATTTAGTTTTAGTTTTAGTTTAGTTAAAATCCATTAATTAGTAATATTTTAGTTTTAGTTTTTTTTAGGTTAAAATTTTTAGTTTAGTTTTAGGTTATTCCAAAAAGTGAATTTAGTTTTAGTTTTTAGTTTTGCCCAACATTGATGTCATGTCACTCCCGGATCTTAATTGTACATTGTAGTTTCATTTTTATAATTTTCAAAGATTCACTGTACAAATAGAGACAAAGAGCATATGACATCTCCGAATCTTGATAACTTGTTTATTGCAACTTGGAATAGACTCGCACTTAATACGAATTTTAGAGGAGTGCCGGGTATAACAACCTGACACTTTCAATTTTCTACAAACGTTTTCACGTTTACGAAAATGTACTTATTTTTCCTTCAGACCCCAGTTTTCTAACTACTAGATTAATATCCAATTATTTCCACATTTTGTTGTGTGTGGTTGAAAAAATATATAAATGTTTAAACTGATGTTATTGACCTACAACACACTGAAGTATTGCTGGTTAACATGGAAAAATATTCCGTTTGAGGAAATAGTATTTTATTTTGTTGGAAATCCACTGAATGGATGGTTGAAACGAGTGCATAATAGTATTATAATTCAAAATGCCTAAGCAAGCCACGTGTATTAAGGATTTACGTTTTTCATGGGCATTCTTGTTCCTGTTGAAATTTAATTAGGTAACAAGCATAGCTGTTGTGCTCTGCGGGTCAATAAGAAGGCGTTTTATTTCATTTAGAGAAAACTATTGTGATACCTACTATCCTTAGGGCATATTTAGCTACGGAAATAGGAAACCGTATTATATAGTTAAGACTGATGAATCCTTCGTTAAATTAAAATTAAAAAGGTTTTTTTTTTTCAATTTTTCGGTTACTGTCAACATGATAGACTGTTAGTATGTTTCAGGATCGTACTCATTACGATTTGCACCACTATAAAATTAAAATAAATGATAATATTTTTAAATATTTTAGGATCTTTTTTCTTTGAAACGTTCTGGGAACTTTCTTTTCTTCAACGTTTAGAAAAAGTTTAAACATAGGGACTCAATTGGCGGACCATAATACTCGGATAATGGCTCACATGAAAATATGAACTGCATTAACGAAGTGCACGTTTATAATTCGTGTCCAGAGTAAACCCCCATAGTAATGAACAAAAGTAATAAATAAAATACGCAAAAAAAGAGACCAACAATTGTTTATGGAGTGCATATGTATTTCGAGACTACTAAAACATTTTAAGCATTCTGGAAAGGCACAATAATATCCTAAAAACATGGTGAATAACATTATTGATATGAAAATAGAAATATAAACAGTTAAAACCTCATAAATAGATTTAATAAATACACTGAAATAATGAACTACATAATATTTAAAAAATCTATGTATATAAAAAAATCACTTGTCTGTCTACATGTATGTTTGTTCCTTATACAAATCCACACTGTTTGACCGATATAGACCAAACTTGGCACACAGGTAGATCTTGATTCGGGGAGTACCGAAGGCTAGGTCAAAAACGTCTACCAGCTGTCTGTCGGTATGTTTGGAGGTCATGGTTTCAAAACAGTGACCCCCAACAGTTACAGATTTGCAGTATTCGATTTTAATATTACTTATTTGGTTTTTAATTTATTTTCCTTTTCTAGACTCAGAAAGTAGGTGTAGCATGTCACGCCGGGCAACAGCTAGTTAAAAATCCTACACGAGAAAATCGCGGGCCTTGGTTTTGATTTATTTATTATTTTCAACGATATGGGAGTTGAGACACTACTGTCCTGCAGCTCCCATCCACTTTTCTCCATCCGTAATATAACAATTTTTCACATATTGTATTACAAACCAATAATTATATGATAATGTTGTATAGCGAGGTCGTTGCGCAAAATCCGAATTTCCGACACTTAGGCAGACATAAATAATTTGAAAACGGCGCACAAAAACCGCCCAAATGCGCTCAAAACTCAATAACATGTGATATTGTTGATTTAGAGACCTGAAATTAAATATTTCAAGTAGGACACGATTTTTCACTCGGATAACTTCAGACATTTTTTGCAGTCAACACTGATTTGAGTACTGCAAAAAAAATCCATCTTCGATTTGATTCGAAAGTTTACATAGAGATAACGCGCGTCTGTCTTACCGAGTTCGTTCCCGTCTAGCACCGAAATAGGCAAATTTATGCAGCCAATTTTGGTCTGGGCTCTTTCTATACATGTCCGCGGAAAATGTAAGTCCGAAATTAGAGAGACGCAAAAAGTATAACACAAAACGAAATTTGATACGTGTAATTTTTCTACTTTTACTTTACCCCGTCCACGTCGACGATTCTAAAAATAAAAAAAATATTTTTTTTGGGCTTCGAACATCCCTCTAAAACAAGAAAAAAATGCGTCAACCTTATTGGTCTGAACAAGTAGAGTTGCAGGAACGATTTTGGTTCATGAGGATTTGGGAATTTTCTTCGTTTCTTGTACTTCAATGATTAACCACCGTCCTGCAATCAACGGTGGGGCCTAAAACTCAAGAAATGACACTCTCAGGAGGTCATTAACATATATTTAAGGCCAAAATGTTCGGAGAAAATACTTCAAAAAATCACCTTTTGAGCGCTTTTTGACTATTTTTGACCACTGTGCGGCGTGATACTAGTGATTATCCGATGGTGCCTATTTTCTAATACAACTATTATTTTAAGTGTCTCATGTATTTTTTCAGGGGATAAGGATGTGTATAGACACTCCAAAATAACCCACAATCTTTTTTTTGTTATTTTACTACTCTTGTCCTATTTAAATTTCGAAACTATACATAACTTATTCTATGACAGGGCTCTACGCCTGAAGTGATCACTATAAACGAGCTGCTCATAGTAGAAATTTTCGTGCCTTTAAAGAAACTCTAAAGTATTTCCAGTGGAAATTCTATTTTCTAAAAAAGAAAAATGGATATTATTGCGCAAAACATTACATATTTACTATTTAATTTATTTATTTATGAGCATTTGCAAATAATGCGATTCGCTCAGTCAAATTATACACATATCGTCTAGCTAAAATTAATTACACAGACTATAAAAGTTACAGAAATTAAATTCTAAGAATAATTTTAAAAACATTAAAAACAAACAACGAACTACAAAATAACGTGCTTTATGTTATCATTATAAAAAAACTAAAAGATTTTTGTCTTAAAAGTAAGTGAAAATAACAAATATACTAAAATTAATATTTATTTATACACACTCACACACTTCGGCTGGTTTGTTTCACTGAAGGCGAGGACAATTTGATTGAAGCCTTGGACACTTGCCGAGTAGCAAGAAAATATATCTTTATAGAAGTTGGCACCGGAATGTTGTCTTCCTTTTGCGTTATTTCCTGAAAAGTTAAAACCTACTAAATGCAATGACGTCCTGATTTGCGGGTCTGGAAAAGTATCTGGTAGTGATAGGCAATTAGGATTAGAACTCTAAACTAAAAAGTCCTTCTCGCAGGAACTGCGTCATCTTAGCTTGGTTCCACTCATTTCTCTAGTGCTATTTGTAAAGGGATACTGGCAATTATTGGTGGGATTTGATCTTTTCGGAAAATATAAAATAAAATCTCAAAAGAAAATAGATTTTAGACGCCTCAACAGGAAACTGACAGTATCATAAGTGACTCCCCAACCTTCTTATCATTCACTCTTGGAATCACTATTACACTGTTAAATTTTCTTGCCATGTTTTAGTAAAATACTCATTTTACCGTTAAGTGCAATTAAAATAAGCAACAACATTAATTTATGAAAATCCCAAAACCTTTCAAGCCTATTAATTAAATATTTTATTTCTAGTACTTCCTTAATTCTAAACAGAATCAAAATTAAACAATCTTAAATTCAATGGATTTCAAACGTGTGGAACAAGTTTTAACTAAATCAATCTTTCCTGAATACTCAAACTAAGAATTATTCGTATTAGGTTTTCTCCTAACTGGTTACAGACATTTCTTTAAAAAATGGTTTCGTTCGTTTTCCTGTTAAGGAACTTATGAAACGATTACCTACAAGCATATGGACGCGAAAACGTAAGCCTTTCGATTTTTTCGCGCGAATTTCGGTCGAGCACTTATGTTCCGGTGGACGGATTCAGATGGTTAACGAACTTGACGTTTCAAATTAGGCGAGAGATTTTTGTACCACATTTCATCAAAATCGGGCCATTTTTAAGATGGTGGGAGATAAGTATAAATACATATGTATATATATATATATATATATATATATATATATATATATATATATGTATATATAAATTTGAACCATCGTTATCTTCGTGATCTCGGGGTTCTGAAAAATTAAATCTAACTTATTGATGTTATTATTATTTTTATTTTTTGTACGGGGCACCGACATCTGGGACATTAGCGCCGACATCCATGATGCAGCTGGGAATTTTCTCAACAGGCCTTGAAATGAGAAAAATCCCTGCTGAAGGCGGGACTCAAACCCTCCATTTCCCATATGAGAATCTAGTGCCTTAACCACTAGACCACAGAGAAACCTCTGTTATTATTAACTACGGACATTGGAAAATGGTATCATGATTCTGACATTTTGTTTTAGTGGGATATACAAATTATGACAGTACACCATATACAGGTGTCCTGCTGCGAGATAATCGAATTCGATATTTGAGGATCGAATTGTATAAAAAAGGATGTATTCCTATTTATATAATACTCAATGAGACATTTCAATTTCATCTGGACACCAAGAGAAAAGAAATCATATACAATATGTTCCTTGGAGGATTTGTTAATGTTCATCTGCTGTAAAAAAAAAAAAAAAATAATAATAGTAAAAAATAAATAAATAAACAAAAATAAAGTTAGAACTCGGCATATGGCGACTAAAAAGGAATTCGCCTAAAGCGGAAGTGGAAAAACGAGAGGAATGAATGCTTTAACAAAATTTAGTTAGAAATTGAACAGATGTCGGCGAACCGAAATGAGGAGCTTAGTATCAAAGTTGGACAACTCCATTTTTTTCAGTTTTGAGATTTTTGTCGATTCTTAAGTGGATTTTTATGCTGCATTCGATTTTACAACTGTTTTTCATTAAAAAAAGGAGAGAAAATAGTTAAAATAGCGTTTATTTCAACCGTTCAGAATCAAAATATGGACAATTCCAATATAGTTTGGTTTCAAAAAATGACAACTCCATCAGTAGCCAATGAGAAGCTTGCATTCATGCAATCTGCTCCCAACATGCACTGCAAATCCATCATGGCTGAATGTTTATAGTTACTGTAATAGGTGCATTTGGCGATAATTCTTATTAATAACTAGCTGTCATCGGCACACTGTGGTTCCGAATGCCGGATTTTGGGACAAAACCTCTAGGTACTTGAATCTTTCTGATTTAGGTATGATTTTTGAAGAATTCCTTTTGTGCCGAGTCGAATGAGACCATGACTACCAATTCTATAGAATAATTATTTTATTAATAAACGGCCTTTATATAACAACAACCGTGAAAAACAGTCGGTATTTAATTTAAAATATTAGTGAATAAATTAACAGCTAATGTGGTAGGCACTGGTGACTGTTCTTGACAAATTCCTCTTTATTTAAATTTTTGCATATAACAAATAAATATTGAATGTTTCACACTAGATATTAAAGAGATCTCATCGTTAATGTTCAGTTATTTGCTATTAAAAACTTTTCAACAACTCTCTGCAGAAAATAATAATGGTTAACTCGTTTTTCATAAAATAATCGCATCGCTAATTGATAACTTTATTTTATTAGCTGTGCACAGGTACGGCTGAGAACGGCGATGAAAATTATAGCACAGCCACTTCAATACATTTAGTTATAGGTAAAAATGTGCGAAGAGGATAGCTAAGTACCACTTTTTTTCTAAACTTAATAAAATAAGGATAATTTAGTTTCATTTCAGTTTTGTCAAACTGTATTTAAATAACATTTTTCACTAATGATAACTATATAATTTTGATTTAATACATTATACATAATTACATTATATTAAAACAACCTCGAGCATACCAAATTCATATTTGTTTGGTTTCAAAAGAGGATAGGTTCAATTTATTCAATCAATCAAATGGCTCCCTTTGGTTTCAAAAACAGACAACTCCATGACTTGGTTTCAAACATGGACAGCTCCACTATTTAAAGTGTAATTACGGCCTTAATACTTATATAATTTTGTAGTGCCTTTGAAATAATGTTTCTGAGGCCTATAAGAATAACATATAAAAAAATCACCATGATACTGACATCAATATAGTAGATATGGTTTTTTGCCTCTCCTGTAAAAAAAGGAAAAGTGGAGTTGTCCAACTTTGATACTAAGCTCCTCAAATAATGATTAATGTAATATAATAAAATATGTGTTGTTTAGAATCAAATTCGACTTACTGCATGAATGAATTCCTCCAGTAGTAATTCCGATAATAAAAGATACGTAGACAGAACCCCTTAATGAAATTACTAAAAATCTCCCTTTCCAATACAAAGAATATTTTCGTTTCTAAAACAACCTAAATAAAGCTTGGAAAACAGATTGACGAACACGTCGTAGAATTAACCCAAACCTAAAAAAAAAAAAAAAAAAAAAAAAAAAAACAAAAAAAAAAAAAAAAAAAAAAAAAAAAAAAAAAAAAACAAGGGCATTCGTTTTTCTTGTCTGTGCGCTCGCAACCTCCCTCCATGATGTCGACTTTTTGACGTAATTGAAGTTCGTCAAGAATTGTCTACGTCTAAGAACCCGTCAAATACGAAACTAAGAATTTGTATGTATGTATGTATGTATGTATATATATATATATATATATATATATATATATATATATATATATATATGGTGCCCCAAAAATTTTCAGAATTTATTTTAGAACCTGTTGCAAAATAAAGCTTAAGCCTCATTGCTATACATGAGCACAATACATCCAACTTAACCAATCGGAAAATAGTTTTTACAAAATTGGTAAAACAGATATAAAATGTTTGACAATAAAATGGAAAGTGGAAATATTGTGACCTTTTATTTACCCAAGCGAACATACATTTTCACAACCGAACAATGGAAAAGTAACAACAAAGGTCTAAAGCTGTTTTTATCAGAAAAATAAATGTTGCATATCCGCAAAATTGTTCATTTATTTCATAATGTATGATGGAGTATGGACATTTTTAAAGCAATTATTTTTTGTTATTGTTTAAACACAAATTCTCGCCACGTTTAGTACTGAACTTTACTAACAAAAGATACATATTTTATTAAATTTATATTGCAGATGGTTATTTAATACTTGACACACTGTTTCATCCCTACAACATTAACAATAAATCCAGCATTTGTTTTGGCTCATATTTTATGTACGAAACTGATTTTTATTTTTTCGGCATAGCTGCAACTGTATGCGTTTATGGATTAAACTGTGCATCTCAGCACCATCAATTTATCTACTCAATGCGAATTTCTTTATCTAGATGGAATTTTTGGCGTTAATAAATTTGTAAGGATAAATTTATAATTTCCCCTTCATCTTGTTTCTTAATTTTATCTGCTTAAATTAGTAAGAGCTCTTTTAGAAACGCAATTTAATAAAAAAAAATATCAATTAATAGGTTGGCATTTAAATAATAATAAATAATATACTAAAAAAATAATAAATTTTAATAATTATTAAAAAAAAAATGAATAAGCAAAATAATATTTTGAAATTTAGCCTCTATTGTCCCTGAACAAGGATATTTAATGTGTAAAAATGAAGTTATAATGTGCTAATTAAACTCATGGAGAATTATCTCCGTCCTCCGAATCTAATTAAAAAGTGAAAAGGTGTTGTAGGCTTCTGTCTACTTAAGTAATTACCACTTTTCGAAAAAAAAGATCTTACGTAACAAAACACGGTTAACAACTTCCGCTTACAGTTTACAGTTGCCTTTGCTGTCACATAAAAATGAAAAATGATTAACGGCATTTAAAAAAATATATTTACCTATAAAGAAGATATTATTTTGGTCCGACGAAGTTTCTTTATTTTTTTCTTGGATAAAGGCATTTATTCTACGTTGCTTTACATTCAAAAAAAACATTTGAATAAGTAGTAGTAAGAGTTTTCTAAACTATTTTTTCTATATCTTTAGCTGCTCCAACATTTGTTAATCTATACATACAGGGTGGTCCCGAAGGAAATGGCCATAATTGAGGGGTGTGTACTCCGGCTGATGTGTAGTTGAATGCCACCAAGGAAAAATTTTTACTTGCATTATTTTCCTAGATATAGGCGTTTCCGTGTTTTTGTCTAAACTTTTTTTGACGATTTTTGCGTTATTTGTCGTTAGCTTTAGAAAATATCATCAGAAATAAATTTTCTCTATGGAGTGAACGACAAATAACGCAAAAATGGCCAAAAACTAGCGTTTAGACGAAAAACACGGAAAGGCCTATACCTAGGGAAATAATGCAATTAAAAACTTTTCCTTGGTGGCAATCAACTACACTTTAGTCGGCGTACACACCCCTCGATTATGGCGATTTCCTTCGGGACCACCCTGGATGATAAAATTCTAACAAATCGCTGCCTGTACATGGAAGATATTTAGTAAAAAATACTATTGGGGGGCCTTTATCAACGCAATAGTACCCAAAATAATGATTTTAAGAATATTCGTCTGTTTGTCTGTCTGTGCATGCTAATCTCTGAATCGGATTTTTCGATTTAGATGCGGTATCCACAAATATATTGTAGTTAGCTTTACTTAGAATTTATTGTTTCTTTTAGAAAAAAAGATAAATTAATAAAAATAAGGAAGTTACAAAAAATGAAACAGTAAACACTTTTATGAGTATATTATTGCATATTAATATGAGTATTAATTATTATTACTGAGTGATTTAATAAGTCTTATAATTTCAGTAATATTTAATGCAAACCGTAAAAAAAATTAAAATAAAATGAATGAACAGCCGAATGAAAAATCAAAAACTGAGAAAAAATAGTTTATTAAAAAAAAAATGTCTTGCCACGAGGACCCTGAGAGGCCTATACCGTAGAGGTATCTGATTCATAACTATACAACGGATTAGCGAAACAATGTGGTGAGTACTGTGCTCCGGCCCGCAAGATGTTTCCGTTGTCATGTGCCTGTTTAATTAATTAAAGTTTGGCAGGACCTAGGGACGGTCTAGGACCCTGATTTAGAGATGGGCGATAGTCGATAGTTCAGCACTATCGATAGGCCGATACTATCGGTTAAAAAATATCGATACTATCGATAGTGGCTTCCCTATTCCTAACATACCTGTGCTATAACGAATTTCATGTTATTGAATTGAATTATCTATTACTTGCAGGATTAGGTATATTTATATGATTACACAAAGGTTTAAAACGAAAAACGAATTTATTTAAATTTATAAAAAGCATTTCCAAAGAATAGGGAAATCTCTCTGACATTTAGCCCAAACGTGTTAAGAAGGATAGAGCATTGCATAGAAAATAGAATGTTTTTCTAACCCAAAACCCTACCCTGATTCACACTCGACAAATGACAATCAGGCCCTTCAGAACAGTAGTTCATTGCTTTAACATAATTCCATCATTTGAACATTTCCTTTAGCTCTTGTTGTTAGGATATATACTCACAGTTTGACTAAAGGACAAAATGTTGCTTGTGATATCGTCTTTACCTCTACAAAATAATTAGTGTTTCAACCAGTAGCTTTGACAAGCTGGAGGAAATAACATGTTTTCCAGAGATATCGAATAGGACAACAGCAATCGATGAAATTAGTTTACACCAAGTTGTGTTGCTTCAATCGGATCAAGGCCATTCCAATTTCAAAAAGAACCAAACCATCAATTATAATTTTCGATTTTTCTTATATACGTCTTTGAGTATTCAAGTAAACAAAAAAAGTGTACGATTGAAGCTCACCAGTTTTCATTCTGACGCGACTCCGTATTGGACATACTCTGCTTACTCAGGGTCAATACATGACTAAACAGAACAGACCTATTTGCGAACAATGTAATGAAATACTCACAATAGAATATATACTGACAATTTGTGATATTGAATTTACATTATATTTTCAATAGCATATTTCTGTTAATGATTGAAGGTATATGTAAAAAATGAAAGACCGACTCGCAGGAACTGCGACATCTTATCCCAGTTCCGTTCTTATCCCTAGGGTTATTTGGAAAGTTTTAAATAGAAATAGTTATTATTTTGGTTGCACCTTTCCTGAAATACTTTTATAGTCACAAAGGGCCAGCCTACCTTTGCCTGGCAGGGTCGGCCAGTCCTCACCATGCGCGTAAACCAAAAGAAATAGTTATTTCACAGCTCAATGCATTGAAAAATATCAAAATGTTTCTTATTTTCTTGTCGACTTCTAGTATAATACTAATTCTCCAAATAAATGCAATTTATGACAAAATACAACCAATTAAAAGGTGAGCTAAACAAATACAAAAACCCGTTCAAAAAACAAAACAAACACATTCGAAGTTGTAAACACTTATTTCTCCGATTAACATCGCCAAATCGAGAGTTGCGTCAAAAAATTTAGTAAGCATTCGAATGATTACCTTCCACTTACCACAAGTTCCCAAATCTTTTTATGTCTATAAATAAAATATTTTATTCTAATCCTTCCTTAACTCCAAATATAATCAAAATTTAAACATCATTGTTTATATGAATTTCAAACTTGCAGAAAATATTTCAACTGAATTCCATGATTCGAAGTACCCAAAGAAAAAACTTTATTCAACAACTATTTTTCCACTTTTCTCGAAAATTTTTAAAGTTAAAAGAATTTCGCTCCAAAAACTAGGTTCCAGTGGACGGACTTCGCTGGTTAACGAGCTTGTCCTTTCAAATTAGACGAATGATTTTTGTATCAAATGTCATCAAAATCGGTCAATTATTGGAGCAGCTACTGTTCTCGAGAAAGGCGACTGTTTGCAAACCTCTTTAGCAAACACTTCATTATGAAAAAGCGGAAAACTGAAATAACAAATTCAGGGTTTTCGTGCATTGTACTTTTACTGTTTTTAAAGCTAATAGCCTTTGTTATGGATGCTCATAAATACATAATTAGAAAAACGTTGTCGGCCTTGAAAAAGAATTAACAATCATTAATAATAAAAATGTTTAGGACGGGATATCATCATTTATTTCCAATTATAGAAGTCATGGCTTGTCTTTCTTTCTAAAGAAGATCTACCACCCCTAGTGGGTATCGAACACTCGAGCAAAGGCAAGGCGTGATAACGACTTAACACTCAATTCAGAAGGTAGATAATGCATTTACGGGCTCTTGGTCGTATAGTATTAATTCGATTTAATTCACTCATTCATAAATATCTATGAGAGTGTGAATGACCAAAATGAATGAGTGACCGTCAAACCGTTCCATGAATGGTTGGGATTGGTAGACACTGAGTGTGCGTCCTTGTGTAATGTTTGCTGAAGAGAATCCTCTTGGAGACAAACACTCATTGTAGACACAGAAATCATGGTGGGGACCAGCAGGATATATTAGTTTCGACCTAACTCTAACTTGAGTCTATCCTGTCGAGACCAAGTTACCAGCATGAAGTCCCTCTACACATTGGTGGTGAGTAAGTTACATATTAAATGGCCATGTTCCCGGAAGTTAGGCAAAATGTTTTTTTTATCTGAATGGATATATTGAAGACTCAGATAGAAATAAATATGTTTCCGTGGATTTAGGAAGTGTAGAGACAATTTTTATTTTGCCTTCCGTTGCCTATTTTAAGATTTAATGCCTTTTTTGGTCATTATGCAATTTCTTTTCTGTGTTTTAAACATTTTAAAAAGCACAAAATTAATTTCCGAAGGTTGCACAAATTAAATTACATATTGCCGTCACAAATATCTCTTTGAAAGCTTATTTTTCCAATGCATGGCTTCAACCTCTGTAAATAACAGAACCTTCCTTAGCAGAAGGAATGCACAAGCATAATGAATAGCAGGAAAGAGAGAGGATGAGAGAATTATGTGTCCTTCCTCACACTTCTTTTGCTGTGACAATGGGTATTCCGGATCTCGAAATGATAAGATAATGCAAAGGATGTTCTTTTTTTGCATTCCAGTAGAACACTTTTTCTAAGAAGGTCTTTCACATTTGATACTTTGAAAAAACATCGTGTTGCTTCTAAAATAGGAAAGTAAGAGTAAGTACACTAATTCTGTGATAAATTGGTAATAAAGAAATGAATTTAACATACATATTTTCATATATGATGAGTGACATTCCTCTTTGTCTCGACTCCCAATAAATGTCTATTTTAATTACAGTACTGCCTATTTTAAGTATTTCAAGTGCCTTTTTGCCTTCTATTTTACCAAAAAATAAATGCCTAACTTCCGGGCTATATATCATAAGTATTAATATACTTACAAAAACCCTGTTGGAAATTTATCGAATACACTTGCAGATGGTTCAATGTGTCCTAAATGATTTGAATAAATTAATTTTCGACAGATGCAAAGCCTTTAAAATAAATAAATAAATATTTATCACTATGCATACTGCAAGCTTAATAAGAAATATTTACTAATTCTAGACGTTTTTTCTGGAAATAAAATTTAAAAGCGTCAGTGCCGTAGGAACTGCTTAAACCATGCCATCCAATTAATGCAATCAATTTTGATAGTTTTATATTCTTATAAAACTTGTAAGGGGGCGAAGTTAGCTCAGTGGTAGAGCATTGAACTTATATGCTGGAGGACCTGAGTTCAAATCCCGAGCAAGCACTAAAGATTTTTATCTTCTAATTTCGTCCTTCGTGGGTTAGATTCAGCCTCCCTGGCCGTCCCCAGGCCAAACCAGGCAATTTATTACTAGGTACCTGCAAAGGGGAGAAAAAGAAGTCTGCTCTGTGATATAAGGAGTATATGGTATGAGGCTTCCTCAAAGGTTGGTAGTTTGACAACATATAGTAATACAATTAATATTCCAGAGTAATATATCAAAATATCTTTTTATTAGTTCTTACAGTTTCAATTTCACTGTGAGTATATTCACTGTTTTGGTTGTATGTTCCAAAGTTCATGACAAAAAATAGCACTAACGTTTCTTGAATTTTGAACTATTTTATTTTATGAATGCCCAAAATGCTTCTTGGCATTCATGTGACATATTTAGAGCCATTGGAACCAAAAATATTTATTCATATAAAAAATATAAACTATATTATTTTATTTACTTATTTGTTTCCGGCATGGCTCATTAAAAAAATGGCAAACCATTAAATGGTTTAAATGCGTAACATTTTATGATATTTAAGTAAAAAAATATTTTGATTCTACTGGCGTCTTTAGATGTGCCAATAAGGCCATGAAACATGTAGGGCGGAATTTATAAATAAATTGGTGGTTTAGAAAATTGCTTTTGCAAGAAACAAAATAGGAAGTCAATGTACTCAAATGGGTCAATACTATATGTGGAAAAAATATATTTTTTTTGCATACAATATAATCTCCACTGCAACTGGAGTGTGCAAAATGATTCATGTATTTCGCAGGAAGTAACAATAATTAGATACAGTTATAGAACTTAAAGCGTTTAATTCCACAAAAAGCTGAAGCTACCAGGGTTTTAAGGTATTCTGAACACGAAGTTTGAATTTGCAATTATAGAATGAATGATTGAAGAGCTGAATGCCCGACTGGAAAGTTTAGTAGTTCCTTAGCAGCAAGAATGAACACTGAGAGGATTTGAAAAGATCAGGAGAATGGACTTCACTTCCCTAGTAGAAGAGGTAGCTTAAAGTAGCTCAATACAACCACAAGTGCTCAACGAATTCAGCAGAATTAACTTCATCTAAAGCATTCTATTGACAAATGGAAAAGAAGCATTTTCATTCCGTCTTCAAGTATCTTTGCCTACTAAGAGCTACAAATAAGTTCATTTTTTTCGGTTGCTTCGACTGCTATGGACATTAGCTACATTAAAAATTGAATCATTTTTATGTATGTCTTAAGCGATACAACTCAAAAATCGGTGTTTTTCAGTTATGACTATGAAAGAAATGGTAAATATCTCTTTTTCAACCATCAAAACTGTATGTACCTAGCTTCAGAGCTGTAAACCGGAGGGCACTTGTGTCACTCTTCCTGTTTTAATGCTATGCCTTCTATATAGGCAAGAGTGGCACATTTTCAGTGGAGTTTTATTTTGAGTTGTGTCACTTTAGAAATACTAGTGCGATATGATGAAACGTTTTTAATAATTTACAGGTGTTCTTGTATTGGCTATTTACCCGATTTTGGTGTATTTAATTATCTAACTAATTTTAATTTATTTTTTTAAATTTTAACGTTCATTATTATTAACTAAGAATTTTGGGAAGGTATTTTTTAATATGAAACTAACACTAAAATTAATAATGCTATTTAAAAACTGTGGTTAATCGTTTTAACATATACTGGATCGAACGTTAAACATAGCTCTAAACCTACAATGCGTATTTATATTATAAACTCACTCACCGTCACACAAATGCACTTACTTACAAATTCATAATAATTTAATAATAAATAATATCAAACAAAAAAAATCCACATTAAACGCACTCATACAATTAATAGGTTCACTCTTACAGAATATAGACATAAATAAATTTAAACATTTTTTTCATACTCGCTGATTAGATTATTCTATTAATTGATATGTGAGTCTGTGTGTATATAAATATATATTTGAATATATGATCAAGCTGTTTTCGAGAAAATTCGAGTGTATTTTGAGAGTATAATTTTGGTATTGAGTACTCCAAAACGACGTATTGGGTATATATATATATATATATATATATATATATATATATATATATATATATATATATATATATATATAAATTACATTAGTTTAAATAACGTATGATGAGCAAACCGCTTACTTCTTAAATCAACTTTGTTAATATTTTTTTTTACTTTTACAAATTTAATAGTCGTGGTTCCAAATTTTACTCGGGCTGGTTGCTGCCATTTAGAAAAAAAAGTCCGTCTCGGACGAGCTGCATCACTAAGCACTTTCCTCAGAATTTGGGTTGTGTCGTTTGCATTCCTTAATAATTTGCTTGAAATAACTTATATAATTAAAATAACATCATGAATAGTTTTTCTCATTTACATTTGTAATGAGCAACTGTTTCAATTATTAATTTTGTAATTAGTTTCCTTGCAGAGGTTATTGTATGCGTGGAACTATACTACTTAATAAATATACAAACATTTTCATGTTCCGTTAATTGATCTTGTTGAATAATAAAAGCGACCCATGTAAAAAGAAAACTTCGTAGAAAAATAAAGCAGGAAAGAGATAGAGCGCACCTAGTGATAGCAGTAAGAATCCTAATACCCATATGAAGTCATTACAATCAAAGGCGCTCCTAGTGGAATCCTTGCCACCACCTAACCTACGTTTAGGCTTGTGAATTCTGCTCAAACGTAGTTCAAAGTAAAGCCCCCTCCCTTCAGATCGACCGTTTTATTACTTTTTTACAACAGTTCTTTCTCATGAGATACCCATGACGTATAACGCGTTTCGTTACAATGCAGCAGAAATTACGACCGTTATGCGTATATTAGTAATTTGGGAGTCAACTTCCCCTTCTAATGAACTAGTTTACTTTATTTTTACAACAAATGGTTCTCTGTAGTTGAGCAAATAGAATACCGAGTTTGATTGAAATATAACAAAAAGTACGGCTGGTAGTGGCGACATGGTAATTTGTGTCCGGAGTAACCCCTTCCACCCCCTAAAGAACCGTTTCACTTTATGTTCGCAACATATTTTTCCTCTGTATGTGACCAAAACGAACACCGAGCTTCCTTTCAATACAACAAAAATTACGGCCGGTATGAACAAATAACTACATTCGTTCCGGAGTACCCCCCCCCCCCCTTCCAGGTAGACCGATTTTGGTGGTTAACGAACTTGTCGTTGGTTTGTTAGAGAAATACTATATAATAAGTTTCGTACTAAAAAAAAAACAAAAACAAAACAAAAAAACTCTGGTGTGTATCGTGTAAACAGACTCATTTTTCTTCGGAGGAAAGTGCTAAAAGAAAAGTCATCAGATTTATCCTGGCTGGAAAGGGTTGGTAACCTAATAATCGCCTGTTCCAATAATGAAATGCCGTTAATATTTAAATAAATAATCTTTCAATATTTATAAAAGAAAAATACGATATGTTATTGCCATATTTATGACCTTGTATACACCTCACTGCGTTGTAAATTCAAAATGCTCCTGGCAGTATTTTCTCACGTGACAGGAGCGTTAATATTAACCAAATAGTTTCTTTCGTGCTTGTAAAGTATGAAATATTTAACCTTTAATAAAAGTTCTAGTGGATTGTATACACAGTTTGCACAATAAGGTGGAATACATCAAGCCCCAGAGGAGTTGCTCCTTGGCGAATTATGGCGTGAAGAGTGGGAGCAAGTGTCGGCCCTTTTGAATTATGCATGTGTCTGCAAGTTTTCGTTTAACTGAGAATAAATTCCACTGGTTCGGCTTACTCTTTAACCTCATCAGCATTTATAGCACTAGAGGCTGGTCAATTATAAATAATCCTATTGCGAACAGTTTTGTAACTTTGTAATAGCCAATTATTTCAGGAAAATCATCAAAATATGCTAGTTATAATAGCGAGCAATTATGATAGCTGAAAGGAGGCAAATATTGTACCTTTGTCTAATATTGATCAAGGATTACTTTATAAAATTGTATTTTTACTTGTATTGTATTTTTACTGTTGACATAATGACCATAGGGGATGTTTATTTTATATTCAACACATTCTATTAATTCTGATGCATTCTTCGTGCAACATTTACATTTTTTCAGTTATAAATGATTAGAAGCTAGTAATAGATTGTATGATATATATATATATATATATAAAACACTAAAACAAAATAAAATGTTTACTAGATTAATACATAATTCCAGTTCCTTTTTTCCGCTTCGATTCATCTCTTAGTTCAAAAATGCTCTTAGCTAAATATATTAGACAAGTAATAATACTAAAAGAACTCTTTTTAATAATTATTTTAAAAATGGTGGAAGTTGACATATTTAAATACACTTTAATTTCTCATTATTCTCCATTATTTGGTGCTTGGTGCTAATACCATGAGTGAGCAGTCGAAGCATACATAAAAATAAATAAATAAAAACAAAAAATATTATCTGCTTTACATGGTTCACGTCATATCACACATCTTCACGAGCAACTTTTATGCGTATAGATCATTTGAGCCTTAAAATCCCCTCAGCTCTTTCCCGAGCAAAGACAGTTTCAACGGCTAGACTAATAACTATACTGAGATGGTTAGAATCGTTAGTTCCGTGGTAAAAATCTACTTCACGAGGAGGCTGTTGTCCTTAAATTTAAAAAAAAAAAAAAAAAAATACATCATGCAGTAGCGATTCCTCTCAACGATTCCCGAAATGAGAAAAATCCCTGCTACAGGCGGGACTCGAACCTCCATTCCCCGCATGATAATTCAAAGCGTTAGCCTCTAAACCATGGGTAGACTCTGGAAATATTATTATTAGTCAAGGTATTAGGGTTTATAGTCCAATTATTTTAATGTTTTTGATTGTTTTGTAGTTTATTTGCTGTATAACTACAGTCGTATATTATAAGTGCGAAGATATAGGTTGATTCTGCTAGTTACTATTAACAATTTCGGTGCGGGTGCCATTTTTGGGAATACCTCAGTTACGGGTGCATTTTTGTTTGAATTTTTCATGGATATATTTTTTTTTTAATCATGTCTTATGAGTTTAATAGTAATGCAGAAATGAAAATTAACCGGAGGGTTGTTGTTCCTTGGTCAAGATAAATGTTAATTCTATCATCTTATATTGTTCTTATTTTGAGAAATGAATGATTGCATATGTAAAAGTTTTGTTACATTCCACCTATGCTGCCATATCTCCAGGCTCATTTGCCTCATCGAAAATCAAAAGATAATTCAATGTTTATATTGCCCATTTATCCATGTTAAATGGATTATTTCTAGAGTTTTTTTTTTTTTGTTTTTTGGAAAAGACTTTTTTCAACGTTTTATATTGAAGGAAACGACATTGAAAGCGATATTTTTTAGTTATTCTTCAACTGACCCTTTTCTAAATATTCTTATCTTCGTGGACGGCGGAAGGTCAACAAATAAAATCTTCAACACTCAGTATCACTAACTTTTTTTTCATCCCTACATGTTTCACACCTTTATTGGTGCCTCTTCAGGGGAAAAAATACAAAAATAAAACTTACAGCCTACACCTGAGGAGGATAACCTTCCACCAGTACGGCCACGTCTAGAATGATCATGGTCTGAAAGAATTCAATATGGCGAAAAATAAACAGCTGTTCGATAATCAATATGTCATACCTTTAAAAATGTTTAAAAATGAATTTCCAGAAGAAATATAATCCTAACAATTAAAACCATCTTCCCACCTTCAACATAAAAACATACTTTTACTTTTTGTCAAATAAGTTAATAAAAATAGTATTTAAATGTAGTATTTCCGTTTTTTTTATTTACCACTTTTTCCTATTTTTTATGATATGGATATTTTCCTTTATTCTTCTTTTCAATCTATTTCATTCTTTACCTAATGTGCTAATATTTTCAAAATCAAAACTATGTTTATATTTTATAGCATGATAAGCCAACGCTGTTTTATTCTCTCCTTTATCAATACTTTGCGCATGCTGCTTAGTTCGTTTTCTCTTTATTTTTGTATTTTTTTCCCCTGAAGAGTCACCAATAAAGGTGTGAAACATGTAGGGATGAAATAAAGTTGGTGATCCTGAGTGTTGAAGATTTTATTTGTTGACCTCCCGCCGTCCACGAAGATAAGGATATTTTTTAGTATTACTGAGACAACTGGGGAAACTAGGAACATTATTTCCACCTACTTGTCAATTTGTTTTTAATTTAATTTATTATGAGTCCCGCGACGGTAGCGATTATCTCATCAGGACATCAGACTCAAAGTCCGTGAATGTAGCAGTCAGCTAGCATTACATGATACAAAAAGTAAAATATGACACAAGAAGAAAATAAGACAATAAAAAGTTATACAACTATGTTCATATAGAAGAAACATAGAATAAAAAATATTTTTTTTTTTCATTTAAGAATACATATAAGCGTATACGTTGGGATTCGGCTAAGAAAACATCAATACGATTTTTGTAAAAAATCTATATTCAGGACGTTTCGGCTACTCTTTGGTAGCCTTCGTCAGCTAAAATGACAAGAAACAAAGAAAAAACAGAAATTAATACACAGACAAAAGTTTTTTCTTTGCTTCTTGTCATTTTAGCTGACGAAGGCTACCAAAGAGTAGCCGAAACGTCCTGAATATAGATTTTTCTTAGCCGAATCCCAACTATTCCCTGATTGCTTATCATCTCGGCTAACTATCTAATCTTCATGAAGAATACATATAGTTATATCTTGGAATAAGAGATTATGTCGTTGTATTGGCTACCCTTTGTCAGTAAGTCAAGCAGGTCGTGAGGAATTGTCAGGTATATGTTTGACAGTTAGAGTTCTGTTGCATTGTCTTCAAGTGCGTATTTCTCTTTTACGAGTGGGCATGTAGGGTGTGTATGGAGTTTATAAATTATATAAAATTTTCAGCATAAGTTATTAACAAGATATAGAAATGAACTAAGATGTCGCAGTTCGATCTAATTGGAAAGTACATTTTGAGCATGTTTACAAATAAATAATTGTTGTTTTAATTATAGTTCCCTTTATTTTATCATTTCAGATTTTACTCCTCGGGTCTGTGGTGATAGGAAGCGAGAGTTCAGAGGTCGCCGGTGAGTTGAAGAGAGAGAAGAAAGATATCTCTAAGCTGCAGGAATTGTTTGGTAAGGGATTTCATTTGGCTCATCCTCCGGTCTTGGCTTTCTCTTCGGAGGATTCACTACAAAAGCCCAAACTCAAACAAGAATCTCTCCGTTAGGGAAGGTCTATGGACTATGGTGGTGGCCTATAGAAATTAAATAAGGAAAATATATCCACTTCCTGGAGAAAATTAACTTTAGACACGTTTTACTCATAAAACTATGAGAATATATAATGTTGTTTTTCTTTAAAGATGAATCAATCCAATATGTTACAAGAAATAATAACAGTTCTACTATGAAATATGCTATAATTACAATTAAATAGGGAAGACCTGACTACCTAAATATACCACATATTATAGGAAGGGTATAATGTTTTTTGTTTTAGCGCGGTTCCTCCCTCCCCCATAGGGAGGAACCCCGCTTATAGGGTTGATACAATGAAACAATCCGGAAGTGCCGACTAGAAAATTTCGCGTTTCAGAACCCCTAGAGACCGAAAATAACGGTGGTTAAAATTTGTATATATATATATATGTATATATTTATTTATATATATATATATATATATATATATATATATATATATATATATATATATTTGTCTGTTCGCTCATTTCTGGCTTCCCTGATGGTCCGATTTTGATGAAATTTGGTACAAAAATCCGTCGTACAATTTGAAAGGTCAAGTTCGTTAACCAGCAGAATCCGCCCACTGGAAGATGGCGTTTGGGGCGAAATTCGCGCAAAGAAAATCGTAACGCTTACGTTTTTGAGTTCATAAGCTTGTAAGTACTCGTTTTATAGGCTTCTTGGGCTAGGAAAACGAATGGAACCACTTTCAATGCGATAGCTTTAACTGTTTTCGAGAAAACTGAAAAAATAATTTTTGAATGCCGTTTTTGGTTTGGGTACTTAGAGTCATGGGATTCAGTTGAAACATTTACTGCATGTTCTACTTTCATTAAAACTAATATGTTGAAATTTTGGTTCCGTTTGGAGTTAAGGAAGGGTTAGAATAAAATATTTTATTAACAGACATAAAAAAGTTTTGGTAACTTTGTATACTTTCCTTAATATCTCGAAAAAGGTTGAGAATTTTATGAAACGGAAGGATACCATTAGAAAGCTTACTAAATGCTCTACAAAAAAGGTTCTAATGAAAGTTTTGATTAGGCTATGTCAATCGGAGAAATAAGTGCTTAAACTTTGAAGTAATGTCAGCTTTGGATTTGTCGATTTCCTTCAAATGTCTTGAAACTGTCGAGGCTCCTACTCTGAGTTCTTTGGCATATTCCCTAGTGTTTTTAATTGCTTATAGTAGTCAAATGTATTTGTCAATAAAACAGGATACGTATAATTAGAATCAATATTTTGTTTGTTAGAATTCGAAGATGCCGTATGAATATCTAGATTACAGTACTGGCGTTGATTTCGTTCTTTAGAATTATTCTTGGTATTCCCTATTTTCATCTGTTACCCATAGTTTTTTATTGTTAGTAGGTTTTTCTTATTGATTATAGAATATAAATCTATTTGGCTATAAAACAGGATACGTAAAATTAGTGACAATATTTCGGAGATTTCTGAGCGAAATACTTTTAAGATTTTCTACCACCACGAACGGCTTTTTTCCTCTATTTTTATCCACTAGATAGGCTTTATTTTGCATATTATTCTATATAAGTTTTATTCAGCAGGGGATTCTGATGAAATGTCGTGTTTTTGCTGTGGATTTTAAATACGATGTATCTAAGATTGGATAACATTAGCGAGTCTACATAGTTAAGAACCGACGACGGAGGATTACTTCTTGCTATGATTTAGTCTACATATGTATATTAAGTCCTAAATCCAAAAAATAAACTTCACAACGGTTAGATACTATGAGCGTATATGGCCGTTCAATGCCCGTAGAACACAAGGGGGCCGCAGGAAATTTACCTGCTAAGAGTTAATCCTCAAGAGCTGTAAATATACCCCAGGTATCTGCCGACACAAATACAAAGCCTAGGCGGAGAGCACCCCAAAAACACAGATCCAAAAATAGGTTATATACTAAATATTCATAAAGACTACTTAGTTGTAAACCGATTCATCAATTAGCAATCAATAGTTTTCAACACAGGTTATATACTAAATATTGATAAAAAGTATTTAATTAGAAGAAAATCAATATTCCACAAGACTTGTTTTTGGTCCATTTGTGTCTACTCCATAGACTTAATTAGGTATATTATTCTATTGTAGTTGGGCAACTAAACTTTGTTTTATTTTGTTAAATAAAGTTTTTTTTTTTTTACTTGTTATTCGTCAAGACTTTTATTTGTCCTTGTGTATTTACTAGATACGTTTTATTCGGCATATTATTCTATATAGGCTATATTAGGCAGGGTATTCTATTCAATCTTGTGTACTTCTTCTTGAACCTTCTGTACATGGGCGTATATAAAAACAATTTCGGGGGGGGGGGGCTGAGACCATTTCCAGGGTATGGAATACTAAATATTTAGAGCTTGGAATAGTTTTAGGCAACTAAAACGCTATTGCACGTAAAATAAAATATGTTTTATGAACTAAGTGATCTTATTTAATTTATTTTTAAGGGTTTTACGAGAAGTTTTTATCATCAATTCAAAATTTCGGGAGGGGCTGCAGCCCCCTCAGCCCCCCCCCTCATATACGCCCATGCTTCTGTATCCTCTAGATAGGCTTTATTAGGCCTATTTTGTATTGATTTATAGAGCTTTGCTTTAGAATGAGAGCCACTGTTGGTGAAAGTTAGCTACTGTTGGTGTCCCTGACGCCTTAATATCACTTTTATTCGAGATGTTCGAGAGGATTTTGACAATTTTCACGAGATATATAAAAAAAATAAGTTTATTTCTTTTCTAAGCTTATCAAATGGCACTAGGGACATGAACGGAACCGCGCTAAGATGCTGCAGTTCCTGCGAGTCGGAATTTTTTTTTATTGAGTCTTATATATATATATATATATATATATATATATATATATATATATATATATATATATATCACTTAATCTTGTTTATTTTTATGGCAGGGGGTCAAAAAAGCAGTACACCTTTCGTTCTTGTTCAATTACTTTATTTGCTATATTTTGCCCGACATGTTTCGTCCCTTAGTGACGCATCTCTTCAGGGGCGTTCCTATTCAAAAATATTTTTTTGACAATCCCAAATTCATATTTTGTACAATGATAATCACTTATAATTTACCTAAATTAATTTACTTTTAAACAAATAATATTTTATTAAAAATTCGTATCCTACCTTATCAGGAAGTCCTCTCGTCATGTATACTGGCTTGAGTCAGGTTTAATGCTGACAAGTAATCTGAAGTAATGAATATGGCTGTATTCTATGGATTCAATACAAAAACGAATTGTACAACATGCTAAAAGCAGACACAAACGAGAACAGGACAACATTGACAGAACTGGCAATAAATAAATAAAAAATTAATTTTACAGGCTCTGATATTTTAAATAAAGAAAGGAACACATTAAAAAGGAAGATCACGAAAATATTTATATAATTAAAAACTCAAAAACAGCTATAAATAAAAAAAAGATCAAATCAAATCCATCAAATTTTCCATAGAATTATAAATTAAACCCCATGAATAATTTTAGTAATAATCAATGCAACTGAAACAGCTGAAAGAATTGATACAATGCGCATTGTTTGTCGAATAATTTACACGAAAATGTAATTTGTTTATTAATCTGTTGTTATTTCATCAATCAATATTTATTGAATTACGAAAAATGTAATACCCAAGCAATTACCGACGCGACAAATTAATAAATCGTTCCTGATATCTATCACTGAAAATAAATTAAGTGAAAAGGCCTCGGCCATTCATCTTCTTTCATATCTGAACGCTTAAGCCGTCCAAGAATTCAGTCTCTGCTATTGGTTCTGTGAAAATCAAGTTGGAATCTACAATATTTCATTTTTTTCTCCAAGATGGCTTTCTTCTTGACAAGCATGATGAGATTTATCAATACTATTTAGTCAAGTGTACATAACAAAAAAAAGGAACTCTGTTAAAACTGTCGTTAGTACGTTTAATTAAGTAAGAAACTTCATGAAGCATATTAAAATATACTTAGCAAAATATACTCGATGTGGGGAGTGTTTTGCAATTTCCTATTAAAAAATAAAGCCTTGAATAATTTAATTTGTTCAGTGCCTTTTTTAACTCATTGATAAGATGAAATTAATATTTCTGTCTGAGAGAAGTAATTATAAACTCTTTGAGGATTTCCTAGTGATGCTGATGGTAGCTACCTTTTTTTTATGAAAACGTTCATTGGACATTTTACTGCCTTCCGTAGGACGTACTTTTTTCAGAACAGATTGTTTATTTATTGATTTTTTTTTCTTTTGGGACAAGGCTAATTTCCTGGTTTACATCATATTTCAAACAACATTGTAGGAGAGGTTTATTTATTTAGGTATTTAAGTATTCAGTCATCGGGATACTCTTTAGAAAGTATATAATTAACAATTTTGTGGGACGTCCATATTTTCAAACAGCTATCTTATTTATACGAATCTATTTTCAGCCAATTTCTAAGGGACTATTAATTTATTTAAATTTTATATACATTTATGAAAGACATTTACGATGGAGAGCACTCATGGCCAATGGACCTCAAAAACAAACTAAACCATTAGGAATTAACAAAATGAAAAAAAAGTAACTTTTAGGTCTAAACGTTTATTACATTATATCCCTTCTTAATTAAAAAACAACGCCAACAAACGGTATAAATTAATTTAGGTATATACCAAAATATGTACTGGAGGTTTTTGTTTGTTTTTCTTCCTATCATTCTCATTAAGATATGACATTATTCAATAAATTTATCAATGCCAGCTTTATATATTTTATTTCTACATTAAAGGATTATAGAGAGATACGGTATAGATACAATGATAAACGACCTTCGTTTTTTTTACGATAATTGAGTAGCAAATACAAAAAAAAAAAAAAACACATCATATAAAATCTCTCCTTCAGAATAACATTCTAATTGACGTGTTCATATCAAACACAATTAAAAATAATAACTAACAATTCAAGAAAAAAATACTAAATTAGCCTCAAAATAAATTTTATCATTTATTTCCTTAGAATAATAGGAAATATTCAATCTTGATGTTCCAGGTTGAGCACAGATAGGAAATAGTAGTAATTACGGTCATTTGGAACTTTTGACCTTAAATAATAACTTGGAGCAGTCGATGCACCTTAAAAGATTAATTTGTGTAAAGTGTTAGCTCTTTCCGGAGAAATTTATTAGCACTTTCTGAAATGTTTTTTCGCCACAAAACGTCTACTATTAAACGATTGAAGAAGTTTGTTAACCCCCCAAAATCCGTCTTCGTGCCCAAAGTACTAATTTGTCCATACCGGACCCCATTTTTGACGCAATGCAACAAAAATCAATATTCGTGGTGGTCATCTAAAGAACAAGATACGTTGGGAAAATAAACTAAATCGGTTTATTAGTAGGGGGGGGGAGTTACTCCAGATCCAAAATACTAATATCCTCATACGTACCTACCATTCTTTCTTGTGTATTGTGACGAAATGCGGTATACGTCATGGGTATCTAAAGAGAAATATGTTTTTCCTACATAAACCAAATCAGTTTTAAAGTTGGGGCTTAATCTCGGGTTCGTTGGTTGGTGCTTCCACCACTAGGAGCGCTGAACATGGACGCTGCATCCGGCTCTGCTATCCATTGATTCAATTTGCCAGCTGTTCAGTACAAATATAAAAGAGCAAAATTATTAATGTTATATATATATATATATATATATATATATATATATATATATATATATGTGTGTGTGTGTGTGTTTAGGTTATATTAAGCAAATTATTCAGGAATACAGTGTACATATCCTCTGAGGAATGTGCTTAGTTATTAAGCTTCTGCATGTCGGAATTTTTTTTATTAGAAGAGAACCTGAAGAAACACACTTTGGGATCAGCTTATTTTTTTCCAATTAGGTGCACTGTTCCACGAAGAATCGTGCACAAAGCTCTGGCATTACCAAACCAACTAGCTACTTTCTGTGCTTATAACTCTATATTGTCACTTAGCCATTCAGAGAAATTTCTCGAACGTTTACTGAGAAAATGTTTTACTTTGAGCAATGTAAACTAATACTAGTCTGAATAGCATATTCATATTAGCTTTGGTATTGTGTAACTATTATCAGCAGAAATCAGGTCAGGAAGAAGCTCAAAAAGAAAAAAAAAACTGTAATAATAGACTCCTTTACGTCTTCGGCAGTGCAGAGATTACTCCTGGAGTGAATATAGAAATGCATTCGCGCTAGCAGCATTAGACTATAAGTTGATGCTTATAGTAACTTACTATAACGTAATATGTTACAGGTGACAACATACATGCAAAATAGCGAGAAGATTCAATAGGGGCCTACAGCATAAAGCAAAAAAGATTGAATCGAAATCCAGTAGTCTCCCTGGAAGGAATTGCCGTTGAAAGGAATATCCTGCAAAATAAAAATAAAAAGGACACTGCCACTAACCGATTTCAATGCATTTGTTTTAAAATGAAAGCTTATAAAATAGAACAACTCCGTCTAGTCAGATTTTTTGTTTCCCTTGTTTATTGAATTACTTCTAAAGAAGTTAAATTCAAGAAGTTATACAACCCTTATATAAGTAATGAATGAAAGCACATTCAGATATATCGCACTAGTGTTTCCAAAGTGAAACAACTCAAAAATCGATTTTATTCACACCTTCATAGTTATGACTATGAAAGACACGGCAAAAGTATCTTTATCAACCATCAAAACTGTTTGTACCTAGCTTCAGAGCTGGTGCACCGGAGGGCACTCGTGTCATCCTTCCTGTCTTAACCCATTAATGCCCAGTGATGGAAAATGCTGAGCATTAATGGGTTAACCCATTAACCCATTATGAAATAGCAAAGTGATGCATTTTCGCATCACTGGGCATTAATGGTTTAATCATAAGGCCCCTACATAGGCAAGAGTGACACATTTTCAGTTGAGTTTTATTTTGTTTTGTGTCACTTTAGAAATACTAGTGCTATATCTGAAAGCGTAAAATTTAATTAAAGAATAATGTATAATATATTTTGTATACAAATTAATAACAGCGATATTGATTAAGCATCTAACTCAAATTATTGCAATTATTATCTCTACAAAATTTTATTCAATTAATCTCATTGTTGATTTAAGATACATTTACATTTTATGAACATGTGTCAGACTGATTTTTTCCAGGTTTAATCAAGAATTGTATTTTTAATTTTAACGATATCAGTGCTGACATTGTTACATTAGACTTTGGCACAATAGATCTTTTAGATACAGCTCCTTTCCCCCTGCGGGTGTCCTGATTCTATTTAAGTGGCAAATGAAATGTTATTTTATGTAAAATTGTAGAATGTTTTACACGTAATTTAATTAACAAGAGATACAAAAAACAAAACTCTGGGTAGACAATGTTGTTTTAAATTACATTAGCTTTCATTTAAAAAAAAATGCATTAAAATCGGTTATGATTTAGAGGCGGTAGCATTTTTTGAAACACGTTATGTCGTTTGTCCTCACTGTGCAGCAGGCGGGTGGTTTATGAATGATGCGAAGTCCGTGTAAAGTAAAATCATTCAAAGGTCTATTGTATTAGCTGAAAACCAGGCTGAAAATTACATTTCGAAGTTCAACTCATTTAGAGAATTCTTGAAAGTGAAATATTATGGATTTTTCTTCAGCATAAATATGATTTAGCGATGACTAAACTGGGGAAAATCGTTACAAATAAGTGTCACAAAGAAGTGTCCGCTGGCGTTCGCGCTTGCGCGGTGGCCATGTACGAATAAGAAGACTGTATGTTATACAGTACATTACATAGGTTTGTCGGGTGTAACTAAAGCATATTTATGTTTCTGAATTTGAGCAGAAACCTCTAAATGAAATTAATTTGTTTTATATTAGGTACACGATTGTGGCTCACTGATCTCAATAATGTACATATCTTACAAGTTTTCTGTCACACCAGGCTTAACTATAAAATAGAAACATAATAAGATGAAGCAGTTCCAGCTTGCCAACCTAGCTAGATATTTTTCCTATAACTAAGACACAAATCTAAAACCTGTCAACAAATTGCTCCAGCATCTTTCAGAAAAAAAGTCAACAAACCTTTTTATGAATGATGTGCTTATCCTAGGCGAAGAAATTCGGAGGGAAGGAAAATACTTGTGCTAACTCTAGCTGGCCGTGTGCCAAACCTCTTGAGACAATAACAGTCCCGCCCACTTTCTTCTTTACTTCGGGATCTGGCATGGAAATCCTATTACTTCCTGCAATTCATAGTGAAAGGAAAAGATTATAATAATATTCAGAGTAAAGAAATCAAAACTGATCTAAAAAAAAAAAAGAATATTCTTTATAGGTGGTCCAGAAAGTAGGACAAAGTATTTCATATAAATTTTCCAGAACCCCTTTGAATTCATATGAAATGAGGTCTTGAATAATCAGGCCCTCTAAAAGAAATATTTTTTATAATAATATCAAGATTTCAAAAGTATGTTTTTTTTTTTTTTTTTTTTTTAAATTATTCTGTAGCGATTTAAAACCGTTACTTATTAATGGATCTGCAAGTTTGGTAAATTTTGGGAACTAAATGTCCGACTGGCTGGAACTCTATCACCCTTCCTCGTTTCTGTATAATGTATTTGGGAAGCTTAGTACATAAACAGTTCGCTTCAAACTTGTTGCTTCTTTTGCTTGAAGAAGTATTTTAAAGAAACACGGTATTGATGTAAAAAGTAATTCAACACATTGGAGACAAAATTTCTAAGATAAAGTAAAAAACCTAAAGACTAATAAACATGAAAACTACATAGGAAAACAGTAATTTCACCGTCCATGTTTATGTCCAGGAAGAATTGATTTTGATATTAGCAACCCAAATCTAATATTATAAGTTTCTGGTTCTACTTAGCTCATTGTTATTTCAACGTGGCAAATTTTAAAACATAATTAAAAGAGATTATTCTACAGTATTAATTTATTGAATACTCTTAATTCTCAATTATATCTCTTCATTAGCATTTTAATCAAGGAATTAACAGCCTTACCAAAAGCAGGTAGGGCTAAGTCTCAACCCCGGATGTGGCTTTACTTGAAATGAATACTGCATTCAATAAATGAATAGTGATGGATGTTGTGTTTAAAATATGTTTTGACCAGCTGTGACTTCAATAAAAAATTCAAAATTAAATTTACAAACTCTTTTTACCATAAGGAAAATTACAATATTGATCTCTTCCAATGAAAGAAATATGTATATCCCCTTAAAATTGCACTAACGCGCTAAAAGCGGAAATAACCTCTAAATAAGAAGACAATTTCAGTACTTTAAAATAACACAGTGTAGACGTAAACAAATTTTTATGTAGTTTCGTTCAAAGAAAAGTAAAACTATGCTTCACTGGTGCAGTTGCATTGTCACATGGAGTATGGTTCAGATAAACACCCATTTTTAATGCACGGATGTCGTACATTTTTACTATACATCTTCCTCAATAATTCGATATATACTGAGTTTCATTGCCAGGAAGACCGGTACGGTCAAACAAGTAATTTGCATCGGAAGTAAACCCTGAATTTAACTGCACCAATTTTTTTTTATTTTCCCAAGCCTTTCTTCACAAAATTTGATATAAGTGAATGTCGAGTAACGTTGTCGGAAACCAAAATTAATAATTTTGTTAAATAGGAACCTTCAGTTCCTATAGATTCATTAAGTTTTCATCCATAAAGAGAGACACCAGCTCTCATATAAATTAAATAGACCATTTCCTTACAAAAATATCTCCTCTAGAGAGTCATAAATAAGTTACTCCTGACTGGTGAGTTTCATGTAAACGTCCTTTCGCAATTGCCCGATTATTACTTGTTTACGATCTAATGGTGTAGCCCGTTATGACAGACTAACAATTTTCTCTACTTTAATGAATAATTGGTGATTCTTTTTTTTTTTTTTTTTTTAATCTGGGCCATTAGCGCCGACACCCAGGGTGCAGCCAGGAATTTTCCAAACGAGCCGTGGGATGAGTACATTCCTGCCGCCGGTGGGGATCGAACCCACCATCTCCCGCTTATGAATCTAAGGTGCTAGCCACTAGACCACGAGAGACACCAATAATTCATGATATTATAATAATAACAAAAAAAAAATATTGACAAGGAAAGCTTACATCTTGTAGCATTCTGAATAATAAGAGAAATAAGATGTTTCCATAAAAATACATTGACCTGGTTTCTGGAAAAGAACAACAAACCTTTAAAAGATCATCACTCTTTGTCGGAACTTTTTCACCTTTGCAAAATTTATTCACTAACTGCCATAAAAAATAAAAAAATAAAACTGCTTTTCATTGAGCCCGTTTTCTGCCCAATGAACTTGACACAATAAATTTAAATATAAATGACCATTTGGTGTTTAGATTTAATATTTCGAAAGAACTTGACATCGAAATCAGGTTTCTACCTTACTTTTTTGGGGGACACAAATTGATAAATGAGATTTAAAATTGAGATAATAAAAATGCATGAAAACTTTCTAGTAGAGAATGAACCTTGACGCACGAGTACATATCTCCTTGAAAATTGCAAAAAAAAAAAAAAAAAAAAAAAAAAAAAAAAAAAAAAAAAAAAATGATTCCCGTACCAGACCACTAGGGCCGAAAGGGACAGACACTGTAGAGGCATCGCAATGATGACAATACGGTTCACTAGAAAGATAGTATGGTCAGTACTATGCTATGGCTACCTGCTTTACCCCTTTGCAGGCGCCCATTTATAATTTAATAAAAGGCTTCTTGGGCCTAGGGGTAGTCTGGAAGCCTGAATCTAACCCACGAACAAAGTCGAGGAATATTAGTCGAGTGCTCCGCCACTGAACTAACCTCGCCTCCGAAAATGTTAACTATGTCAGATCAAAACTTGAGATAATTTTAAATCCCCCCTCCCCCCTGAATTATTGATAAAAATTAAACTTAATATTTTCGACAAGAACAACCAATTTTGCATGATATTGTTGCCAAAGTGTCTATATCGATGTTGAGGGTTTTAAGGATTGACATGCGCAATAATTTGCATGCAAAAGAAACGAGTTTGTAAATGATATTGGACAACAAAAAAAACGAGAAAGTGGTCTGAAACGTGTCTATGATATGAGATGCGACAAACAGGTAAACCGGAAGTTCAAGAAGCGGACAGTGTAAAAAAAAAGCTAAAGTGTAGCTAAGAGGGTAAAAGCAAGACGCAGGCATCCTTCACGCTGTAACAAGGGAACAGTGGCGAGGAGTGGAAAACTTCCTACCGATTCTAGACACTTTCACACTAAGTATACACTTAATGGTTCGGACCGAGCAATTATCAGTAACCATTCATAATCATTTCATATTAAAAATAAAGAAAAATAAAATTTCATAAAAAAAAAAAAAAAAAAAAAAAATCGATTTGGTAACATTTGAAAATCTTAGGTATGTACGGAGTCTTACTGGATTTTAGACCCTGTTGTAGGAGAGATAATATTCTTTTGGCAATACAATCCGTTACAAACACTTGGGAACAATTTATATATTTCAGATTTTTTATTTAATTATTTTTTTACCAGCGTGATTAAATGCAGCTATTTATTTTTCATAACTGAAATGTTAATCTTACGTTCATCTCAAGGGCTTATGGTAAAATTAACGCCCACAAAGACAAACACAAGAACACGATCCTGGGGATAGTTGTTAGAAACCACCCTATTCACAAGCGTCATAACCGCTTCATTCAACGCTTCAATCTTCATTTTATTAACTTCTCAATGATGACTCTTGATCGTCATTTTAACGAGAAATGTACATGCTTACAAAAAGGAGGCAGAGCTGAGACTAAACTCCAGACGTGGGTCTACTTTCAAAGGCAGTATTTTGCTACTGCTGAAGAAGCGACAAACCGGTAAATGAATACTGTATCCAATAAATTAATATTGTATGAATTTAATATGTCGAAACATATTATGTTTTGATCTGCTGCGACTTTATTTACAAATTCACAATTACATTTAGCATCCATTTCTATTAGTATTAGTATTCTAGCCATCTATATATTATTCCATGTCTGTACTGCTTTATTTTGCAGGTTGGAACAAGGCCCCGCAAATCCCAGTAGTTCATCTTCAGGAATGGAAGAAACCCCTCTACTACGTGCCTCCGTGTAACTGTTGGCGTCCAACTACCCGCTACGGAGCACCCGACGAATCCACGCTGGTCTACCAACCCGCCCGACCTTCGGTAGTCCTACCCGCACAACCCGCTGTCAACATCCGTGCACATCCTCCTCTGGTGATACCCGCACAGCCAGCATTGGCCACACCAGCCCAACCTTCCTACGTCATACCCGCACAGCCAGCTCTAGCCAACCCGCCTCAGCCGTCCTATGTGATTCCCGCAGAACCTGCAAGGTATATACCTCCACCCAGGCCTCAGTTCATACCTTCATCACCGGCTCTGGCTTCACCTCCTGAACCATGTCTACAGCGAGATGTCTCCGATGGATATCACTATGATAAACCCCAAGATCCTCTCAACCACTGAGGGATTCAGAAGTTCTATTTACCAAAATAATTTTAAATATAAGATATTGCTTCTATAATAAATGAATCATTTCTTTTTTATTGATAAATCATTACAAATTTTGTAATATTTAAATTCTTGTAAATAAATAACAAATGTATTATGTATTTAGATTTTTCAACGTTTTCCTTGTACTTTCTAAATTCGCAGAGTTTACTAAATTTCAGATAAGTAGTTAATACATACTAAGATCCAACAAAAATAAAATTAAATGTGAAAGAATGAAATTTATATACATTACATAGTAGTGGGGTCTCCCGTGGTCTAATGGCTAGCGCCTTGGATTCATAAGCGGGAAATGGTGGGTTCGATTCCCAACCTCCGGCAGGAATTTTATCATCCCACGGCTCGCTGGTAAAATTCCTCGCTGCACCCTGGATTCGGCGCTAACGACCTAGATGTAGATGCGCCGTAAAAACAAAAACAATTCCAATTAGCAAAAAATACCTTTTTAGCAAAAAAAGGACTATTTAGTTACTCATTTTTTAGATATTTAATTACCAGGTGGACTAGGAAAAATTAAATAAAATACATTTCATTGCAATACTTCTTAACATTTTACACATTAAATCTTATTGACTCCGTTTTTTAGCAACATTTAAACTTAACGAAACAGTTCAGTGTCATTTTTATCCTCTGGTCAGTAGCGAACTCACACAAATCAAATTTATTTTTCTATTTCATCATTTAAGTTGTTTCTATTTTTTTTTCTAGTTTGCAATCGTAACATCATTCTTCTGCACGGAGTGCTAATTTTGACAAACAAAAAAAGTTTTATTAGGAAGGACTAGTTTCTTTCATCACGCAGAAAGATAAAACATCGCAGATTGTGAATATTATTGACAAAAACGATTTAATTTATGGGTCTAAGCGCTCCCGTTTCTTGGCTTGTGAAACAACTATACAGAGAAGTATCTTAATCCGGTTACAGATGGGGTAGCATTGTGGACACGGAAGGATGCAGAATTCAGTTAGGTATGTGAGGTTATAGATGGTGTAAAATTCATTAAAACTGAAAGATATTGCAGGGCTGGACATGCTCTAAGAATGGGAGGCAGTGACATAACTAAAAAAGATACTGCCGGATGAGACGATTGGAAAACGGAGAGTTGACAGACCAAATGTGACAGAGAATTTCGGTGACGGTTTCTTGGGTCGGATATGATAGTGATTAACAACGAAAATAATGAAACATTTAAGAAAATAATGATTAGTAAAATTTAGAAGATTCCTTTCAACCTGTAAAACAAAACAAAAAAACATCTAGCAAGAAGAAAATAAAAAGAGTACGTGAAAAAATATCAGAATAACGGTTGAACTTTTCTTCCATTTACAAGTCCTTCTTTAAAGCTACAATAATAGGTAAACAATCGTCATAATTCTTTCACATAAATTTATTTTACAAACTGAAGTGTTTTTAAATTTGCTATACGATAATTGTAATTTTTAGTTGAAATAGACATACTGGAAAAAATATTTTTTACTGGGGCATAAATTAAGAATATTGATATTTAAATTAAGGTGGTGGAATTCATTTTGAAAATTATTATAATTGCTTTCTATCGCAATACTTGCAAGTATAGACTTGTTAACGAAATTGTATTTGCATAATGTTTTCAATGGATATTATATTTGCGGAGATAGTTGGGAGCGAAGAACGGACGCGAGCAGATTCAGGAAAACATTAGATTTCTTTGTATCAGAGTCTTCAAACATTAATGTGGTTTGAAGAATTCATCAAAAGATGAATCATTGTTGCTTTTAAAGGAAAAGGTGTTTTAGTAAAATTCGTCGTGTAAATGACAAAGAATTCCTGTTTGTTCGGATTTTATCTAAAAATAAATAAGCAATAACAAAATAACCTCGTTTCCATTCATTGTTTAATTATAAAATAAATATTGAAAATGGTCAACAATATGAATAGACGTTTCGCTAACTTGGTGTAATTTTTATAACTATTATATTTTTAGTTTCCTAATATGAATGATAATCTTCAAAAGTGAAATAAACCTTCTAGTACAGGAGTCATTACATTAATATAATATACTGCTCAACATTCATAACTCCTATACAAAGATATTTATTTCTTCAGAAAGTTATGAGATATGTTGTATTCCAACTTTTAGATATTTTCTCCCAAAAAACATAACGCCCAACTCATATAATTGGTATAGTAATCAATCAGGATACAATAAAGAAGTTTTCATTGTAAAATTTGGACCAGGTATAGATGAAAAGTTCCTAAAACTGCGAGAATAACAACTTAAACGATTTATAACGAGTGAAAACGTTTAAAAAATGTGTTATAACTCAATAAACGTAGGAACGAAAATATATCATAAATGGTCATGACTTAACATATCCTGACGGACACAAAGATCATAATTCTGAAAACAAAATATCACTACTGTAATAATTAAAATTGACTATTCCAAAGTAATGCTCAAAATATTAAAAGGAGCGATGTACTTGTTGTTTGTACTGAGATCTTTTTTCTTGCTCAAGGCATTCTGAATTTAAAAATAAGGATGGAAGAGACGTATCGGAGAATATGAAAAAATCTCTCGAAATTAAGGACGTAAAGTCAGGTAGAATCTGTGATAAAAAGTTTCTCGGAATACGCATGAAAACAGTAAAAACTACACGCCTACTACACAAGTTTCAGTATATGAATTTTGAAAGATAAAAGAGCAGGTTTCCTGGTGGCATTTGGCTTGCTGCATGGTTGCAGTCATGTCGAACTTTCCTTTGAACTCTCTTCATTGTAGTTAGTAATTGGTGAAAGCGGCAATTAACACTTACTGTGTCAATTGTCCCTCTGCATATATATATGTGTGTATATGTAGACACGTGTATATAAATATATTACATTGATGTTAATTTTCAAAGTGATATTAGTACAGGTTGAACGGCTGCTGACATTGAATGACTAATCAGGTAAATAGCTACCCATTTAGGCGAGAGTTGTCTCTGATGTGTGCTGCTAGGAATTCATAGTTCAGTGATCTGGCACAGGCAGACGATAATCTGTCGTTCTCGCTCCATATGTCGCTCACAGGGCGGTTAGAATTGCTTACATCAGAATGGACAAATTAACAAGGTCATATAAAGTTCCTTTTGAAACGGAAGATTCGTAACTTCTCAAGACGGAATCTTTCAGAAGAAACTGAAATACATTCTGTACGACAGGTCCCCTATAATAGATAATTTTCAATGAATCAAAACACCAAACAAAAAAGAAAAATAGAAAATACTCTTTAAGTCAAACAAATCCCTTGCAAACAAAACACTTCAGTAAATAAAACGTTCGTCACACAGGAGCGTCAGACGAACACTGTATTCCTGAAGAATTTCCTTCAAACGGGTCAATAAATACACATGTACTTCACAAATTTGTTGCTCTTCTTGAAGAGTAAAAGCGTCTACATGTACAAAGAGAAACTCCCACAATCATAACAACGGAGGAACAGAATACACCGACCCTGTTCAGAGCTCCTAGTAGTATATAATAACCAGAGTTGGGCATAATTTTATTTATAAATAAAAATACGAATTTATTCGTACTTCATATATTTGTGAATACGAATATAAATAAATTCGTACTTCATATATTTGTGAATACGAATATAAATAAATTCGTATTCATAAGTGTGAATACGAATTTATTTGTATTCACATATATTAAATATAAAAATAGAAATAAAATTTTATTCGCAAATTTTTCTGCGAATAAAAATAAATTCACAGAAAAAATTGTAAATAATCACAAAAAATGTGAATATTTACAAAAAAACAAGTGATTACAAAAAAAATCACATTAAAATATACGAATAAAAAATTATTCACATTATAATTTGTGAATAAAAATTTATTCACAATAAAATTCGCAAATATATTATGAATTTATTCGTATTAAGATGATATTACGAAAGTTATTGAAGATGATTTTTTTTTTTTTTTTTTTTTTTTTTTTTTTTTTTTATGGAGGTACAGATGACTGTGTCCCTGCAGTATGGCTGGTGGTCCCGTTGCGGACTCGGGGTAAACAAAAAATCTAGGCACTAATAACCTAGACGTTAAACGCCTTAAAAAAAAAAATCACCAATAACTTCCGTAATATGAATAAATTCATGATTTATTTGCGAATTTTATTGTGAATAAATTTTTATTCACAAATTATAATGTGAATACATTTTTATTCGTATATTTTAATGTGATTTTTTTTGTAATCACTCGTTTTCTTCTAAATATTCACATTTTTTGTGATTATTTACAATTTTTTCTGTGAATTTATTTTTATTCGCAGAAAAATTTGCGAATAAAATTTTATTTGTATTTTTATATTTAATATATGTGAATAAAAATAAATTCGTATTAACACTTATGAATACGAATTTATTTATATTCGTATTCACAAATATATGAAGCACGAATAAATTCGTATTTTTATTTATAAATAGAATTATGCCAATCTCTGATAATAACCAATGCAACGCCAGTTTGGAAAGCTTGAACAGGATACAGAATAAACCCCAACTTCTAATGATGTAATTTAGTTTAGTTTTAAAACACAACTTTCTATTTGGGAACTCTCGATGTGTACCAGGTTCTTTTAGAAAATAACAAAATTTACAGCCGGTATGTGCAAATTGGTAATTTGATCCAGAGAAAGCTCTACTCCTCATGATCGATTTCGCGGGTTAACGATCTAAGTCAATCGCTTGCTAGGAGAGAACTATATACATTATTATAATTATGTATGTGTGTGTTAACTTTAACGGGGATATTTTTCGATATCTATTAGTAAATCTCGATGAGGATTTAAAAAATATTTTGAGAAATTCTTTCATGAGGCAACGTCAAGAGCTACATTACATGATTAATTAAAACGTTTTCTATGCTCATTTAAATTTAATTGAACATTTGTTCTAATAGAAAAAAAATTTCTGAACTGTCGTTTAGGAGATCATTATTTTACCTAGTTGTTTTTTTGTTTTAATTATTATTAATAATGTCTACAAAACCAGGTATAATAAATAATAAATATTCAATTCAATTCAATTCAATTTATTTATTTGCTTTTGAGTTACAACTCATAGCACTTATATAATTCCGTTAGTTACTACGTTAGTAATATTAAATTATTCATAGATGAGGTTACAAAAATAAAACACTAATATAAAACATTAACACAATGTAAGTTCTTTTCTTATATAATATAATTATTCTTAAATATAATTTCTTTTCTTAAATATAATTATGTGAAATAATAAAAAAAAAATAAAATAAAAAAAATATACATGAAGTAATTAAAATAAAATATATATCTCTTCTTAGCTCTTATTTAAATTAAATAATATTTAATAGTAATAGTTTTTCTATTTATTATACTACAATTATTACTAAATTATTCTTTATTTACATTTTAATCTTTCAGAATTTCTGACCTTAGTTGTAAGATCTTCAAAATATATCTGGCAAATCTGACAAACGTTTCTTTGCTATTACTATTGAGAATTGCAAGAAATGTAATAAATAATAAATAAGTTACATTATTTTGTTTATATTTGTGTAAAGAACTTGGGAAGTTGGACAATCGACAACTTTCTAGACAGTATTCTTTGGGTGATGTCAGTAACAGACTCAGAACCATTTTCCTGTCAAATATCGGGACATTCATGGACGTTTCAGCCCTGCAGGACAGTCTGTGCACTTACAATACACTGGGCTTGTGGAGTTCTTCCTGGAATATTGTATTTGTGCCTGTGTTAAAGTTTTTTATAGAGTTCGGACAATTTTTTGTATCTTTTTGTTCTGTTAATATATTTTTGTCTCTCCGTGGTCTAGTAGCTTGCACAGTGGATTCAGAAGTGAGAGATGTGAGATTCAATCCCGCCTCGTTTTTCAGCGATGGGCACGGTGGGGAAATTCTCAACTACAAGCAGATGTGTCATAATAGTTATATATATATATATATATATATATATATATATATATATATATATATATATATATATATATATGTGTGTGTGTATTCGTTGAGATCACTATTAATTATTGTATGGCTGATGCTCAATCTTGAAAGGACTACTTCTTCTGTCTGTTCCTTTAGGATTATTCCCTGTTGATAACACAGAGTCTTACGGATCTTAATTTATGTTCAGTAATGTGAGCCTGTTCGTCTCGTGTTTTATTTTTTATAATACTAAGAAAACTAAAGCATTAAAATTTGAAATGTTCTACGATTGAATTAAAGTTGAATTCTGGGCGATAGAGACTACATAAATTTATTTGATTACTCGTCTCTGAAACACTTGGGGTCTGAAGAATATCAAATTTAATCATATTGGAATTTTTCCGTTTATCTTGTAGAAGCAAGATAAAATGTGATATATACACTAATTTAGGGAATTGAGACAGGTAGTATCGCCAGTGGGAGGCCTTCTACGTCAATCTGTCTGTAAGTCTATCCGTATAGTTCGTGAACCGTCCAGGATTTGGAGGGCAGTGACTGGCGTGGCCTTGGGATCCACTGCTGTTCTTTTTCTGGGAGATCTTCTGCCACGAACTCTAACCCATTTTTTTTCTTTCATGAATACGAAATGAGATTTTTATAAATAAGCAATTATATTAAAATCAATCACGTAGCATAAATTGAGGAACCAAAAGGTCCAGAGAAAAAATTCGTGATCACCATTTCATTGCGGGGCTACTAAGACCTTTCCTGGGACCTTATCAAACCTATTGGAGTACGACCTTTGCTTAGATCTTTACAGACCTCTTATGCTACGGAGCCTTAAATATAATTTTTTTTCCATTTTTTTTAAAGCAAACAAGTTAATTTTTTTTTATTTGAGCGCCTTTCCTCCTTACCTCCACAAGCAAGGACCCGCTTATGACGAAGACCTGATTACACAGTAAAGAAGAAGAAGTGCTGATTTTGATCCTGTACTACGGAATTTTTTATACTATATTAATTAAATAGATAATTTCGAAAACATATATTTCGAAAAAGGGAAAACCTGTTGAATATACTGTAGGCACTTTTGAATGCAACTAAATATTTTCATCAACAGTGAATTTTCTGACAATATCAGTATCACAGCAATCCAAGAAATGTCAGGAAGGTCATCCCGTTGCGGGGATCTCCCTTTACCATGAAATTAATTATTAATTAATTACTGTTCTTAGTTGACATTTATCACATGAAAAGTGTAGGTAATCAAGAATGAGTTTTTCTAGGCTTTCATTAAATCGTTATCGATTATAATTAGACTTTCGAATGGTCAATTTCGAATTAGCAACTTTTTACGTACAATTTGTACACTTTTTAATGTATCCAAAATATTTATATTTTTTTATATTTTTAATTATAGATGCTCAAAATGCCAGGTTCATTAGCACCATGTTTTTAAATGTCACAAAAAATGGTATATTTTAATTTGCATAATTCTGCTATATGTAGAAAATATTCTTGTGACAGTTTTTAGAAATCTTTTCTTTTTTTTATCAGTTTCCAATTTAGACCCAGATTCATGAGTTCAAGTCTTTTTGAATTATCCAAAACCAAACTTCTAGTTTTGTTTTTTATGTTTTCTCTGAAATATTTAAAGATATTACGCATGTGTTAAAATATATTGTGAAAGACTGTACACAAACGCTGATATTTCTCGTGTTTGAGAAATCGGATCGAATAAATTAACAAACAATGTAATACAGTTACTTGGTCTCGACGTATTTCTCTTTATTAAAATTTTAGCTTATAACGAATAAATTTTACACGAGATATTAGGTATATCTCACTTTAAAAGTTCAGTTACTTCCTATCACAAAGTCTTCGACAACTCTCTGCAGAAAATAGTAACGGTAAACTCATTTTTCGTAAAATAATCGCATCGCTTCATTTTATTAGGCTGTGCACACATACAGCCGAGTCCGGCGATGAAATTTATATGAAAGCAGCTTCAAAACATGTACTATTAGGTAACACTATGCAGAGAGCTCAGCTAAGTACCGCTTTTTTTCTACACCAAATAAAACAAACTAAGGATAATTGAGTTCCATTACAGATATCTTCACAACCTAAATGCACCAAGTTCATGGTACATTTTGGCAAAAAAGAAAATTCGCTTTAAAGCTACATATACTCATGAGACTTCCTGGGTAATATCAGTTTTTCAGGAATAAAATAAGTGGTATAAAATATTGTTTTACTTTTCACTAAAAACTGTAAGATTTTTACTCAATGAAAAAAACAGTCAACAAAATGATTTTTTGTGATCATACCTATAAATAAAATGGAAAAGCAATATTACAGGAGTATTCTACAACTAATTAGGTATAAAAAAATGTTACTTCAAACTCGATTGAACACCTTCGGTTTTGGAGGTGTTTTCCCTCTCGGCACCACTGTGCGACAGTGCAACTTATGAGGAGGAGAATACACAGAAATCATTTTTTTATGAAACTATATTTTTGAGTTTTTGAATCTTCCGGTTTTCACTTGTGACTAAGAGTGTTTTGTGAATTTCAAGATTTATTTTCGCTCAGATTCACTTGCTTTGATTCATTAATAATATTTTGAAAAAAAAAGAAGAAGAAAATTTATGATATCAGCGGTCTAGCAATGCGTCATCAGTATACATGACAGATTCTCAGGAGTACTTTATAACGCAGAAGATCCGCGATATGTAGGAGGTCTCAATTGAGGTAGAATCCTGTCTAACGAAGGCCAATGGCGAGCCACTGAGCGGACCAATCAAAGCATCGGGTTCCTACCTTTTTTTTGCACACATTCGAGGAAGGCTCTCCGCGAGCCGGGCCCCCTACTTTTTACTGCCTTACAGGATTGCCTTGAAAAGCAAACCGAGTGTCACATATTTCACACACGAGGTCAACCTGAGCTTCTTATATTCTGCCTTTTAGTAATGAAATTACTCATTTTACTCAGCTTTTTATTTCTTGAATAACAGACATCTTAGACAAGATACATACTTACTCTCAAATATTTGGGGAATAATTCTGTTGGATTCCCGGTTATATATATAGCAGTTAAATTTCAATAGTGAAGTATTACGCTTGAATATACCTAGACAAACATTAACCCAAAAGAGAGGTTGATTTCATTCGAACACGGTCCCCAGGAGCGAAATTTTTCCTCTCTTTATATTGTTCAGTTTTAATATTAATAATAATAAAAAAAAATACTATGGAAATCACCCAATTCCTTATGCCGGCCATACACGTTCCGGTATACCGGAGAGGTTTACCTGCGCAGGTAAACCGGAGCGTGTGTGCCAGCCCTTCCGGTATACCTGTGCAGGCGTAGAGACCTGTATACCGGAGAGGAATCAAAATTAAATTATTTTTACTTGCGCGGGCGAGTAGACCGGAGCGTGTGTGGGGATTATAATTATAGGCTCTTGAGATATGATTACAATTACGAGTATAATCACAGAATCTGAAAAAATAAAAACAGAAAAAATTTGTTATTACAGTTGTAATTACAGAAAAATGTTGTGATTACAAGTGTAATCCTAATTACTGCTGTGATTACGATTATAATCGTAATTATATCTCCAGGGTCTGCGATTATAATCGTAATTTTAATTGTCTCGAGAGCCTATAATTATAAGCTTAATCGTAATTATGATTAAGACTACGCCCAACTATGTGTGGGAGTCATTACCTGCGCAGGTAAATCGGAGCGTGTGTGCCAGCCCTTCCGGTATACCTGTGCAGGCGTAGAGACCTGTACGGGTATACCCGGAGAAGAATCACAATTCAATTCTTTTTACCTGCGCAGGTATACCTCTCCGGTATACCGGAACGTGTATGGCCGGCCTTAGTGAATTACATAAATGAGATCATCAAGTGTACAGCTTGCTCTTCATAAAATTTTAAATTCGAACACCGGCTTGAGCACCATGTGTGCAATGTAAGATAAAATTAAACTACATCGTTAAAAAATGTATAAACAAGTATTTCTGACTCGTTTACTTAGAATAACTGATAATTGCACATTACCGTTATTGCACACACGGTGCACAGGCCGCCTTATAGCCTCGGAAATCAACTGCACATCCGGAGTGCAATCCGTTTCGAATGGGTTAGCATTAATTAAAATGTTACAACTCAAAGAAAATGACGAAATTTCCAACAACTATTGAGTGTACAATTAGCTTAATTCATTATCAATATGGTAATGAATCAATTATTAGGAAGTCGTTTTTTTCTATTCTTCCATATTTTGCTTTGAAGGACTCAATCTTTATGGCGAGAGGTTATTTCCAAACTTCCTGTTTGGTGAACACATATTTAGATTACAGTGAAGATATAGTCGATCGTTGATATTGAGAAGACTTAGATGACCGGGGTTCGGTAATTTTTTTTAATAAAACTACACTTTATAAATAATATATAAATTATCTCTTTCCTCGATAGTCCTGGAGATGGCTTGTAATTCCAGCCGAAACGTTGAAAAATAAATATCACACATTTTATTTACAAAATGTAGCTTTATTTAAAAAATGAGGGAACCCCAATCATCTACACTTTCTCACATATTTAGATTGAACACATATTTCATTTACGTATACTAAATAAAATAAATAATATTAATATAATTTTTTGTCGAATATCTTTCCTCAGATTATACAACATATTTTGAAGTTGTAATATTTTAAACAGCATTTCTGAAATACTACTTAGCTAGAAAGGACCCAAAATCATTTTTTTTTTTTTTTTTTTTTAACGCCGATTGGTCTTTTTCTTGTGGATTACAGCAGAAATTGTTAATTTAAATATTAAACTTCCATTTACAAATAGCACATTTTTAAGTGACGTGTAGGGGCAGTTGCTTTATACTTTTTCAAAAAAAGAACACAATTCCTAGTGCGAACAGATCAATACAAAACTCAAATATTTGAAAATCACACATTTATACACTAAACTGTAAAAAATTCATTTAACTTCCAAGATCGCTATTTCAAATTCATATTTTTAATATTATTTTACTTGGATCATTTATTTTTTACTTTTTCTTCTTTTTGCCTATTATTTTAGCCTTATAATGTGTTATTTATTTACTTGTTTTGCCTAATAAAACAGATGAGAAATGAATCTGCTACCAATGTTATCCAATTCAACAAACAGATAAATAAATTAATTGTTACAGCTGCTAAAATTTCCCAGCTCCCGACACTAGTTTTCTGAATAGTTGTTGAAATTATTTTTCCCAATAGTGGTTTAGGTCATAATATAAACTTCCTTTTACAATTACCTTAGCCTGTTTAAATCGTAACCTGTTTAGAGCTAACCCAATTCGTTTTGTTCCATACCATTTATCAGTTCCCTTCTATCAGAGGAAAATTATTGTTCTCATACTAAGCATTGGACGATTTTTAGTCATCTACTTCCTTCTATAATAATACCGTTCTTATCTGAAAACAAACAATCCAACAAGCAATCGTGTAAAGGTTTAATGTACGCATTCAGCGCCCCCGTCATGATCTTGGCATTTGGTTTTAGTCCGTGATGGCGTCTCTATTCCATCTTTCCAGACGTAATACCGGCTGAGTAATTTCTAATAGCACATAGAATACAATAAGCCCCAAGTCCGTGATGGCGTCTCTATTCCATCCTTCCAGAGGTAATACCGGCTGAGTAATTTCTAATAGCACATAGAATACAATAAGCCCCAAGTCCGTGATGACGGCTCTATTCCATCCTTCCAGAGGTAATACCGGCTGAGTAATTTCTAATAGCACATAGAATACAGTAAGCCCCAAGTCCGTGATGGCGTCTCTATTCCATCCTTCCAGAGGTAATACCGGCAGAGTAATTTCTAATAGCACATAAAATACAATAAGCCCCAGTTCGAGATTATGTTTGATGGCTCCTACGTGGAGATTACTGAAGTCTGCGCGGACTCACTGGGCATGGGGGGTTAAGCAGGATCTAGCAACAGGTCAGTGGGTCGCCTTCAACTTGGTGTGAAGGTTTAGATTAAGTTTGAGGCCACTTTGGACGTTTCACGCGAGACTTAACACGCGCATCATACAGAATCGTGATATTTTATTGGTATATCTTAACTTCCCATAGGTCATAGCGTATAAAAAGGATAAGGTTGCTTTATGTGATGTGTATACAGGGTGTATCGCAAGTTAATGACAATACTGGCGTTGGAAAGCTGATTAAAGTTTACAACTTTTGTGAGATTCGGCAGTCTGCAGGATTATTTTTGGAAGAGTAGTGATTTTCGAAAAGTTGTCGCTGACCAGAAGCTTTTATTAATTTCTAATTTTTGAATTGATATTACGGTTTTAATGAGATAACTGATTACATAGAATGTTCATTGCCCTTAACGAAAATTTAATCCTGATTTCAAAAATGTAATGAATCTTTGAAAAAATGTTTGTAAAAGCAGAGAAAATGGGTGTTGTACAACAAAAAACACGTGTTTTTTTTTTTTTTTTTTTTTTTTTTTTTTTTTTTTTTTTCTAATGAACCTTTACAACGGTATATATCTGGAAAGGAGTGAGATAAAAATGTATGTTTGGTAGTGTTGATCTACATTTTTTGTCTAGTTTCACCCCCTGAAGGATTGTCATTAACTTGCGATTCACCCTGTATACATTACAATTCCAATATGCAGGAACTGTTCTAAAAATATCCTCTTCCTACTCAAATATAGAGAATTAATTTTGAAAGTCTTCTTTCAGATTAAAATCCTATAGGTATAAAAGAAGAATTAAGTCAGCTCGGTGGAGAAATTACACCTGGATTATTGGATTGTAACATTTTTTTCGATCGAATGTATTTCTCCGCCATTTTCATTTTTTATCAGAAGCATTCCTGCCACTAAATTACAATTTTCAATAATAACAGCTGATCTTTTAGTTAAGTAAATTTCCAGACCAATTTGGTTTAATATTCTGGTAACGACATACTATACTGAAATTCTATAAAATCAGTAAATTGGGAGGTTCAATAACATTCATGCTTTCTATTCCTATAAATTGTTAAAAAAAAACAACAAAAAAAACACAGGAAGCAAATATCTTATTTCTTTCATTATTATAATCATATAAGATGAAAGCTACATGAAGATATTTATACCTTGCTTTTTTGCTATGATAAATTCTTCCCAAGAAGCAATAATGTCTTGACATTTAAATGTAAGAAGATGATATCCTGTTCAATCTTGTGAATTTATTTACCCATGAGCTTCTGATGTAATGCAATCTATCTGAGAAATATATATTTTATTAGAAAAAACTTCAGAGGTCATAAGCATAAATATCCCTGGCGATAGTTGTAAATAAAATGCTTACTTTTTCGTAAAAAAAAAACCTTAATTTATTTTTTAACATTGAAGAAACTACGACTCTCACTGTTCACTATCAAGTAAGTCGTTTAATTTATAATCCCTGCTAGTTTTCCTTGAACTTCTAACATCTGATGTGCGTGTGAACCTCCGAATTTATCCCGAAAATTTATCACGAAGCAGGATGGTAGATACTCCTTAAAACCTTGAGAAGATAGGCTTCCTTATTAACTCTGTAGACTTAAAATGTGTATAATTAATTAATGTTCACATTATTGTAATTAATTAATGACATCGGTTTTAATATTTTTACATTTACTAGGTCCAGTTAAGAAGTTTGTTTGGTGACAGGCCCTTAAGACAAATGTCTTCCACTTATCTAAAATACAATCCGCATATATAGTACGAGGCACACACACACACACACACACCACATGTTTGTGAGTATATATTTTTTTTTTTTTTTTTTTTTTTACGGCGCATCTACATCTAGGTCATTAGCGCCGACATCCAGGGTGTAGCGAGGAATTTTACCAGCGAGCCGTGGGATGATAAAATTCCTGCCGGAGGTTGGGAATCGAACCCACCATCTCCCGCTTAAGAATCCAAGGCGCTTGCCATTAGACCACGGGAGACCCCGTTTGTGAGTATATATATATATATATATATATATATATATATATATATATATATATATATATATATATATATATATAATATATAATAAAAAAAAATATGGTATATACAAGAGAAAAATAGACGTTAAAAGAAATTATTTCTAAATACTTTTAAATTGGTCGGGATGAAAGTTTTACAATATCTACTTAAATATTTAAAACAGTATTTAGTAATTCGTTACTCCAGCGTAACGGGTGCAGCAGTGGTACTTCTTAGATATTAATTCTACCCATTCTCGAAATGAAATATTTTTTAAGCAAACGGCTAGAAATATAGCTTTTTTACCTATTGTGGAAAATTATAAAAAAAAAAGAAAAAAAAACAAAAAAACACTTTCTGTTCAGTTTAGCCCTATGAAACCAGCTGTAACGGGTGTAACCAAAAAGTGACCAATAGTTTTTTTTTAAGTAACTTCATGTCCAAAAGTCTGCAAATTTAGTAAAGACATTTTGTCATTTTCACCTTAATCAATAAATAACTTGTTTATAATTAATTTAATATATTTGGTATTTGGTTTGAGTATAGTGTTTTTTAGCAATCAAGGGAAGTGTACTGTAACGGGTGCAACCAGTACAAATTTCAACAGTTTATTGGGAATGTCTGTTAAACATTTGTTATTCCAAGCATCCCTGCACAACGAATAAAGTAACGTTTGACTCATTCGGCATGGAGTTGAAAATAAGAAACGAAAAATCGAAACTCAAGTTGACACGTATGGCGATCTTATTCGTGTAAACTTGAAAAATTCAAAAACGTTGCGCCGTTGAGCTTCATTGGAATAATTTTTCTGACATGGTGGCTTTTTTTTTTCTTTTTTTTTTTTAATTCGCCATTAGCAGGTATTTCATTTATTTTTACCAACTAAAATTTAAAAATAATGTTATAGGCATTGAAACGCGCTAAGTTGGACGATTGTGTTCTCAGCATATCCTTTCTGTCAGTAATTTATGTAATTATGAAACACAATATTTTCTAATGTTGGTAGAAATTCATTCGAAGAATATATTATCTTTTAATTGATTTGTCTACTGTATTTTTGCGGCCAGAGATGCTTAGCAAGCGCGACACCAACTGTACTTCGCTTGAGCAGCGAAACATATTTCATCGGAATGTTGTTATCAAAATCACCGCTGACGATAAGCTTCAGATGGAGCGCTATTCAGAATACATACATGAGGATGTGTTCTGTGAAATAATGTACTTGTCAGTGATATCTGGCTAGAAGTTTAGGACTCGTAATCAGACAGCCGAGTCTACTATAAATGATATTTAAGTGATAAGGAAACTTCCCACCATAGTGACAACGGAAATTTCACATTGAACCCGCTTTGAAATAGGCTTCATCAAGTCAGAGGTAGAAATTAGTAAAAGCTTTACTCATGTAACTCTCTTTAGTCGGTGCTCTAATATATAATTTAGCACATTCCAAAGGAGTACAGTTATTCAGGTTGGACGAATGAAGACATTTTTGAAGAGCTTTTCATATTTTTATCGATCCTACCTACCTACGAGTTACCGAAAATAAACATTTTTTATACATGTTTGTGTATTTGTACATGTGCGAGAGCTTTTTTTTGTGCCTGTAGAGCGGGCATAGTTTTTGTTTTTATCTAGGAATATATATATATATATATATATATATATATATATATATATATATTATTACATTGTTGTGAATTCTGAATAAATAAAAGAAAAAAAAACAAATCTAGGAAAAATACTATCCAGCATTGCCATAAGAATGACATCCGACAAGTTCATTAAAAAGAAACAATTATTCCATCAAAAGATGGTAACGAAACGAATATTCGGTTCTCGGCCTTTTTTCTTACTTCTCGAACAGGCAACTGGCAGCATATGTAAACTACTGTATTTATCAAAACATTACTATACTTCCTCATTAATTTACAAGAAAAATAATTAAATAAAACAGAAAAAAGAGGAGGAAAATTATTCAAAAAATAAAAAAGTTAATTAAATTAAATTTTAAAGTAAGTATAAAATAAATGAATTCGAAAGATATTTTTGTTTTAACAACTGAAATATATCTTTATAACAAGTTTAAGAGTTAAAAATTCTTTATTATTTTTTCTAGTGGTTGCCTTTCTTATGAACTTGCTTAGATTAAGCATATCCTGCTTTCTGTGTTATAACTTAAATTACAGTTGATCTTATTATTTTAGGATTCATAAAATATGTAAAATATGAATTTTAATAATTAAAAAAAAACATTCAAAATTGAGAAACTGGTTATTTTTACTAAGAGGATGAGAAACGATATAAGAATTTTTGTCGGCATATCCCCATGGTTTCATTTAGTCAACATTATAACAGGTTTCTTCCCTGCAGGAAGAGAATATACACACTTATATTTGTTTTGCCATATAGTTATGCGTGTTTGACCTCTCTGCCACAACAAACTTATGAGAAAAAATCTTCAGAAGATACTAAGGCCTCCGATGAGTTGGTAAGGAAACCAGGAAGGATGTTGAGTGAAGATCAAATAATTTGGATGAAAAATAAATACACATTTACCTCGTTTTTATTTTATTTCAAGCAAAAAATAAAAAAATAAAGCCATTTAAATATTTTTCGCTCCTCATGTCCAGTGTACTGTTCTTTTTAAACATATTTTGAACTGAGGTTCCGTCGTTGTATTTTTGCAGCTTTGATTTTTTTACTAGACACTTGACTAGTTTTGAAATCTTTTTTTGCGAAAAAAAAACCAGAAAAAACCGGTATATTCAGTAATTGAGAAACATGTCCCGTAGGGATAATTTCAAGTTTAAAAAAAAAAATATATTAAATTAATTTATGCCAATTTGAGTGGAAACTTGGGACTCAGGGGTTGGATGAAACCTGCAGGAATAAGAGACAGTGAAAGAGTAGGTGAAGGTGTTAATGTTGTTAGCATGGCACTGACAGGTTTAAAGAATTTCTCAGTGAGTTTACACATTAAAAAAAAAGGATATACAATTTAGCTAGGCGAATGTTCAGACTTTGATGAGCAGGGTATACAGAGAATGGTGAGAATTAAGGCGAGGGTGAACAATCCTATACATAATCTTTCTGATAAAAGGTACTGTAACAAGCTAAACCTTGGTTAAAAAGAAACTATTGGCTGCACGTCCGATAAAAAGGACTAAATCTATTTTGAAGAATTCCAGATTGGTGATGTGCTTATTAATACAATTTGCCTACCCAAAATTCATTTGTGAAATGTATTTATGAGCTGCAATGAACTAACAATGAATTTGAGAACTGTGGCCACCTGATTTTTTTCTCATTATCATTGATATCTTTTTCTTTTTTAGTCTAGGATAATAAAGTTATTTATTGATAATTTATTTATTTATTTATGAGCATTCGCAACCAAGACCATTTCCCCAACACAATTTTGCATTGATGTAGGAAAAAAGAAAAACGGCATAATCTCCCCCCCCCCCTATCGAAAAGATTCTATACTGTAGAACGAAGCGTAATTTATTCTGTATAAGAATGGGCCATATTATCGCATCAAGCGACGATCCTCCCACAAAATATTTGGAAACTGGTTTACTATTCGTAATTATCTCCTTCTACCCGGATACGAGAAGTTATATTTATTTTTATTTTCTTATGAAAATATACCACTCCCAGTATGATAATAGGGAAACAAATATTAAATTTCGTACGGTTATAAGAGTAATTTAATTAAAAAAATTAGTCTTTAATAATTTAAAAGATTTTTTTTTGAAGCCCGGAATTTGTAAATATAATTTTTATTTCAGTTTCTGACTTTTTTTTATATCCTTCAATTTAGCAATCATTAATTATATGTAAAAATTCAAAGGATAAATTCACATATTTGCAGTACAAAAAATGTAGTAATATGCAGAACACTTTGTAGCAAGGTGTAACGCGATAAAGCGTTGCTAAGGACACGAGAGGAAATATTGGCCTGCACAAATTGTATTGAAACATGGGCCTATGTAAGGGGGGCAGCTGCAGCACTCCCCCTCCCCCCCCCCCCCGAAATTTTGATTTGATGGTAAAAACTTGTCGTAAAACCCTTAAAAATAAATTGCATAAGATCACTTAGTTCATAAAAAATATTTTATTTTACGTGTAATAGCGTTTTAGTTGCCTAAAACTATTAAAAGCTCTAAATTTTTAGTATTCCATACGCCGGAAATGGTCTCAGCCCCCCCGTAATTTTCCCAGCCCCTCCCGAAATTATTTTCTATATACGCATATGTATTGAAACTTCCATATTTTTATGTAGTAAACCTATGAAGCCTATTTTTATGTTTTTTTTTTGTTTTTTTTTGTTTTTATTTAAATAACTGATTGGCAATTTTTGCTTGTAATAGCCTTCCTCCTCTGAGGAGTCTACACTTCCCTGGGAGACAGCCCGAACGGGAAGCGAATTAAGTTAATTAGCCTACATTTAAAAATATAGCCCTATCTCCAATATAACCTTACTTACCTCTTCTACCCCCCCCCCCCCCACTTTTTTTTTCTCTTTACACTCTATTTAATATCTATTATATTACCGTTTTGTTATTGTGAAATATATTATATAAAAAATGTTATTGTTATTATTAATTAGCTCACTCTTTTACTAGCTATACTCATAAAATGTACAGACTTGTTATATACACAATGAGAAAAAAGTATTTTGTAATATCTTGATGTACTGTTAAAGAGCAAGTCGCCAAAAGTTGCGAAACTCTTAATAAATAAATAAATATGCAGTAAAAATTTGAATTTTACAAGCCTTTATATTACTTTATAAAAATTACTTAGCAAAATATACTTTATTGTGTTTTTTTTAACAATAAAGATTTTTAGGACTAAAACTGATAAAAACGTTCTATATTAACGTTCTATTTATTTTTTCATGTATTTTAATTGTCATATCAAGAACGCATTATACAAACCGAAATGTAAAAGAAAAGCTAAATCACAGGAAATAAAAACCTTGTAATTTATTTTTTAAGAATAAAAGCCTAAACAACACGTGGATAATCTTACCCTGTTCTAAGGTCGATCTTACCGGATGATGTATATCTCGAAATAAATTTTGTTGGATATTTTTACACATTACTGTATGTATATATTTCATTTATTTTGTCATATTTGACTGCGATAATGTTTATGTTAAGAATATATTTGTATAGACCTGTACAAATATAAATCTAACAGGACGAATGGTTTATTAGCTTCTCGAAAAGAGTACACTTTTAAATTATTCATGAGATGTTTTTGCTGTTTTTTCTTCTTATTTTTTTCCTTACCGCACTTTGTAAATATGAATATGCAAAGAAAAAAAAATTCTTGGAACTAATGCAAATTACCTCACTTGCTCACTTGTGGCTCATCCTTAGCGAGGAAGCATTACTCAAGTAATTACTAAATAGTAGCCAGTTTGTAGTAGCTCAATAAATCTTTAATAATTAGTTATCAGACCATGACGAAGGTACTTGAATCCTAAGGATGAGAAATAGCACAAATTAAGTTCTTCCATTATGAAGGGAAATTAACGGACGACTCCTTGACCCGTCCATGAATGATGTCTGAGAGAGATGATTTTTGTTGGCCGATTGGTATAATTTTCTCATCACCCTTGACATTCAGAGCCTCGGCGAGAAGGAACTGAGAAACGCTCTTCTAAAGGCGGAACCTTTTGACTATTTCTAATGTAATATTGGCCTCATGCCCTTTCCCCTCATCTATTCCAACATTTAACTTGCTGATTTACAATATAGCTAAGGATATATTATATTTTATAAGTTTCTTTATTGCATTAACCTTATGTACAGAATTTATTTGCACGAAATTTATGAAAATACATATGTCAGTCAATATAATTTCAAATAATTGTATCTCACCCCTAGATACTATTCTTTAAAACAAAATCAATTTTAACCAAATAATAGAAATGTTTACATACTTTTTTTTCAATTGTAAAGTTTTATGTGACCAGGAATGTTGGATGTACAGACGAATTTTGATGTTAACCCTGGAATCACAACGTGGGGTCACGGGTGACCCCAGCGCTCTTAATATATTTGTTTTCTCCTACACGTTCAACCTGTTAAACATGTCAGATCCTGTACCTTCCTGTCCTGACAAGGTGATCATAATAGACAGCCAGGCTTTTCTCATTCTTATCCCTGTGAACGTATATACGTTGTGGTTTGTGTAACATTTTTATTTATCGAATATAGTATGTCTAGCGATAAATAATTTTGCACTGAAATTGAAATTCACAATTAGATGCTTTGGCAAATTGTAAAAGAGAAAACAGAGAGTTTGGAGACGTTTTGGATAGTGAAGACAGTGAAAAAGGGGATGGTCATATATACCATGTGGTTTTTTAATCGTAAAAAATACAGGAAAGCTGTAACACATTCTGCAAAATGTAGTAAGAGTCTGTGTGCTGAACACAGGCAAAGTATACCTGAAAAGTGTATAAATAAATATCAATATTTTTATTTTTTTGATCATTATATTGTGTATACTTTCAAGCCACTATGTTTTTTCCCTTTTAACCCAATTTTACAAATTATAGTATTTTTTTATTCTAGCAATCATAAAGATAAAATATTATAGGAGGAAACGTTTTATTTAATGTTGATATTCAGAGGACAAATATACAAACAAACATTGTCTAAATTTGTGGTATTTTGATGTTTGATTTTCCATTCCCCCAGTTTACAATTAAATAAGATTATTTGGTTATAAATTGTTAGATTATACATGGTAGTCATCTTAAAATACCATTTCAGAAACCCAACACCAAATTTGTAAAAGAATTACGAATGACTAGATGGGGTCTTATATGACCCCACGTTGTGAGATTTGTAACAGCTTCATTATGTTGTGATTCCAGGGTTAAGAAAAAAACATACTAACCCGACCGAAATCCCAGTGGAATGCTACATATTATTATTTATATGTCGATTTTCCGCTTCATGGCGATGTAAAACTTACATTATGCGTATATTATTACATTATTGTGTTTTTATTTCCATTATGTGTGTATTAAGTTGTTTCTTTTTTTGCCCTTGCCTTGAAAATTATATCAATAGAAGTATCAAAATATTTAGTTACGTTCAAATATAGCCTGCCTCGCTTTCTAAATAAGAATGGTATAGGGTTGAGTGTTGCCACATTAATTGACTTTTGTGGGGATATTTTCCAAAGAGAGATGCTATATATATATATATATATATATATATATATATATATATATATACATAGATGATGAAACGCCGCTAATGTAATTGGTAATAAATAAATAAATAAATTTAAAATATATAAAAACAGATATTCTTAAATTATGATAAAAATTATAAATTTAAAAATGTAAAACGAAATGAATCAGAAGAGCTAAAAAACTAAAAACGCTTGTTATAATTCATAATGAGATAAATAACGTTTGGTGGTTTACTAAATCGCCAGAATACAAAACCGTCACCAAGTTGCAGCGACATTGATTTATTGAAATCTCAAATATTTTAGCATTTTGTTTATTCTGCATCGCCTGCCTTAGGAGGCCATTACCACACAAAAAGAGACACCAATCTATGGTAAAATATTAGAATTTACACCGAAGATGTTTCTTTCACTAACTCTGCAAATGGCTGTTTCCTACAATGTGAAACTTTAGGATCATTGTGTGGTTTTGTTCAAAGACGTTCCGCTCAAGCCGATAATATATCTGAAGAATTAAAATTCACTTATTATGACTATATTTTTTCAATATCATATCTATTTTCTTTGCGTTTGATTATAATAATTTATTAATTCCCATTCATTATTCTGTTTGCGAATTGATATTTCCTTATAACCAGGAAAATTTCCAAATGTCTTCGTTAAAGTATGAAGAAATAATTAATATTAAAATTCCTATTCAGCGTAGCATCATTAACATACAGTAATGCTGAGAATTGCTTCGCTGCTCACGGTTTACACAGAACAAGAAGAAAAATCGTGGCCAGAAGGAAGGAGTATTTTCGAAATCATTCCTAAATATAAAGTATTGTTCATGTTCCTGAACTTCAAGTCATGAGTCATACGTTAGTTTCCTTTTGTACAAAACCAAAGGTTGACGCCCTTAGAGTCACGGAGATTGGTGATTCACGCAGTGATAAGATGTTTGAGGGTTGATTGCTGGCGGATAAACTGCAATCGAAAAGTGAATTGCACTGTTTCATTTTTATTTTATTTTTTTTTAAATTTATGATTTTCGATTTTAACGTCCACTTATCGTAATACAGTTAATTGGGATTTATTTGCTACATTTCGTTATTAATTCCTTCTATTATTCTTTATTTTATATTATTATTGTTTTCATTCAAATTTTATGCTTCCATTTTATTAGCGCACTTCTTATTGAAATATGTCGAAGACAAATCATCAAAACTGAAGGTTATTGCAATAGAGAAAAAAAACACTAAAACTCAATTAATTAAGAAAATTACACGTTTAAAATAAAATATACCTAATAATACCAAAACTAAAATTAATAAAGCCAAAGTAAATAAAAAATATAGTTATTTAAAATATTTCGTATTTTAATATTTGACTTTATTTCCTTTCTTTTTAATTAAGCTTTTCATGTTTTATTAAACAGCTCCATAGCTCTTAAGAAACTCAATACATCATCTTATTTATTATATTTTCATAAAGGACTGAAAGTAGATAAACCTCCAGAGATTTCATTGTATTTAAGCATCTTGTAACATACTGAACGGTATAAGCTCTTCGTGATTTGATTTTCTTTCATGGCTTAAAAATTGGCTTAAAAATATGAACTCGAAAGTTTGTATATTTTATTTAGTGCTTTGATATGTAGCCAACTAGGATACTGGGATTTATATTACAGTAATAATCAACTATTCTTGTCGTCTATTTGATGCGTTGGCTCCATTAGCTGAATTGCAAATGATTGTAAAACTGGAAATTCTGGGTTCATCATTGCAGATCATCAGGTTAATCTATATCAAATATACAAATTTTAAAGTTAAGTCACTGACAACTTGTAAACTTGTTTTAACAATGTATATTTTGGAAAATTTTACTAAGATAATATAACAAACATTAAGACTATTTATAGCCCCTTAATTTAAAGTTCCAGACAAAAAAGAAGAACGAGTAGGTTCCCGTTGTTAGCAACATCAAACCAGTTCGATCCACACTATGTGTTGTACTATGTACAACGTTAGTGTCACAACGCTTGCCAACATTCCTTGTGTGTCAATTCTTTTTTCTTAGTTGCAGTGATGGCCTTCTGAGGTGTCCCAGGATCCTGAAATGCTCTAGGAATGATAAATGCCTCTATGATGAAACAGTAATGATTCGTGATAATCTCTAATAGAATGTCATCCTCCCCCCCAATTGGCTTTATGAAGAAAAAAGTAAGAAAATACACTTTTTTACTGCCATTATTTCTTGAATACCTTTCATACCTTACTTTCAGCATTTCTGAAGACATGCATCTATTGAAGTTGCGCTCATGAAAGATTGGTTGAGAACTTTCGTCAAGTACTCTTCGAGCCTATCAGCTAGATAATGAAAACTACCTTTTAACACGATAATGGCCACTTTAACACGATGTAAGTATCTACAGAGAAAAATGTGTTTCTGAATAAACTAAATTGGTCTTTTCTACGGATGTAAGGAGAGTTACTCCGGAACTAAATTATTTCTTTGTTCTTCCTTACAACGACAAGATGCCCCACAAATGAGAAAAATGTGTTTCAAAAAAAGAAAACAAAATCGGGTCATTAGAATTTGGGATTTCTTCTCTACGACGTTCAAATTTAAATAAGCCGCCATAGTTAGGACCTTGATTGTTATGGACGCCACCAGGAGCGTTGCTATTGGGAATTAACATTAAGCGATACGCCGCCATGTGGAAAATTTTGGAACTAGCAAAGGAGGTATACTTGCATTTTTTTACGGGAGTAAAACTATTGTGTCTTCGTGATTTTCTTGCTATTTACTGATTTCCCTACTGTTTTAGGACAAATGTGTATTTTTAAAAACAACGTGAACATTCCCCCTTTCTCAAAGTAAGTATTTTAAACAATATATGTAAGAGTTAGTGAAATAATTCACATTTTTGTAACCTTCACTTTTTTGTGAATATAAACAGCTTGCAACCCATTTTGCCAGAATTTGATTTAATTTCTGAAATTTACTTCTATAAATTCAGAAGGTATAGATATGGACGAACTTTAATTTCTGAAATTTACTTCTATAAATTCAGAAGGTATAGATATGGACGAACAAAAGTATGTAGTACATACTATGTACATACTGTCACTGAGGAACCTCTTTGGCTGTCTAGAATCCTTACCTAGTTTCAGGTGCATAGTTGAAGATGAAGCAATTGTGAATGCACATATTACCTGTGGTATTTTGGGGAAGACCAACCTATCTATCTAGTTGTTTCCACTTTGTTTCACAAGTTCAATTAGGAATGGTTATATTAAATTTAAATGAGTGTGACTTCTTCATATTTGCTTCATATGACTCCAGTTTCATAAATATTACGGTAACGTACCTTTTATACTTTTACTTTCAATAAAACAACGAATTATTGGAAATTTAATATGACTCCCGATGCCGTTGATAAGAGCTTAGTTCTGTGGTACCAGTATTCCTTAAATTGGATCAAAACATATTCGCGGTGGCTAAAAATAGAGTCTACTTCATACAGGAAGAAGGAATGATTCCAAACCCGTTTTTCCTAGGAGGCCAATCAGAGGATTCTTGAGTAGAAGCTGCTATCAATCACAAAGCAGTCAAGGTATGAAGTAACTAACCTGTGATTAGGGGTCATGAAACGGATAGGAAAATCACGACAAGGGTTAAACGAGTATGTGATGCCGAGTTTCACGGTGATCGACAGCTACAAAGGGGTATAAATTCACTGATATCATGTAGACCTTGGCCATTGACTTCCCTCATGGCTGCCTATTTTCTAGCAGACAAACCTAGGTGGATTTTCTTATTTTAGATTTTGAATAATATTCACGTGATTTTCAAGAATATTTTCTAAGAAATTTTTCCGATTAAAATGTTGATAAGCCCCCCACCAGAAAATTACGAAATTAATTTAAAAGTGTACGTGAAATTATTTAGTCATTTACGTAAAGAACTCCACAACAGCAAAATGATTTGCGTACATAAATATTTAATATACCAAAATTAACAAAGACAATAAAAAATAAAAGAATATAAAATAAGCGTAAATAAAGTATTTAAACGAAAATGAGATTTGGATGTGTATATAAAAATTACCTAAGCATAAATTAAAAAAATAATATTTACATATAATAAAAATAATATAACATAAAAAAAATAAAAAGGAAAAGTTAAAACAAATAAAATAAACAAATAAAAAAAATCACAATTAACAATACTAGAAAGCAGAATAAATATAATGAAGAAATAATAGAATCAATAATTCTTTATTGGAAGATGAAAATCATTATTGTATCTCTATTGGGGGAGATTTTTAAGGCCACTTAATTTTCTTTTCTGAAGCCGCGCAACACACGTGAAATTATGTGATACAGAAATTAAGGTTAGCACTAAACTTTTTATTACAACTATTTTTTTTACAATACCCTGTTCAGATTGACGGAAAAGTTTAAATCCGCCGCATGCGCCAGAGATTGAGGGGAATATTCCTAACGGTTACACTATTAGCGAATTCCCGTTTCAAGGAACAACACTATACGTGAAACACTACAGAAATTCCCATTTCAAGGAACAACACTATACGTGAAACACTACAGAAATTCCCATTTCAAGGAACAACACTATACGTGAAACACTACAAAAATTCCCATTTCAAGGAACAACACTATACGTGAAACACTATTAAAACTGGTTACGTCTCATTTATTCTTGTATACACATGCAAACAAATTTGATTACCTATAAAGTAGAAATTTGGTCCATAATAATAGGGAGTTTGCCTGAAAGCTGACTGATAATACATTTCCAGTGATTTCTACTGAATTCCGTTCATATTAGTTAATATCCTAATATAGCTGAGGTAGATATAAATGCTGATTTAGAAAGAGGTGTATTTATCTTCAATCATACTTCAAAAACACTCCTACAGAAGAGATACCTGTCAATCATATCAGTATTTTGCGCTACTCGTGTTCTGCAGGGTATACTGAAAATTCGATGAAATTACACCACGTGGATCTAATGGTAAGTAAAGATTTTACAAGGTAATAATTACGAATATCAATTAGATATTTGAATATATTTTGAGTATTATTAGTCATCATAATAGTCACATCCGTCATTCCTTTTCATAGTTGCAAGTACTGTATTAATGGAACCATATAGATTTCACGATAACAAAAGGCCTCTGAATTTTTTTTTTTTGTTTGGGTCGAAATTTTATTTTAAATTTAGAGGTTCTTCTTTATATCGTCAGCGGGTATACGACCAAGGAACCGATTGTCCAGTGACTTGGACATTGTAAACGAGACATGCAGAGGAAGAGAAACCCTTGCCAAGCTGTATTTATACGTTGTGACTACCACAAGTGTGGGCTGAACACGCAAAAGCGTGACTACCCTGGTGCGATTATCGTTAGGAGGCCCAGGCAAAAGAAAAAGAAAAATTTTATAGACGTTCTGTCTTAATAGTAAACCTCGTTGGCATCTTAATTGGTCTGTATTATACATCCAAAACTGATAAAAGAGACATTTTATGTCTGTTAGATTGTTTATCCGGATCCCTTCTAACACAAATTCTTAAGAAATCACAGGCCCTAAACCGAAATATTACCATACACTGGTTTCTTGACAACGAAGAAAACGGAAAAAGTTCCATTGTTGAAAATAGCCCCAAAATGCAATAAAACGGCATTACAGGAGTTAATATTAATACAGGTGACTGATTTGACAAGACCTAAAAAAGAACATTAGAGCTATTCATTTACACAGTTAATTTGCAATGAATATGAAACAATAAAAAACGCAGTCGAGGACTGATCATTATTATCTATAATAAACAAAAATAAATTGAAAAGGAGGTAACATAAACAGGCATAAAAACCGACGTTTAATAGCGTTAAATATCCATAAAACTGTCTGTAGCCGAGTTAACACTTACATGGGAAAATCGAAACATCATCTAAGCCGAAGGTACTTAGGGCATGGTCATTAAGCTGTTATAAATTTCAATGTTAACTCCATCAACCCCTAAAGCCTTCGTATTCTTCAAAGCTCAACCCGTGTCAATAATATTCTCAGTACATGAAGCATTTGTGTGTGAGTATTAATTTGTAATTACACATTCAATCGTGTTGGCACCAAGCTTTATCGTTTCCAAAAATGCTTAGTGAAATACATTTTCCACTACAATAATTCTGTAGATCTGACAGGAATTCTTCTTTTGGATATTTGAATCATTTTTCCTGGCCGATCATGCTAAGTACATGAAATTCACGGTTTCTCAAGGGCGTGTCTTACACTCCTCAATTGTTAGATCGTGAAGAACCCAAACATAATACCTAATCATTATTGCTTGCCAATTGAAAAGAAATCACGGAAGATTAAAAAAACTACTACCTTATCTGTAATGTGCCTGTTTATTATCAACGTTTTGCAGATAGACGTGTAGTTGGTAGAAGACAATGCTTCTTCTAAATACAGTTATTGTTCTTCCGATGGAAAGAGTAATTTTCTCTTGCCTTCAAACAGTGGATTTTCCTATGGTCATAGAGATCCGTCTCTACTTATTAATTACAGCAAGATCAATTCAGTAGCATGTGGGTGACTAATTTTTTTTAAGGTTTTCTATGTTATCAATTTAATTAAATAATCATCATCGCATAATTAGAATTGAATTGATTAAGCAGGCCTTTCACGAGCCGATTTGCAGTACGGCTTAGGAGGACTACTAGTTGGATCCAACTCCACTTACGCTCCAACTTGCTACCCTACAAGTGATCCAACTTTAGTCCGCGTCTGTTTTAAGGGCTGTGTACGTTACTCACGAGTCCTAGTTGGTTTTCAAGACTGTGTATGTTGCTCACAAGCCGAGTGCAGATCCAAGATGCCCGAAGGACAAGCACTGACTAAGGTAAGTTGGACGACTTTGATCCAACTCCCCCAATCACGCTCCACCTCCGTCGCCAGTCCGATGTCGGACGGTCGCACAGTGAAACGAGTATATGGGTTAAGAAATCAAAAATCGTATTTTTGTCTAGACAAGGGTTATTATTTTTTTCTGTTATTAAAAAACTCGAACATGGAGAAAAAAATAAGTTTTGACTTAAGAAAATAATCTATTATAGTATAAAATTACATAAAATGTGTATGGAAACTTACGTATGATATTTACGAAATTATTAAAATTGTATACAAAAACTTTATTAAAAAAAAAAAAAAAATATTCCTTCTCAGAATTGCTTGATTGTAAACAAATACTATAATTTTTATTTAAAATTAAGTATGATAAAACTTTTGCTTCAATTTTTATTTAGATTTTCGAGCTAACTTTAGTTAAATTTTATTTATTTTAATTTTAATTGTTACATATTTTACATAAAGTTGACAAATATGGATCTGATGGGAGGAGAAGTCTTTTCATTACATCCATATTTGTATCATTAAAAGAAGCGATTAATGATTTCTATCGTTGCTATATCTCGTCTCGATGCTTCCACGAAACGAACTTGCGATCTTCATCAGGACTTGGTTGAATATTATCTCGTCTACATAGTTCAAAAACCTCGTCGGGAAAATTAACGTTTTTAATCAACCAATCTTCGGATTTTGTTTCGAATTTCCCTAAAATCCAGTGACAGCGGTACCAATTTTTTTAAATATCCAGGCAAAACTATCTAATCAATTTTCTTATATTCTCCTTAACTTTATCCGAACATTCAGATAAATCATATTCTTGCACGATTCTATCAAATAAACCACCGTATCTGGTGTTTGGTTCATTACTGCGCAAGATGTCGTACAGTTAAGCATTGGTTTTGAAATGTAAAACCACAAAATCCCTGTGAGAAGCAGCTGAAAGCAGGTAAACTAGTTATCAAAATAATCGTGAAGCAATGTACTATTTATGGTTAAGGTATGAAAAAACCGTTATTTTACGTTTTTTCTTAAATCAATTCTAAAGTTGAAAAAATGCTGAGAATTTTTTACATAATCAGAGCACTAGAACTTACTCATTTTTTTGCCTATTTGCCAAGATTAGTCAATCAACGATTCCCACAGGACAGGCACTTGAACATGTTAAAAGAAAAATGAAAATGTTCAAGTAATAAGATTGGAACAGGCAAAGTAAATATTTACTAACCGAACCAGTTTTAATATTTGTATTTGTATCAACAATTCAAATTAATCCTTAGCTTTTACTCTTTGTTTTTATTAGCACTTTCCTCCGAAGGAAAGTAGCTATTGAGGTTGGACTCATGACGGAATTTTTGAAAAATTTCTTCAAATCTTTATCGATCCTACCTAGTCGACACCGAAAATGACCCCGTTAAAATTTATGTAGGTATATATATATATATATATATATATATATATATATATATATATATATATACATATATATATATACGCATATATATATATATATATATATATATAGGTAAACTTAACTCTGGAAGCAAATTAATAATTGATCAGTTACTCATTACAAAGTTAAAAGAGAACTATTCACGTTTTATTTATTTACGTAGGATATTTTAAGCAAATTGTTCTGGAAAGCAGTCTACACTACCCAAATTCTGAGGAAAGTGCTTAGTTATGCAGCTCCTGCGCGACGGAATTTATTCTAATTTTGATGTTTTCTTTCTGTTCATAGATTCTAATTTTAATATTGACTATTAAAAAAAAAATTTTCAAACTTAATTTTTCTTATTTTTGAACACTGCTCGTGACACTATGCGTCGAGTCGTCCCTCAAATGTTCTGATTCGTCCAACTAGTCTTCCAACAAGCCCATTCATGATCCGACTAATGTTTGAACTGGGAAGTTGGACCGCAAGTCGTATTGCAAATCGGAATGTGAATGGCCTGCTTTACTAGTATTTGCTTATTACTTTCCTCCTTATAGGAAAGAGGCCCGCTTATGACGACGAGTCTATCTCATAAGAGGTGATAAACATTTTTGACTTTATTAAAACACTAGGTACCCTTAAACAGGATGGTTCATACCTTCCAATGAATGAATTTTTAAAAAAAAGTTCCTTTCGTACCTCCCATTTCTTCAAACTTTGTGAAATTATGGCCAACGTCTACACAAGGAAAGAGCCAGGGATATATATATATATATATATATATATATATATATATATATATACTAAAAGACTAATGGTAGATTTTTAACTCTAAGCTTCAACAGTGTCTTGTCTTAGCCCAGGTTGATTTATAATAGACTCTTGCTGTTAACGATGTGGTGTGAAGGAAACCATTTATATCTTCACTCACATTGGGCTTAATGTCAGAAAAACGAAAATTTTATCCTAATTAAAAAGACGCCTGGACGTGGGATGGAAGAACCGGATAGAAAAGGAAACAGACAGCATGCGAATGCGTGATAACCTTATAACAGGCAGAAGATACAGTTCGCAACCCGAAAGCAAAATTCCGGAACTCAGGGTCAACCAGAAAGCTTGATGTTGATATCATGTTGACCTCAGAGGTAACTGAAGAATATTTGTGAAACAGGCATTTCTACCCGCCTAATACAAGTAGGGGAACTCCTATATATCTTTGCAGTATCAGTTGTTAGTTATTAAGTATCAAATTATTATAATTAATTATGGAAGTTATTAAAAACTACTATTATTGACTCATAGTTTTGTAATTATTTATTGTTTTATAACCTTGATTAAAGGTAGTTGTATTCAGTTATATTATTTTTTATTATTTTTTTTTGGTGCACCAACATCTGGGCCTTTATCTTTTTTTGAGCAGCAGGACATTTTCTCAAAAGTGGTGCCTTAAAATGAGAAAAATCCCAGATGCAGGTGGAACTCGAACCCACATCTCCCGCTTAAAAATCCATGGCGTTAGCCACTAGACCATAGGGGACCCTTATTCCCCTGTTATTACCATGTCGAATTATCTACATCTTGTTAATTTCCAACGGTCAACAATTTCTTCAGTGGTATTTATTTTAATGATTTGATATCCTGTAACAAAGTTATTATTAAATATTACTGTTAACATATAACAGAAGTATTTCTTTATCAATACAGTAATAATGGACCAAAAATAATAAATATATTATTTAAATTTTCAACGTCCATTGTTATTGTATGTATATTTCTTTATTGATTATTACATCCTGTATATAAATACATCTGGTAATATGATATATGATACAATATGAAAGTTCTGTGCTCAAGGCCTCCCAACTTCATCCTCGATTAACGCCAGAAAGACGCTCAGATGACGTTGAAAGGGCCTCCCAAGCTCCCTTATACTCCGACCAGTGGCTGGAGTCGAAGAGAGAATTGCCTCTCTTCGACTCCATTGTTAATAACTAAGAATTTTAGGACGGGTTGTCTATAGGTTACCATCTTTTTTCTAGTCAGGTCAGGGCTGATGGCTTTTATTTTTTTTTTTTTAGAAAAGCCACCACCCCATAGTGGGAGTCGAACCCACGACCTTACGCCGAACCAAGGGCTGACGCCTTAACACTCACGGCCACCGGGCCTCCTTTTCTGAATTTAAACAAACAAGCTCGAGAACGAGCGAGACTCGACTCGAGATTCTTGGTATTTTTAGTGTTAATATTGATGAGATTATATGAAGTCATGTGTAAGCATATGTGTAGGAGAGCTGTGCATTCTCTGTTTCCTTGGGGGTTTAAATGGATGTATGTTCTGAGTTCTGTGAGAACTTAGCCGTATTCGCCTCTTTATTGTCTTGCTTCAAATTGTCCTTTGCATTTAGAACGACTTGCTAAGTCTATCTCAGCGTCCACTGGTATTATTCATGGCTATAGAGTAATCCTTAGAGCATTGAATGGAAAGTATATTTTTAGTGTAGGAACCGAAAACCAAATGTGGTTGAGCAGTTTGTAATTTTAGCAAAGACATAATAATTATTGAAAATTTACTGTATTTAATCCACTTATTCAATTGTCAGGTGGAAATTATTACTCCTAGCTCAACTTGTGTCGCACTAGTTTATTGCCTCATTAGGTTATAAAATTAAAAATATTTATAGTTACAGTATGCAAGAGGCCCTTCCACGGCAAGTGGTTCTCTTGCCAACAATGAATAAGTATTTTATTTTATTTCCTGATAAATCATTTTTATTAATTCAACTATTTTATATATTGACCTTCCACCTCAGAAATGAAAAAAAAAAATTTAATGCCAGGGGTTGGCGAAATAATAAAAACTTCCACTTGAAGTCTTTTCTACACATATCCGTTGATAAAAAATTGATGTTTTTTTTATTTCTGGCTAGTATTGATCATATCTGTATAAATGTTGAATTAGAAAACCATTATCTTAATGACCTGAAAAACTCATACTAATACATTTCTATAGGTTTATTTTAGATATGTCTCAAACGTCTTCTTTATCATAACTGAATTAAAAAGAAAGGACTGCTAGTCCGTTTATTTATTTTTCCCTCGATGAATTATTTTTAGAAGTAAGACAATTAATTTATGATTTGTTTATAGCAATTAAATAGAAAGACAAGAGGAAGATATGCGTTGATTGTCGAGAATAAGAAGTAATTCGTTCCACTTTTTGAGCTGCAAAATAAAACTCAATTCATTTGAAGAGTTAAAATTTAGATTTAGACAAGAGGTGTCTGGTAATACGGTACTCTTAGTTATAGCACCAGACCCGTGTCTGGATGAACCTCGAATCGAGTGAGGTTCAGCTCAGGAAACATCATAACTTTCATGGATTCTCCTTGACTCCGGTAACTTCACCGGATCATCAATGAGGTATGGTCCAGAATACAGATATCTCAGCTGCAAACGCCGAACACTTCCCCGTAATATGCTATATGCGTTGTGCACTAAGTACACATAATGCATTTCTGAATTAATACACGTTTCCCGACCTCAGAGGAAACAGTGGAAGATGTCGGTCTTCATAAATATAGGTGAAAGGAGAAGTAAAAGAGGCTCGGATGGCTGAAGTACTATTTCATTTTTAGGGGTTTTTATTTTTTAAGCTAAATTGAAAAATTGAACTCTATAGTTATTAGCAAGCCAGAATAATTTATGGTATGTAGTAAGCATCGATGAGCATGGCAGGCCGAGCATAAAATGCTTAGGGTCGGGATCACTATTATTGTTTGTTCCTAGTTTATGTGGGGAAAGCCTTGCTACCAATGAATTTGTAATAGACTTAAATATTAGTGAAAATAATGAATGTTTTGACATTTTTAGCTTCCAACAAATTTCAAGGGTCATTAGCACCATCATTTAATAAATTAAAGGTAATATTAGAGAATCTAATTAAAACCATTATTTGAAGCAGTCCTCTAAATGGCTCCTCTAAAGGTTCACTTATTGATTATAAAGATCTTTAGTGTACAATGTAAATATTATTTTCATGGCGGAATGAACTTCAAAAGGTTGGTAGAATTTAGAGGGAACTCATAATTTCCCTATATCCAGTATCTCTGTAGAAAGGTAACAAGGAGTTTAGTGTTTGAATTACTAAACACTCAACATTCATTTAGGCTAGTTACAATGTAGGTCAATGTTCTTTGTAAAATGCATTTAATTAGAATAATAATTTAGTATTTGTTCTGGTCGTTTCTGTTTGTTGTGAGAATAAGTTACCATACCAAATTTCGTAACTGTTAATGCTTATATATGGTGTCCCGGTCTTAAATCATCGAGACACGGTACGAGATAATGGTGTTTGAATAACCCATCGGATGGAAATTTTGTTCCATAGAGAGTTCGACATTTTTTGATCCGACGAACCCTCTGCGCGTGGAACGCAAAAACTAGAACCTTAGGTAGAATCTGGGGTCACTTTTTCTTTTTTTTTTCTTCCTTATTTTTTTTAAAACAAATTCTCACTTATTCCTTAACAGAAGACTTGTGTAAAAAAAAAAAAAAAAAAAAAAAAAAAAAAAAAAAAAAAAAAATCTAATTTCTGTACAAATTAGTATCCAATCTAAATTGAACGCCACAATTAGACGCGAGTAAATATCAGTTAGACGGTTCGTCGGGTCAACAAAAATGTCTAATTCTCTATTGAACAAAATGTACATCCGAAAGGTTATTCAAACACATTTATCTCGTTTTTCTCGAAAACGAAGCGAAAACGATAAAATCTTTTTTGATTTAGTTTTTCGATTCCCTTCGTTATACGAAATCTGCCGGTTTAAGACTGGGACACCCTGCATATATATATATACAGCCAATGATGCTTAATATAGACTATAAAATAAATATTTCGTTTATGTAATGGTAACATTGATTCGATTTATTTCGTAATAACTTAAAACTTTGAGATAACGAAATGTTGATTCATACCCATTTTATTTTACTATTTATTTAAATAAATGTTTTTTCTACCGTCGGTTATAAAAATACTAAACCAATTAAGAGCATGAATTCATTTAAACTAAATACAAATATTGTAAATTAGGTTTAAAACAAATCTTTGACAGAGAAGATATTACCCCTATTCATTATTATTGTAAAATATTTGTATAGCAAAGCCACTTCAAATGGATAACGGTGGTAAACAAGCCGCTGATAATGACATTCTAAAATTAATTTCAAATTTCATATAGGGTACATTTTCATGGCAAAGGCTGGCTTGGTAAAACAAAAGGGACACGTGGGCTGTGTAATAATAGGTTAATGTTAATATATCTAATCAATAATATCCTAAGGCACTTAAAACATTCATCTCTTTGTTTTGCAGTGATATATACCTCGAAGGTATATATATATATATATATATATATATATATATATATATATATATATATTCCTCGTCTTTGACGCTTACCTTGTATTCCACCAGCCCGTTCGGTTCGAAGCTGGTAGTTTTCAATTGGAGATGCCAAGCCACAGTAGATTATCTTCCTCGTCATCGAGCTATGAGTCTTCAAATGGGCGATCGTCTAGCAGACTATTTAAATATTTAAAAAAAAAGAAAAAAAAAAAGCATTACAAAATTTTAATATCCCGTTGTACAGACCGTTCAAGTCTTTTCCTAACTTACAAAAGCCTTACTACCCAATCAGAAAGTGTGTTCCTTTAGATATTCAGCCGACCAAGCAGACGGGATCTGATGGGGTCGAGGTGTTAGCTTAGCCGTTCACAAGACTTTAAGTCGTTTATTAGTCTCACAGTGCCCCCTGATGTGGCTTGTGAACATTTTAACCTACATCTTTGACATATTCCTTACTTCCTTCATAAATCGAGAGGGTGGTTTCAATATAAAGTACTTGGTGTAGCCGATTTTAACCTACATCTTTGACATATTCCTTACTTCCTTCATAAATCGAGAGGGTGGTTTCAATATAAAGTACTTGGTGTAGCCGATTTTAACCTACATCTTTGACATATTCCTTACTTCCTTCATAAATCGAGAGGGTGGTTTCAATAAAAGTACTTGGTGTAGCCGATTTTAACCTACATCTTTGACATATTCCTTACTTCCTTCATAAATCGAGAGGGTGGTTTCAATATAAAGTACTTGGTGTAGCCGATTTTAACCTACATCTTTGACATATTTCTTACTTCCTTCATAAATCGAGAGGGTGGTTTCAATATAAAGTACTTGGTGTAGCCGATTTTAACCTACAACTTTGACATATTCCTTACTTCCTTCATAAATCGAGAGGGTGGTTTCAATATAAAGTACTTGGTGTAGCCGATTTTAACCTACATCTTTGACATATTCCTTACTTCCTTCATAAATCGAGAGGGTGGTTTCAATATAAAGTACTTGGTGAAGCCGATTTTAACCTACATCTTTGACATATTCCTTACTTCCTTCATAAATCGAGAGGGTGGTTTCAATATAAAGTACTTGGTGTAGCCGATTTTAACCTACATCTTTGACATATTCCTTACTTCCTTCATAAATCGAGAGGGTGGTTTCAATATAAAGTACTTGGTGTAGCCGATTTTAACCTACATCTTTGACATATTCCTTACTTCCTTCATAAATCGAGAGGGTGGTTTCAATATAAAGTGCTTGGTGTAGCCGATTTTAACCTACATCTTTGACATATTCCTTACTTCCTTCATAAATCGAGAGGGTGGTTTCAATATAAAGTACTTGGTGTAGCCGATTTTAACCTACATCTTTGACATATTCCTTACTTCCTTCATAAATCGAGAGGGTGGTTTCAATATAAAGTACTTGGTGTAGCCGATTTTAACCTACATCTTTGACATATTCCTTACTTCCTTCATAAATCGAGAGGGTGGTTTCAATATAAAGTGCTTGGTGTAGCCGATTTTAACCTACATCTTTGACATATTCCTTACTTCCTTCATAAATCGAGAGGGTGGTTTCAATATAAAGTACTTGGTGTAGCCGATTTTAACCTACATCTTTGACATATTCCTTACTTCATTCATAAATCGAGAGGGTGGTTTCAATATAAAGTACTTGGTGTAGCCGATTTTAACCTACATCTTTGACATATTCCTTACTTCCTTCATAAATCGAGAGGGTGGTTTCAATATAAAGTACTTGGTGTAGCCGATTTTAACCTACATCTTTGACATATTCCTTACTTCCTTCATAAATCGAGAGGGTGGTTTCAATATAAAGTGCTTGGTGTAGCCGATTTTAACCTACATCTTTGACATATTCCTTACTTCATTCATAAATCGAGAGGGTGGTTTCAATATAAAGTACTTGGTGTAGCCGATTTTAACCTACATCTTTGACATATTCCTTACTTCCTTCATAAATCGAGAGGGTGGTTTCAATATAAAGTACTTGGTGTAGCCGATTTTAACCTACATCTTTGACATATTCCTTACTTCCTTCATAAATCGAGAGGGTGGTTTCAATATAAAGTACTTGGTGTAGCCGATTTTAACCTACATCTTTGACATATTCCTTACTTCATTCATAAATCGAGAGGGTGGTTTCAATATAAAGTGCTTGGTTTATCCGATTTGGGTGTTCTCACGAATTTAGAGGTTGTCCAACCTGTCGATATAATATTCCACAATCTATGCCTAAGTGATTGTCTAGTTGCAACATTAGGCGATCTTGTCTAAAGGGTATCCGGCACGAGCTTAGCAAGCCTGATTGAGTTTTCATCTTCCTGTATTCCTATATGCCCAGGAAACCGTCAACAGGAAACTATATTGCTTTCTACCAGTGATATATGCAACACTTTTAGGATCATAATTCCAGCTTGAATGACACTGACCTCCATTTAGATTCATTTTAACGGCAAAGCAAATTTCTTGGACATAAAAATGGGTGATCCAAGTATCAAAACCAGAATTAGAAAGTTTAATAATTATTTACATAAAAGTACAAATTTAATCAATTATTTAAATAAAAAAATATATACAATAATTGTTTAATAATAATAATTAAAGCAAGATTGACCTCACCATCTATCGTCCGTTTCTACGTTGCACGGGTCACGTTCTATCCGGAAAGGGTTGCTACGTGTAGCCAGCATTTCTGGTGAATAAGAGAGATCGTTTACAATAGATAAATAAATTCAAACAAAGCTTTAGAAAATCTAATTCTAAAACTTGTTGGGACATCCACTATTATTTTTATATTTACTGCTCTCTTGACTTAAAAACACATTCAAAGAACTGAAATTATTATTTCCCAAAACGTTACTCATGAAAATCGAAAAGCAAGGGGCAATTTAAGGCGATTGCAATTTAATATATTTCGACATTAACTTTCGATATTATGTGTCATTCGAGTTATGTCGTTCTCCACATTTTCACCATTGCGGACAGCGGAGTTGAATTAGTTGTATTAAACGTTATATTTATTTAAGAACAATAATTTTTGCTGAAAACGGATATTGCCAATAAGTGCAGGAGTGGGCGAGGTGTATATAACTGCAGTCACGCAGAAGGACTGTCATAGTGCACTGCTCCTGCAGTCGTCATGGTGTCCTGGAGCTGCTTCGTAAGTATCAAATCTCATGCTTTAACCGATGTAATCTTAAATACCTAATAAATTTACAAAGCAACTTAATAACCTTTACGAGTCACATAAAAAATATAACTTAATCAAGACGAGTACAAAAATCGTCTAAGTTTGTGAATTCGGTTTGGAAAGTCGAAATATGATTTAGTGAAGAATGGTTTTGACGAACGCCTTCAATATCTCAGCTGTAGTCAGATATTTTGACCATCCTTATTCTGTAAATTCGATTCGTAAAACACCACGAGGTTAGGTCATGTTCCTCGGTTCTTTGCTCTCCAGAATCAAGCCTCAAAGTCAGTAAGGTATTGAATACATTTTGTAGATATGAATGTGTTTCTGTAGAATGTAGATCAATCTAGGACGTAGCTGGCCATGTTGGGCGACAGCATTCTCCTAAACCAATTGTAGACCGTTAATTTAAAATTTATTACATGTTTGTACTTTTGTTGTTATTATATTATTGAGGTTAAAAAGAAAGGATTCTTACCGCCTCAGGTAGGTTTATTTTATTTAAGTTATTAAACACAAACTCATGTTTAGTTTGATTTTCTTACTGATGTCCTCTCATCCGTAAAGATAGTTATCTACCATGTTTATTGTGGCCTTCAGGATATATCTGCTGCAACGTATTAAGTTCTCGTGATTGACTTTTAATTTTTGCATAAACTACGTTATGGTGCCGCGAGCACCAAGAATAAGTGTGCCTTAGGTTGGCCCAAGATATCGTCCCTACCATGTCAAACTATCGAACTAGGGAGCAAACTAGACAACGAACATATTCTATCCATTGTCAAAGAAATATATTGAAAAATGGTCTTATATAAGCCAATTAAGGCTATTCTAATAGGGTTATAGTTGTGACAATTTTTGACAAACCGTATAGTCCACAATCCTAGAGTAGGTAAAATCTCGAATCTGAAAAATTAGATTTTGCATATTAGATATTAGGCTGTACCGTATAAAATGTCAGTTTTGGACTTGCCGATTTCCCTCAAATGACTTGAAACTGTCGTGGCCCCTACTCCGAGTTATTTGGCATATTCCCTAGTGCTTTTTGAGGGACAAGCTTCAACCCATTCTTTCTGTTGGTCATTGTCAAGCTTGGTTTCTTGCCTTCCTCGCTCCTCGTTGTCAAGGTCAAAATTTTCACTTCGAAACTGGAAAACCACCGGTAAACAGTTCGTTCATTCACCGTCCCCTCCCCGAACGCCGTGTTAATGTTCATACACGCCTCAGCAGCGCTATGACCGAGCTTAAATTCATAACGAAAAATAATACGGATTTTCGTTGAAGTCATAATTTATGTTTTATTTTTTTCTCAGAGAATCGTTCTCACAACATAGTACGCAAGTTACTGATTAAATAATAGGAATAAAAGAGCTTTAATTCTATATGAATAACAATGATGTTTGTAAATAATGAAATAAAAAAGGGAAAGGATTAAATCGCAAATTAAACAAAACTGACATTTCATACGGTACAGCCTGATAGTTTGATATGATAGGGACGATATATCACAGTGATTTGTCAGGTACAAAAAAGTACCTGAATACTATTACAGACCATAGATTTGACTTTATGGCGACGAAAATGATCTGAATGCAATTTCACAGAAAACTTATTATCTTGCAGTATCTATCCTTACAAATGAGAATTGTGTTAAGTCCTAAATCTTTATCAATCCTGCTTATACAGAGGGTGGCCCCAAAATATTGTTTAAGCTTTAAAAAATGTATAGGAAATTCTATTCTGAGCAAAAACTTCTTATCACCATGGGTCCGCAAATGATTCCTAGAGGCGATGGAGCTTTTTCAACGTTTTCCAAGCTTAAAACTTCTCAATTAATGGTATTAGAGAAAAGAGTTTCAAATGAGTTGTAGGCCACTAAATTTTTCACATCATGGTACTAAAAAATCTAATTTTGCATCACCTGTCAATAAGATTCGTTAGATGTATCTTTAATAACTAGCGTTTTTCCAGTGTTGGAATTAAGAAAATTAGTATAACTAAATCACCACACCTGGTAAAAGACAAACCTGGTCTTGATCAAACCTGGTATAAGACTAATTATTATACCTAGATAGACCAAATGAATGTACAGATTCCGTGATGCAAAATTTTCATTCCTCGGTACCAAAAATGTGCAGAAATTAGCGGCCCACGACATTTGTTTGAAGTTTTTTTCCTCCAACACCTCACGTTGAGACGTTAACGGGATTTTGAGCGTGATTTTAGCAGGTTTTTTTTTAGCTCCAGCGCTTCCAGAAAACATTCCGGACTCATTTTGTCATTTTGATAGGAACGTTTTGGCCCAGAATCCATAATCCTATAATTGCCTTGATGCTTAAACACTACTTTGAGGCCACCTGTTATACATATATATATATATATATGCCTGTAACGCGATGGAAGCTACTATATTATTATTCTTTCCACACGAATCTCGGAAAACATCACACCGTTAGAGAACTCCTGGAGGATTTCGATTTGTAAGGGGGTAGGACGTTTTTCTGACCCAATGCTTTCTATGTTTATGATGTTGTATTTCTGCGACAATTGCTAAAAAAAATCAGATACTCATGAATGTAATGTGTCATGAAAATAATTAAAGAAGGCTAATCGGCCTATTAGAAATGTGGGCCTACTCTAAATTCAAATTATATTTTGATAGTTATCATTAAATCTTCAGCGGAAGCAATTTTTGTTATAAAGATGGGTTTACACTTGCTAGTTATTGCAGGATATTTATATCAGAGAGAAATTGCGGCTAATGAAACCCCATGTAAAATGTATGTCGGCAATAAATTCTACCATGAGCAATTTATTGCAGACATACATTTTACATGGGGTTTCAATAGTCGCAATTTCTCTCTGATATAAATATCCTGCAATAACTAGCAAGTGTAAACCCACCCTAAGACCAACAACACTGTTTTACATGATTTTCCATTTGATCTGCCATTAATTGTAAATTTAAATCCAATAATATAAAATCAAATTTGATTTTCCTTTTAAATTGGCCTAAAACTCAGAAATAATGATGCAAGTATTTCCTGAGAACGTATTGAATTCCCATTTGACGTTCACGTGTGATAGTAACTAGACTCCATTCACACATAAGTAGAAACATATTTAAGCGAACTAATTACCGTGATAATTCATAATTTATAGCGGCCATGTATTTTGTAACAACTCGCCCAGTTCATTGTCCCACTTTTCATTGCTCCAATACACGCAAGTGCACTTAAGTTTCCAAGGACATTCCGAGTAATTGTAATTTGCTAACCTTTAAATGTGATAGCTCTCTTGGCCAACATCCCCTCCAGGTGCAGATATTCTAGTGGGAGAGGGGGGAAATCAAATGGAGAAATTGTAATTATTTTTCTAATGAACGAACTTGTTGTCATGTGTCTTTGATATCTGGTAATGAATTCAGGTTTACAAAAAATACAGCAAATTTTATAAATATAATTTCAGGAGTCACCATGTCAGTGATATAAAAATCGAACCGTTTAAAAAAAAAAGTCTGTTTTTATGAAATGGAGATAAACATATTACCACGTTTCCGCTCTTATTCTTAGTTTAGTAATATTTGGAAAGCTTGGAGTATAGACAGTCAATGTTTTGGTTTAATATTTCGTGTAAATGTAAACACATATAGAATTGTAAAATTAAATCTTAAAGCCGAGCAAGATTATAAGTGTCACAACAGGAAACTGGCAGTATCCTCAGCGGAATTAATTCCATTTGTGCGAGACCGAGATCGCTCTGTCAAAATTTGCACTAGAATCTTATTTGTAGGAAATTTAATAATATATTAATGATCGTTTCGTTATATTAATTCGATTAGATTCTTTACTACATTTACGAATATTTCTCAAGCGGTTTCGAGATACATAAGAATATATCCGATAATTCTAAATATAATCTAGTTTTCCCTTTTTCAATTTCCCCGACAGCGGTATTAGTTATAGCCTTGGAAAAGGTTTCGTGAGATTCCTCAAACCCCATTGCTTCTAAAAAGTGTACCTGGAAGTCTAGTAATGTTACGACGAGGGAGGTATTTTCTCCCTATGATGGGAGTGTGGAAAAGCGTTATACATAAGACTGAAGGGACGCATATACAGTCGAAGTATGTTGGATTGGGTTCCGGCATTTGTCGGATACAATTTTTATTAGCAGACATTAGCAGTCTTAGGATTTTCGTATAGTTTCTATAATATTTCAACACAGTGTGGATATCGTAAAAGTAACATAAACGACCTTAAAGCTCAATAATTACAAAAGTTGGACATTTTTTGTTCAACTGATATGTTGTATACTAGTGATCTACACTCACTATAATGTTTTTGGTCAATACATTTTTTTTTATTTACTATTTTTGCCCGATTTGACCTAGTTAAGGGGGAAACTTTATGGGAGCGCAAGAGAAACCCAATTGCTTCTTAAAGGGGATAAAATCGAAAGTTTCACACAGCTCAGTCCAATTTTCTTTATCCCCCGGTCTTTGAGATCTTTCCCGTCATTTCAGGCAATTGAAATACTAATTGACTCTTTTACGCCGTTTACAAGAATCGAACAATCTTTTAGAGGCTAACATCTGCTTTTAGAGACATTACTTTTTATTTATTTGAAATCTGTACAGGTTAACAGTACAATGATCAAGTATGTTGATGCAGATATTGTATATAAAAGTTGACAAAACTGGTAAAAGTAAAATAAAATAAAAAAAAATACAAAATTTTAAGAATAAATATAAATATTTCAATGATCATGAAAAGATCAGGCGAGTAAATTGTCTCGGGGCCACTGTCTCTTAAGCCGCCTGGGAGGATTGTCTGGATGGGATTGGGAAGATAAGGATTGACCTTCAGGATTAGAATGGCAAGAAAATTTGGAGTGGAATGTTTAGAAATGGGTTTTAGCGAGGTCAAGGACAAATGGGATGTTAAGGTCATTGTGTAGGGTTTTGTTGGATAAGGGGCATTTACAATTTTACAGAGGACTTTTGGCTGGAATGCCTGTATTCTGTAGATGTTGGTAGTTTTCGCAGATCCCCAGAGATCAAGTCCTTATGTCCATATTGTTCGAATGATTGTTTTATATATCGTAATTTTGTTCTGTGTCGATAGTTTAGGTGAAGGTCCAAGGTAGAGACATTACTAAAATAAATAAAAGAGCGTATTTCTATTTTTTTCTACCCCAAAGAAAATTTACAAATAAAAATTGCTGGCTTGTGCCAGTGCATGTTGTTTTCTACGTGCAATTGTCAGTGTGATTACACAAATTAAAATCAGACGCTGTTTATATAGTACATTGCTTTATAAGCCAGTTTATTTGTATTAATTAAATGTTTACAAATATATAGCCAGAATATGTTTCAAGCCTGAGAAACGCGATTTGGTGGCCTGTCTACGAGAAGGAAATCTCTTTATTTTACATCACCAGTAAGTTATGTGATGATATGGGCGCGAACCCGGCGTTGATTAGATTATTTAATTTTTCAACACACAAGCAACTTCTGTTTAACACACAAGCAATTTCGATTTAACATTATAGACTAGAAATATTGAATATACTATTGTCAATGAAATTATTTATGATTTACTGATGTCCACAGATTTTCCTCATATCGATCCTTACTCTCGCCATGACTGCTGAAGAGGCTATAAGGCCCAAACGAGACTACTATGGTAAGCATAGCAATTTTAACACTACAGATATTGATTTTATATATACCAGATAATGTAATTGTAAGAATTGGGTGTTGGAAAATTGAAAATAAAAGGCCAAGATCACCAAAGATCGTTTATTAGCAGGTAACCATTTCATGGGTATATTCGTCTGTGGCAGAAGGTCAATTTTATAAAAACAATTCAGAAGGTCAATTTTCTTTCTTCTGTACTCTTTTATTAGGCTCTACATGTTTCACGTCGCTGTGACGCCTCATCAGGAGCACTTAATCTAAATAAAATAAAATATGGTTACAGCCTATCAATTAGAGAACCTTCCGCAGGTAGGGCCACGTCTGGACTGTCTTATAATAATTTCATGGGTTGTGCCCCATTTTCCTGCCTGGTCCTTCTTCAGCCAAATCCAGTCCCTGAGCAAGGATTAGCTAAACCGAAATATGCACGGACTTGAATATTGGGCTAAGTTTATTAGAAACGTCAGTCTGTAACTATCAGTTTGAACTAAATTTTTAGGGCAATGTCTGACTTATCTATTTCATTTCTTTTGATTCATCTTTTCGGTTTATTTTAAATAATTACTGCCATCTCTGTAGCTGAGTAGCAAGCATCTTTTAAAGTTAAAATCTATGTTCAAATAAAATAACCATGACTGCACCACATACATTCTCAATACGTCACTCATGCAAGATATAGGCCACGTATTATTCAATTAGGTATTTTGTTTAAGATTCGTGGACGATTCATCGGAGACGGTTTTTAATTTTAAGGTATTTGAAATTGAAAAATCAGTAAAATGGTAATTATTGTATGAAAGTGTTATTTTACTTGTAATATAGTCTTTCTAGTATTTATATTAATGCCATACTTTGCTCAGGTGCGTTGCCAATTGCCCTATTGCGGTTCATTGGTATAAAGTGATTTCATTTATAACACAAGGCGCTTATGGCCCAGATGTCAGTCCACCATAAAAAAAAAAAAAAAAAAAAAAAAAAAGTTGTTATGAAAACAGCGACTTGGTATTTTAGACATTACAAAAGTAAAAAGCGATTAAAAGAAAATACACTATTTACAATTAATAAAATACATTAAACAAACACAAATAATCCAATATATTTGAAGAAATTAATGATAATTTTGTTTCTTAACTAGGACACCATGGATATGGGCACGGCCACCATGGATATGGGCACGAAATCCATCACCACCACCACGGGCACCATGGATACCATCATGGTGGATATCATCACCATTATCATCACCACCCCCATCACTTAGAACATCATCATCATCACGAAGGTCATCATCATGGGGGTGGAATTCATTATCACCATCACCATTATCGTTAAAATGTTTTTACTGAGTCTGTAATTCATTGAAACATGTAAATAATTAATATGTAATCATAGTATATTAGAAAATTATTATTAGTACATAGTTGGTTAATAAAAATATTTTATTTCGTATGTTCTTTAAATATTTTTGCGATCCCCGTAGCTATTTCATTCAATTCTTCGGTCTACAGACCATTGTTGGCACTTCCAGAGCTGTGTAAATAAATTAGATTCTGGAGGGATCATGAAGTAAATGATCTCGGGGCCACTGTCTCTTAACCCTTCCGTTGCTCTGAACGAGTTAACTCGTGTTCGACTAGCAGGGCTCCAGACGCTCTACACGAGTTAACTCGTGTTCCACTGTCAGTGCCCCTCACGCTCCACACGAGTTAACTCGTGCTCTCGTTAGCCCCGTACGTCGCTTCTCCGGCCTAGTGCTATTAACTCTTATAAAATCAATGGGACCTTATCAGATCTTCTTCGTATATTAATTTAAATTAAACATTGTGCAAGTCTATTATTATCTATAAAAAAAATTGTGAAGTCCGACAAACGGCATCGTTATAGCAATTGTTGGAGGTTGAAGCTGGCGCGGCTCGCCGCCTATTTGTAGGGTGATACTCAAATTCGTCTCTCTAACCATAATGTTCCTGTTTGTATCTTTCAGTCACAATTTGGATCATGTTTAGTTCGGTCGGAATAAATATCCTCCTTTATTATTATATAGTATACACGATATCATTCAAGCAATCATATCATCATTTCTGTTGTAAGTCATTTTCTTTTCCATGATAGGAAATGTATTTCAGTTTAGTATAATATTACTAATGTAACAATTCGGGGAATGATGACCTCGCAGTTTTTTCCCCTTAAGCATAAGTAAACAAACAACTAATGTAAGAGATGTATGAAATTATAAGTTAATAATTCCAAATCTATAACAAGAGGTTGCTGAGAGAGAGACGAAAGTGTTGAACGGTAGTGAGATAGAGACAAGGAGATATTGGCGAGCGTACGGGGGAAGCTAGACGTATACGCATGGAGCGTACTGGGCGCTGCATGTCGTTTCATTCGTCAGCAACGAAAGGGTTAAGCCACCCAAGAAGATTAGCTGGATGGGATTGGGAAGAAAAGATAGACCTTCAGGATTAGGATGGTGAGACAATTTGGAGTGGAAAATGTGGAAATGGATTTTAGCAAAGTCTAGGACTAATGGGATGTTAAGGTCCTTGTGGATACTTGGAAAAGTGCGGTACATTTTTTGTGGAGAACTATGGACGGGAATGTTGGACGTTTTTGCAGACCCCCATAGTTCAAGTATGTATGTACATACGGGTCGAATGATTGTTTAGTATATCGTAAGTTTGTTCTGTATCGATAACTTAGATAAGGGTCCAAGGAGTCGTCTAAGTAGTCCGTATCTTTTGTTCAGTTCTGGTCTTTTCAGTTTTGTTTGATACGAACCTCGTTAGATAGTGGAAGTGGAGTGTCTTTAATGTAGACTGAAGGGCATGATGTCCAATTGAGAGTGAATGTTACCTGTGTTCCGGGTTGATGTTTATTCTCCATCTTTCATACCTATGTTGTATAGCGGAAAGATGTGTTGGGATGCTATTGAAGGATCAGGGGAACTAGACAGGATCGCTGGGTCATCTGCAGATGTCGTTAGTAGGGTTTGGGTGTAAGTGGGAACATCCGCAGTGTATAGCAGGAAAAAAAAGGCAAATAATACTCCCTTGGGGGACTCCAGTGTTACATCTGTAGTGAAATGGTTTATCATTGACCGTTATTTATCGTTCACACTATTTCACGTGTGAAGCTTCTGAGCGTAAAGTCTATCAGCATGTGTCTTAGGAGAAGAGTGCTAACGTGTTAATAGAAATATTTACCCCAAAAAAGCCTTATCATGCTTCTGCGTCATTTCGAATTCTTGTAAATTTTCCTAAACTATTGGAATAAATTATTAATATTTAGAATGTAATTGAATTGACTTCATTGCAATAGTTGCCTCTCTTTTTGTAAGCAAACCAAGGACATTGATACAATTTGTGTCAATACCATTATGCTACTTGTCCTCTGGTCTTCTACCACAAGCTATCAACTCATCACTTTAGACGCAGACAAAATTTGTGGCGGTCAGAAAACCTTCGAAGCTTGACCTGACGCAACCGACCAAATCCAGACAACGGGCCGGAACAAGTCAAGGTGCGGGGAGTTTTATAGGATTCTTAATATACTCCATCATATTTCAACAAAACAAGAAACATAAATTTAGTAAGGAGTAAGTTATCTGAAAATATAATCTTGTGCCGATTTACCGATTCTCTATGAGCTAAACTGTTCACTACTGTATAAAAAAGTCCGACTCGCAGGAACTGCCTCATCTTAGCGCGGTTCCGTTCTTATCCCTAGTCTAATTTCGAAAGATTAAAATAGAAGCAGTTATTATTTTGTTGAGAGGAGATCGTTGACCGTTGATGATGCAAGGTAGGGATTGTCCGGGTTAGGTCACTGCTACTTAATAATACATACCCCATATGTGTATGTATGTGGGCATATATATGTACATATGTGTGCGTGTATATGTGTATGTGTATATGCATATATATATAAATATATATATTATATATATAAATATATATATTATATATATAAATATATATATTATATATATATATATATATATATATATATATGTTAGGTATATTTACATAGATATGTGCATATATTAGTGTTAAATATGTCCTACTTGTATTTACAGCCCTGATGAAGGCTTGAAGTTCAAGCCGAAACGTCGGCACAATACCATTTTTACGATAAAATGTAGTTTTATTAAGTAGCAGTGACCGAACCCTGACAGTTATATTTTGGTTCCACCAGTCTTGAAAGGTAGGATTTACAATCTTACCTGGAAGGGTCGGCAACACTAGAAACCGTCCCGCTAGTTACAAGTTCTTGGAATCTTGGAACTCTATATTTCTAACAATAAATTGTTTTTGTTATTTTACTTAACCTGTTTTATTTTTGAATACATTATCCAACTATAAGCAATTAAAAAATAACAAGGAATAAAATACAGACAAAAAGAACACTTCGAATAAGCGAAATCAATTACTTTAAAGCTTTAAGCTCTTATTTCTCCGATTGACATCGCCTAATCAAAACTTCCATTAGAACCTTTTATGTAGAGCATTTAATAAGCTTTCTAATGGTATTCTTCCGTTTACCAAAATTCTCAACAGTTTTCGAGATATTAATGAAAGTTCCCAAAATTTATGTTATTTCTAGCAACAGAAAATTGGCCTCATTTTTCATATCCTGTTTTACACACAAAATTTTCGCAACATAAGAAATTACAAAAATAAAAAGCAATAAAAAACGAAGGGAAAGAGACAAAAATTACAACAAGAACGACAAAAACCCGTTCATAAGAACAAAACAGACGTATTTGAAGTTTTAAGCACTTATTTCTCCGATTGACATAACCTAATCAAAAATAGTTTTAGAATCTTTTTTGTAGAGAATTTAGTAAGCTTTCAAATAGTTTCTATCCACTTACCACGATTTCCCAACCGTGTTCGAGATATTAATGAAAGTATACGAACTTCCCAAAACATTTCATGTCTGTTCATAAAATATTTTATTCTAACCCTTCCTTAACTCCAAACGTAACAAAACTTTCAACATATTAGTTTTAATGAAAGTAGAACATGCAGATAAAGTTTCAACTGAATCCCGTAATTCTAAGTACCCAAACCAAAAACGGTATTCAAAAACTATTTTTCCAATTTTCTCGAAAACGGTTAAAGCGATCGCCTTCAAAATGGTTTCATTCGTTTTCCTAGCCCAGGAATCATATAAAATGAGTACTTACAAGCTTATGAACTCAAAAACGTAAGCGTTACGATTTTTTTGCGCGAATTTCGCCCCAAACGCCATCTTCCAGTAGGCGGATTTTGCTGGTTAACGAACTTGACCTTTCAAATTGGACGAAGGATTTTTGTACCAAATTTCATCAAAATCGGACCATTCGTCTTCTATCTAGAGAGCGAACAGACAAGTATATATATATATATATATATATATATATATATATATATATATATACAAATTTGAACCACCGTTATTTTCGGTCTCTAGGGGTTCTGAAACGCGAAATTTTCTAGTCGGCACTTCCGGATTGTTTCATTGTATCAACCCTATAAGCGGGGTTCCTCCCTATGGGGGAGGGAGGAACCGCGCTAAAAACTAGCTGACTACCCGTGCTTCGTCACGGCAGATAAATAGTTATTTTATTGCGTTTAATAATGTACCATAAAAAATAACGCTAGGTACTACATCATTTTGTGCAGTTAATTATAGCATGACTACAGCATGAAATTGCCATACAATAAGTTATTCATCAATTGATAAGTAATCAAAGTATAATGTTTCTAGACACTGGGGCGCTCCGGATCAGTTTCAACAAACAGTTAACCCGTTATCTATAGGTTACCAGGAACAGAAGTTAAACCACTACAGGTTAAAAATTGTAGTCAATAATAAATGTACGTTAAAATTTATAAGTTTATGTTTCCAAGATGTCATTTGGAAACATCCATTGTATTCGCGAGCATTATCAAGAAGTGTTCTGACTGGGGATGCTGATGGGTGGGGAGGCTGTGCAAGGGTTCGGGATATTATTGCCTGGGAAGGAACATCAACAGGAAAACTCTAAGGGTAGGAGGCTTGCCATACGTCCCGGTTTGGCTGGGACAGTCCCGGTATTTTGATCAGCCACAGCGCTGCCAGCGGCCAGCCCAGCGGCCAGTATTAGACTGGGCGATTTTTTTTTTTAAAGAAAATTAAGTCGCAAAACAGTTTCCTTTTTTATTTTTAAGTTGTGGGTAGACTAAACATTTATGATTCCCCATTCCCGTTACTTGCTAGGCTTAAAACTCACCATTTTGCTTCTAATTTAAACAATAACCGTTTTAATATCATACCGTAAACTCTATGAGGGACAGTTTATTTCTAGTAATTCAAGGACTGCCATCATAGTGGAAATTAACCTCAGTTAAAAATAATACTATGAAATAGATTTATTTTTTATTTATTTATTCTTTTAAGGAGCTACGTAACGTAGGCGATTGGCTCCATGAAATGAATGAAATCTATGAAATAGATAATGTACGGTAACAGCTATTCTGTTATCGTCCTAGCAACGCATGCTACCTATGCTTGGCTGCTCTAACCAAATAAAACTTTAAACCCCTCTAAAAATACATAAAAATTCGAATATCAAAAAATCCTTTCTTAGTGAGTGCGTACGTTATATAGGGAGTGTCTATGCAAAATTTCAAAATTTTCTGTCGAGCGGTTTGGGTTGGGGGATGATAGGTCAGACTTTAATAGAACTTCTCATTCTGCCACGCTAGAACAGAAGAAAACAATATATGTGTTTAGTTTATCATTTTACTTATTTTGAATGAGGGTTTCTTTGGAATTATCTTCTTATATTTGCCAACTGGTTGGAATTGTTAAGCAATACTAAGACCTTTACGATACATGTATTTTATGTTTGAGTGATTAAAACTGCAAGTAATGTAAGTCAGTTTGTAAGAAAATACTAGTAATTCTATTATCAAGGAAATTAAATTGCATTGTCCAGAAAGTACGTAGTGAAATTTAAAAAATGCTAATATCTTAATTTTTCATCAAATAATGAGCACGAAGACTATTTCTGATATTTCTGTCTTTAATCATCAATGTATTAAATGATTTTACAATCACCTTTTTCGATGTTAAATATTTCTAGTTTCTGCTATCCCAACATGAACAATAATAATGACCATTTAAGACAAAGTATGCTCAAAAAACTTTCCGAACGACCCTGTATTTTCCTACATCCTATCTCCTAATGATAAGTCAAATTTACATTAGCGAATATATAATGATTATATGTGAAAATACTATTTATAACATCCCATTGAAAAATAAATAATGGTGTAATTTGTAGCAAGTATACATTCTGCACAAATTATCCGCTTGTAACTGTAACAAAAGTATTTAAGGTGAATTTCAATAGTAAGCACTAAATAGAAGAGAGAAATTTACAGAGAAAGAAAATGGAAATGAATAAGAATTAAAAATGTTTGCTATGATAGTGTTGGATGTAGAAAAATAAAAGTCCAAATTAACATAGTGGACAGTTTATTAATATGGTTATATAAGTTTAACATCTTTGGATATGTCTTCAGAAACCTTTAAATCAACCTACAGCATAATATAACTTACGTAGCACTTGTAGCCTTGTAGGTAAACCTACAAGGCTGCAAGTGCTTTGCCCTTTTAATTGAAGGTTCCCATTCATGTGCAATTAGTTTTTAAGGCCCTGAAGATGCATCCAAGGATGCGAAACATTTATAATAGATCCATTTTTATTAATTGACGATTATGCTAATTTGGTATTTTATTCATCTGAATTCTGGCTAAACAAGAAAGAATTGTTTAGATTTTGGGCCATAGTTTACAAATAGTTAAAGATATGTTAATATACAAACATATGTCTTGCATTAAATAAGAAACCATAACAGTCCTTAACATAAATTTAGATTAAATATATTGAACTACATAATACTAATAAACTGATTATAACAGACAAACTTTTAATCAAGTGTGCACATTGAGGCACACATAGATTTCTGAATATATTTGTTTTACCAAACAGTAATATCGTTTGTAAATGAAAATTTCGTGGATTTCTTGATAACTTAAAATTGGTAAGAAATTTAAATATATTTACAATTCCTATTTCAAATTGACATATTAAGAAATTTTGAAGTTCATCAGTCAACTTTTAATATATAGGTCAACAAAGAATGCTAATGTAATTTACTACTTGGTGTTACAGCAATTGTTGATCTATTGATACGATTTGGTGACCACATCCCACCTTCGGACAGCAATAGTTTCCTGCCCTGATCGAAACTTTCTCAACTAACCAAGAGAAAGATTACATTCATCTACCGAACGTCACTATACAGCAATGATATAACTAGAAATGTGACAATGTCGAAAATATTTATGAAGCAACTAATATAGGGAGCAGGCATAACCAATTGACGTTTGACGTAAGTCCTGAATAATATAGATTATATTGCATTAAAAAAAACCTAATGGGCCTATAAATTATTTGGTCTATTTACATCTAATATTGTTGATATATCATTACTCTATCATTAGTATAGAATGTACAATGGCATATGCCAGGGGCTCATTATTATATTTGGGCCCGAAGAAAACTCATAAGTTAAAAAAGTCCGACTAGCAGGAACTGCGTCATCTTAGCGCGGTTACGTACATCTCGAAGAAATGGAATAGATTAGTATCACAAATCACAGGAAAACCCCTTTCAAAACAAACACTTTTTAAGTTTTAGCCACTTATATCTCTGATTGGTTGCCCCATCGAATATTGCTTCAGAACCTTTTTTGTAGAGAATTTAGTAAGCATTCGAATGGTCACCTTCCACTTAGCACGATTTCGCAACCGTTATGGAGATATTTACGAAAAATGTATGATGATCCGAAAACTGGGGTCTCCCGTGGTCTAATGGCTAGCGCCTTGGATTCATAAGCGGGAAATGGTGGGTTCGATTCCCAACCTCCGGCAGGAATTTTATCATCCCACGGCTGGTAAAATTCCTCGCTGCACCCTGGATGTTGGCGCTAATGACCTAGATGTAGATGCGCCGTAAAAAAAAAAAATAAAAAAAAAAAAAAATAAAAAAAAAAATAAAAATAAAAAGATCCGAAAACTTTTCATGTCTATTAATAAAATAATTTTTTTCGCATACTTCCTTAACTCAAAATATAGCCAAAATTTAAAAATCTTAGTTGGGATTAATTTCCAAGTTGTAGAAAATATTTCAATTGTATCCCGCGATTCTAAGTACTCACAAAAATATAATGACTTACAAAAATATTGATTCCAATTTTCTCAGGAACGATTACAGATATCGCCTTAAAAATGATTTCATTCGTTTTCTTATGTTAAGAAACTTATAAAACAAGTACCTGCAAGCATATGAACTCAAAAACGTAAGCGTTACGATTTTTTTCACGCGAATTTCGCCCCAAACACTATCTTTTAGTGGGCGGATTCTGCTGGTTAACGAACTTGACCTTTCAAATTAGGCGTCAGATTTTTTTACCAAATTTCGTTAAAATCGGACCATTTTTGAGCTTGCTAGAGCGCGAACAGACAAGCAATATATATATATATATATATATATATATATATATATATATATATATATATATATATACAAATTTGGGCCACCTATATTTTCGTGATCTATAGGGTCTGAAACGTGAGAGTTTCTTGTCGGCACTTCCGGATTGCGTCATGAGGTCAACCTCATAAGCGGGTTCTCCCTCTGGAGATAGGGAGTAACCGTGCTAAAATTAGCAAACAAATTTTGTCATTAGCACAGATAGCTATGGTCAGGAGTATGCTAGGAGTGAAAAAGAGGGAGAGGAAGAGGAATGTGGACATTCTAAGAGGAGTACAAGTAAAGAACCTCCGAGCGGAAGCACACCGATTGAAGTAGGGCTGGGCAGGGCGAGGATGGAAGACGAGCGATGGGCAAAGGTTTGGACCGAATGGATTCCAAGGGATATGGTGAGGAACAGTGCTTGAGATGGAGGGGTGAGCTAACCACAGCTGGTGGGAACATTTGGTGGAGAGTGGCGAGGGGTCGTGAATGGTGGAAGAGGACAACCGAAAAACAGTAGTTAATTTAACCTGATCAGAAGATGGACTCCTTATATTTTCTACCTCCTAAGGGAAAGGCTTTGTCTTATAAAGATGCTAATAAAGCTTATTATTATTATTATTATTACTGTTTTGTCAGTTGCCGATCAACTATCTTCTTTAACAACCACTCTGCCAATATTTTGCCTGTTTTATCGCCTAGTTGATAATAATGACTCAGAGGACCTGCGTCATGTTAGCGCGTTTCCGAATCATATTTCTAGTGCCATTAGTGATAAAATTGAAGCGGTTATTAGTAGATTGTGATCTTTCGAGAAAAATATAATACTAAATCTCCAAAAGAAGAAATATTTTGGGCACCTTAAAAGGATACTAATTGTATCCTAAGCAGAAATTAATCCATCCTCTTTCTAAACGATCGCCCTAGGAAAACACTTTTATTTATCATTTTCAAACTATATTCATTTTACTGTGCGATTTAAAAAAAACATACAACAACCAATTAAAATGAGAGGTTAACAGAGGTTGAATATATGTATATATATATATATATATATATATATATATATATATATTGAAATTCTATTCCACGTGTTTCTGACTAATCAAGTATATTAACGTTTTTGGATATATATGACGTAGGTCAAACATAGTACTTCATTTCCTTTGTACCACTTTAGTCATAACATGGGTGGAAAGCTGAACACATGCCATGCGGGGATGTCATGGCCCCTGAGGAGGTGTAGGCCACGAAACATGTAGGGCAAACATACAAAAAAGTGGTACAAATGAAAATTTGACCTACCCGTGTATATCCAAAAACATAAATATATTTTCGTTCAAACCATCGATATTTTCGTGACCTAAAGCGTCCGAAATGTGGAAGTTTCTTATCAGCACCTCCGGATTGGGTCATGAGGTCAACATCATAATCGGGTTTCTTCCCTATATATTAAGGAAGGATAGGCGCTAGAAAGCAGCCAATATGACTTCATGCTAGTCATAATAAGGATAAGAATCTTCTTTAGTCGAGAATTACATTGTTAGAGGTATTTGATTTCCGACAATCCGGACATATCTTCTATAATTGCAAGGTGTGGGTGGCTACAAACGTTCAAATGCATTTTTGATCTGTTTTAATGATTTTGTGGTTTTTCAGGGCTGTAATAAATTCCATTTGTGTGCTTCAGGAACATTACTTGACTCATCAAATGATGAACTAACTTGTATAGTTGCTAATACTTAAGTGGAGTAATCTGAAGCAATGATAGTGTTTGCTGACCGATGATTTTCGAATGTTGCCGACCTATTCCCGTTGCAGGCAAACATTCGTGAGTGAAGTAAGTCGATTAAATAAACATGAGTACTTTCGAAATATAATTCTAGGATACTTACTTATCTACTGTTTTATGCTAAGTCCATAGTTGTTTTTCATTTGACCAGAAATTAAACAATTAAGAAATATTTTAGTGTATTCAGACTACAATCTTCATTTTAGAAATGTCAACAAAATATATTTGATATAAACACAAAGAAAAAGAAGTAAACTATCAGGCTGTACCGTATGAAATGTCAGTTTTGTTTACTTTGCGATTTAACCCTTTCCCTTTTTTATTTCATTATTTACAAGCATCATTGTTAGTCATATAGAATTAAAGCTCTTTCATTCCTATTATTTAATCAATAACTTGCGAACTGTGTTGTGAGAACGATCCCCTGAGAAAAAAATAAAACTTAAATTATGATTTCAACGAAAATCCGTAATATTTTTCGTTATGAATTTAAGCTCGTTTATAGCGCTGCTGAGGTCTGTATCAACATTAACACGGCGTTCGGGGAGGAACGAACTGTTTACCGGTGGTTTTCCAGGGTTCGAAGTGGAAATTTTGACCTTGACAACGAGGAGCGAGGAAGGCCAGAAACCAAGCTTGACAATGACCACCTGAAAGAAAGGGTTGAAGCTTGTCCCTCAAAAAGCACAAGGGAATATCCCAAAGAACTCGGAGTAGGAGCCAAGGCAGTTCCAAGACATTTGAAGGCAAGTCCAAAACTGACATTTCATACGGTACGGCCTGATATTTATAAATCTAACCAATTTCACGCATTACGGCAAGGATCTCCTCCCGGAAGATGGTAAGCCTTGGATGTATCTGGAGCACACTTTATAAATATTTAAACAATTCATACAGATACAGACAATTTCTCAATTCAATTTAATAATTAATTTTTTAAACAAATGTAGTTAATAATTTTTTGTTTGCATATATTTATGTTCTGTTTGCTATTTAATTGTTTGGATAGTTATTCAATATTTTTTTATTTATATTAAAATCAAATCTGTAACTATTTGGGTTCATTGTTTCGAACTCGTTATCTCCGAACTCAGTCATAGACGATTTTAACCTAGCCTATGATTCTCCCCGTGTCAATACCTACCAGTGTTCCAAGCCTGGTCAAACGGTGTGAATTTGTATGCGGAACAAACAGACAAACGGACAAACAGACAGACACGTGATTTTTATATGTATAGAAGATAAAGAGAATACTGTTGGTTACAGAGTACATTACATAGGTTTGTCGGGTTAACCTATAGCATATTTATGTTACTGAATTTGAGCAGAAGGCTCTAAAGGAAATAACTTTTTAGGATCTAACCAATATCGTTTGTAAAATTTTAGAACGTTTTTGAAGACTCAAGGTTCCCAAGTTGAACAAGTCTATCCAAGGCAAGAATTATGGTTTTCACATTCTCCAAATAATAAATGTGAAGAACCTTTTTACTGCCAGAGGAACAGCAGATTTATATTTAAAAACTATCAGAAGGCCCTTCACTAAGAAGACTCATATTATTTAATTCATGTTAAGCGAAGAACTTGCCGCAAATGGCTTGCGTAATTATCGTCCCAATTATATCATATATCGTCCCGATTCACGATATTATATTTCCTATTTCATCATCAACTGGGCTTCGGGTAGATTTCTCGTGTATACCTTCCTTTCTAACTGTCAGGGAATGAACAGCCATTCCCACAAACACGTACACATATTTGTTTTGTATATATATATATATATATATATATATATATATATATATATATATCGTTAGTACTCAAGTGTGACCTTTTTGTTTTTACGGCGACAACTGGACCATTAGAACAAACATCCATATTAGAGCCGGTATTTTCTAAATCCGCGCTGAAATGAGAATAATCCCTGCTCCAGGTGGGACTCAAACCCCCATTTCCCTCGAGAGAATCCAGGGCGTAAGCCACTAGACCCTCAAGTGTGTGGGTAAACCCTTTAGTGTGACTAATCCAGAATGCAGTTCAGCCGAGACGTTACTTACTTCTTGTGATAGTTTCAACACAATTATTTAGTTGCTACAGCAGCGGTTCCTGCACCTTCAGCTAATTGCGATACACACACACATATATATATTCAGAAATTCCTAAATAAAATATGAGTTGATATTTATTAAAATATGAAGACGCCTGGAGTTTTCTTTTTTTCTTTTTTAATATCTAGTCATTATGTTATGCCCGAATTACTAAGGCTAAGAATATAATATGTAGAGAACTTTGTTAGTTTATGTAACGTTTTTAGAACTCCACGCTGAATTTGGAGTACACGGACAATTTAGGAACTTAGCTTTCAACACGACCTTTTCTTGAGTGAACATAGTCTTGGTTGCAGTGTTGGCTTTTCTAGGCTAAGATTAATCAGAATGCACTAATTGTCCGAAGCAGTCCAGTTGTATGTAAAGGGCCCAGTATTTTTGTTGTGCTGGTTGTTGTCGCCTAATATTCTAGTATGTTCGGTGGAATGTAAGAATTGTACAAGACTTCTGTATAATCTTCTTTTAGTATATTAGAAATCCTATCAATTTGCATTTATTCCTTGTATTTATTAAAACAAAAATTGAGGTAACGGTTATTTAGGGTAATCTATAAATCTTGACACTAAAACATTTTTAAAATGCTATTATTGTTTTGTTTATTATGTTGCATTCAGCCTTTGATTGGATTAAATTATTACAGAAAAAAAATAACATTAAATATAACCCTTATGAGACGGCAACCAGCATAACCTTAGACGCCCATAGAGCCTAGGCCATTTCATTTTTCTGGTTTCGCAGGACGGCTACCTAACATGATTTCTGTGTACAGCCTAACTGTTAAAACACAAATACGGCCCTTTAGAGCACACTGAACAATGCTAAAGGACCGGGTAGCAGAGGGGAACTCCCTTTCAATTGACTCAATATGGACTTTTATAAACTTTAGCGGATGCAAGAGTGTCTAGAGCGGACAAAACTTGCCACTAGATTTCGCAAAAAGATGTAACAGCGGTGGCTTTCAGTCCCGAAGAGAAGAAACGGCTTTATCACGAAAGTGGCTATCAGGCCACGTGGCATACAAGCCTGTTGTCAAGAAAGTGGCTATCAGGCCACAGGGCATGCAAGCTTGTTGTCACGAAAGTGGCTATCAGGCCGCAGGGCATGCAAGCCTGCTGTCACGAAAGTGGCTAACAGGCCACGTGACATACAAGCCTGTTGTCACGAAAGTGGTTGTCAGTCTCAAATGGGTTGATTAAAACTATTTCATAATTGGATTGTTATTCATATCTCAATGTTATTATCGTTAATTATTTAAAGTCTACATCATCTAAATATATCTTGAATTTGTATTTTTTTTTCAATGTGTACAATTTTTTGTTCTTCATTGCAAATCAACAATGAATGTCTTTTGCACATTCTTTGAGTACAAGACATTACCAAAACAAATTTTTTTTTTCTTCCTTCTTCTTTTCAAATATTCAGAATTAAAGATTAGCTGATGTAATTTCCTGATGTATGCAAAAACTGGAACGTGTGAAAATGTAACTTACAGCCTTGCTAACAAGTCTGGCACAGACTCCTTTAATACTGAAGCAATTATAAAATGTATTAAAATGTCAAGAATCGTTCTTCTTGCTCTTGAAAATTAAACGGTTGTTTTTCCTAGAAACTTCATCAGTCTAACTTACATAATCATATCTGTGAGTTAGAAATCAACTCGTTTATCTAGTTTTTAACTAGTTAGCCTAAATATGAAAATACTTCACGACTTTTAATTTGTAACTGCATAAAATATATACTATATTACTCTTTATAATTATTTTGACTTCACCTGGTCTAGATGATTTCTTAGTTCCTCAAATCTTATAAATTATGTTATGAAAATTATGTATTGAGCAGATATGAACAAGCTTACCACAAGTAGGTGTCGAATAGGACACTTTCCCTTCCGTTTCCCTTTTTGTAAGGCGATTATTTGAGCATAGGTTGAGAGTAGTAACCGTAAATTATCCAATCCCTAGTTCAAGTTTGTTGCCTAGTAGTCCTCTAGGCAACAAACTTGAATATTAAATCACCGACCTTTATTCTTTTTCGTAATTTTTGTACATCTGTGGGAAACTGAGTTTCAGTGTTGTATACGACACCGCCTTGTGGTATACGTGACAACTTTTTCAGCGTGTATGTAGACCTCAAGGAGTTATTCCATGACTGTTTCCCGTCGTTTTACACGGTAATATGGTGAGTTATCGTCTGTCGGTTGCCGAAAAAGAAATTATACATGTACTGGCCCGGTAAGAAGGCCGAAGGAACTGATGAAGAATTTGAAAGTGACGAAAAGTTAATTGAACCCGAAGTCATTTTGAAGACTTTCTTTCTCTTTAGTTACATGAATGAAAAATCTCCTCATTCCAAAAACACTCTAAGATGAAATTTGCAGCATCCTAGGTACAGAAACACTCTAAGATGTTTGCAGCATCCTAGGTACAGAAACACTCTAAGATGTTTGCAGTATCCTAAATACAGAAACATCTGAACACACACCGCCACCACCAACTCCTTCAAGTTTAGAAAGACTTGGAAAATGTTCCTTCTATGGACGGAACAAGAACAGGAGGGAAACCAAACAAGTCTTCAGTTCAATAAAAGTATATATGGTGAACACAAAAGAGTAATATGTCCATCCTGCCACAAGAAAAAAAAATTTTATATAATTTTGTGACAATATGTTTTTATTTATTTTTGTAATTTATTATAAATATATTTATAATAAATATGTTTTTTTATTAAAATTTGTTATTTTAACCCAATTAACATAGTTATTTGGAAAATAAAGTAATTTGTTATATTAGGTGTCGTATCCGATACCTACACCGCCTCGTGATATGTGTACTGAAAAATTCTTTTTGGGAGGAGGGTCAACACATCTATTTGTAATCATATTTTAACATATTTTCGCCTAATCTGCGAGTTTCAATAATAGAAAAAAAAAAATAAGATCGTGAATGAATACGGAAACAGAAATTTCAATATAAGGTTTTATTGTTAGGGCACAGGTTGGTTTGGTAAATCAACGTTATGTGTCAGTAAATTATTTAGGTTTTATTTACAAGGTCAAAGGGTCTGAGGAACAAACTCAATGTTTTGAGGAAAAAATATATCATTTAAAGCCTTCTGCTCAAATTTAGGAACATAAATATGCTTTAGGTCCACCCGACAAACCTATGTAATGTACTCTATATCATACAGTTTTTTTTTCGTACATGGCCACCGCGCATGCGGGAACGCCAGCCAACACCTTCTTGTGACACTTTTTTGTAACGCTACGTCCACTCAGAGCCTTCTGCTCAAATTTAGGAACATAAATATGCTTTAGGTCCACCCGACAAACCTATGTAATGCACTCTGTAACCTTCAGTCTTCTATTTATACAGTATATATATACAGTATTATTTTTAGTACATAGCCAAAGCACATGCGCGAACGCCAGCGGACACAACTTTTTGTAACGCTTGGTCCACCAAATAAATCTATGTAATGTACTCTATAACATACAGTCATATTTTACGTACACGGCCACTAAGCATGCGCGAACGCCAGCGGACACTTTTTTGTAACGTTTTTTTCCAGTTTTGTCACCGCTAAAGCACATTTATGCTAAAACTTTATCGTTCGTTAGTCAGGGAGGGTCCCCCCGTGTTCTAGTGGCTAACGACTTGGATTCTCATGCGGGAGATGGGAACATACAGACTTCTTTTTCGTACATGTCCCCCGCGCATGCGCGAACGCCAGCCGACAGCTTCTTGTGGCACTTTTTTGTAACGCTACGTCCACTCGATAAACCTATATAATTTACTCTATAACATGCAGTCATATTTTTTGTAAACGGCCACTGCGCATGCGGAAACGCCCCTGCGCATACCTGAACGCCACTGCGCATGCACGAACGCCAGCAGACACTTTTTTGTAACGGGTTTTTCCAGTTTAGTCACCGCTAAAGCATATTTATGCTAGAACGGATTCAAAGTTGAATATATGTGGTAATAGTAAAAACTAGATTTTTATAGCTCCGATCATACTGGACCAAACCTCAGATCCTGTTTATCATCGATGACACATAATAGGTACATCATCCCCTTTACGATTAATATTCAAACAAATAGGAGAATCAGCACATATACTCCAGAATTTCCTTCTGGACTTAGAGAAGTATTTTATTTATTTATTTATGTGGATTTAGAGCTAGAAACTGGGCGATACGCTCTGTAAACACGTAGAGTACAAACAAAATAAAAGATCTAGAACATCAAAAATAAAACATTAAAATAAAAATGAAATAACTGAATCTATTAATGCTATATAAGATAAAAAAAGGAAGAGAAAAATAAAATAATGAAAATACCAAACATAAAGGTCAACTATAAAATAAATAACAGGTAAGTAATAAATTATCTTAGAGAAGTAGATGTTACAACATATCAGGCGTATTTGTTTCTCTATCGCAAAGATAATATTTATGGAACAATAATACTAATGGATAAGATAAGCATCAGATTCTTAACTATTTTGTTGTATGTGTGTTTTAACAACGGTGTATCAGCAATTAGGCTATTAACACCAGGCTATCTATAGGTTGCTACCCTAAAATAAGGTACCTATTATTATTATAAAAAATTGAAAATACAAAGGAATTTGCTTAAAATTCTTTGTTTCTTTATTTACTGAGTCATATTTTAGGTTAAATCCTAAAATGTGTCCTTAAATGTACCAGTTGTACATTTATGTATGTTTACACACACATACACACACATATATATATATATATATATATATATATATATATATATATATATATGTGTGTGTATGTGTGTTCAAAAATGGTATGGCTTTGCTAAATATGGTGAAAAATACTTATTTGAAAGGTTCATAAACTCGAAGTTATTTGACATTCGTTTAGTTGAAGCATCAACTTCTCCGGCTGTACGTGGCTCGTATCTACTGGTTACCAGAACTCTTTCTATTTTTAGGAGTAACTGATAAACCTTTATGAAGAGGGAATGACGAAAAAAGAGAATAGTGAGAAAGCGAAGGTGTATTCTAGGAAATTTTACATTTTTGCCTTGAACGGTTTCAGATTTTTTGTTTAATGACACATCATGGGTGGAAGTGGCTTTGCGGTTATGGCAGGAATTTCCGTTGCTTATGTATGCAAATTAAGGCTACCTTGTATTAACTCGTATTCAGTGCTGTAATGTAATAATCACGTTGGCCTGTTAGATGTAAAAGATGTTTTCATTAAATAGGATAGCTCTTACTAAAGTCAAGGTACAATTGCCACCAAAATATTTTTCCTCTAGCCCTCTTTTCTTAATTCTGCAATAGGCCAATCTCCTAAAAAAATGGCTTATATATAGTGAATTCTACAAAACATACAAAGTATAAACATACAAACATACAAAGTATAAAGGAATTGAAATAATGATCCATTAAGGTCCATATTCGAGGTAAATGCACGATTAAACAAATTGCGTAATTTTTGCTGGCTTGATAGTTCAGAGCTTTGTTCCATCAAAATGAAAATTATATTTTCTTCGAAAAAACAAAACAAAACAAATAGCAACAAAAAGGTTGGCTGGGAAAAAGGGGCAAATACATTTAGAACATGATAGTGATGATCTTTACAATAAGATATAGGAATGAAAAAAAAAAACACACAGTTACATAGAAGATTGCGTGGATGACATTACTCAAAAAAGAAATGTTTGTGTAAATAATAATACATTACACATAGAGTATCACAATTATAATAAAAGTAAAAAAGAAAAATACTTAAACGCTTAAAGTACATGAATATTCGCATGGACTATTGTCATACCAGAAAAAAATAAACAGCATATCTCTCCTCAGAAAGTAAACACCTACTGTCTCTTCGGTCTCTTGCAAAGACCCGCTCTGGACCCTCATCACTCCCGAAAATTACAGGGTGGCCCCAAACTAAACGGCCAAAGTTCGGGAATCCATGCAGGACGAAAAAAGAGAAGAAAGGTCCTTTAGCATATTTTTCGTTTTTACTTCGTTCAAACGCAAAAAACTAAAATACAATTGTTAATAGGCATTACTTCAAAATGCCTATATAAAAATCATTAAAAGTATCTGCCACCTTTCCACTCACCCTATAAGGCCTACCCCCACCTTCATTAATCCCCCCCCCCCAAATATAAGAGTGAGTAGTCCTCTGATTTTGTTTGGAATAATGAAATAATAGGTCTGTTTGGCCATTTGTTTTGGGGACACCCTGTATACGCAGGAGCAGATCAAATGGGTGTGAGTATTGTCAGCCACGCGACCACTCGATGGTTAATGGGCCTGTAGACAATAATAGGAATTGATTAACTGTTTATTATGTCTATTTGTGGCACATAAACCAGAAGTGTATTTTTTAAAAACTAAAATTTTTAAAATATTTGGTTCCTACGACATTACGTGTCATAAAATAAAGACAGTTAAAATAAATGTAGAAGTAATTTAAAATATATTCAGAATATATATAAGGATGAAGAACTGTTCAAAACAATTTCATTCTATGTATTTTGTAAAATTTGAGATCACAACCTTATTATCAGTGGTCCTGTTAACAACAAAACAAAAAAGGGAAATTGAAATACAATCACCTTAGGTTATCGGCACTAATGGCCTAGACGTCGATGCGCCAAAAAAAAAAAAAAAAAAAAAGAAAAAAAAAAAAGAAACAATGACCTTAGGTTATAACATAACAACGTAAGGTGGCTTGATTGTATTTTCTGTTTCGTTAGTTCTGGAAATTGAGGATGATGTTTTGACCTCATAAAAGCTTTGTATTTAAGATATATGATATACAGTGGAGATGTTATGACTAGTTCTACATTCTAGGAAAGTATGATGATACTTCACAAGCCAAACAATCCCAATGGTGAATTATATATTATAATAGTGAATAATATATATTATATTATTTAAGAAAGGTTTATAGAAAACCTAAATGCTTCCAATTTACAGAAAAATGCATTTAGATATTTTTACTTCATTCTGGAATATTAATTGAAGTATTTAAGATGTCCACAGAATGATCCAATTTGATGGCTTCCAGCAACTAAAAATTCGGCCAAGGCCACAGTTATGTCTGAATGTCTTCTGCGTCTTCTCAATATATTTTAAGTACACACAGAAAGTTTATCGGGCTACCAGGACTTGTGTATATTTTACCTATACTTCAAGACATATATGACAAGCTGGGGACTTACACTAATTCTTGATTGGTAATACTGTATTCACTCAGTAATGCGAATACGACAATATACTATCATTAGTTCAAATTGACCGTTCAGTTCAATTCCGCAGTCCAAGAACTACTGGGAGGTAAAATTTTCTAGGGTTTGGCCATTTGAATGAACAAAACTCGAATTGAACGTGAAAAACCTATGTATGCATCATTTAGTTCCAAGGAAGGCTTTGGGTGGTCAGGCAAGGTTTATCAATACTAACTGGGCATAAACTGGAGTGAAATATTCACCGTGATAAAGTTTTAACAGAGCAAATATTTCCTTTTGAGTTACTTCATGGACATTTAGGCCAAGCCCCTTTTCCTCTGATCAGAAAATGCTAAAAGTTAGATCGGACAAACAAGAATCTTTTTGGCGGACAGTTGATGACAATGAAGAGCTTGAGGTCAGAACCACGAAACAGTCACTGTAAAACACAGAATAAAATTTTAATTCATAAAAAGAAAAATGTATTGAGGTTTGTGTTTAGGCCACGGAAAACGTAATTGGCAATAGCTTTAGGATGAAGGTTTATTATTATTTTCACGTAAGTGATAAATTTCTAACAAGTAACAAATCTTCCTTTAGGCTAGGCGTATTATCTACCAAAGCATACATCATTCAAAATTTACCACATCAATCTTCATTAGCATTCGCAGATTTGAAAAATCACTCAACCCATTCCAAAAAACCATAGAACCAAGCTACCAGAGAAGTGCTGCAAAAAGAGCGTGACTCTTTGCAAGGTGAGCATGGAGAATGGTTGGTATATAAGGGAGGTAAAGAGATGGCAATAGACACAGTACTCCAGTACCTCCAGCAGCAAACATGGCCAGCTACAAGTCTCTTGTGAGTAAAATATATATTCAATCTAGTATTCTTAATACAAGAAATTAATAATAATAATTGAAAAAATAACAAAGATTTGGGATTTTATTACGTCATCTCAGTGCAAAAAGCCTCAAATTTTCTGCCAAACTATTTAATCACCTCACTCGGGTATTAATTTCGTATATTTACTGCTCATATTATGATTTAATTTTTTTTTTTAGAATTTTTCTAAAACCCTGAAATCCAGGTTTGGCCCGACTTTCATTCATAAAACAAAATTATAAAAAATTCATCAATTTATGTTAAAACACATATTATTAGGAACTTTATACAATTAATCTTTCCTTCCTTACGATATCAATCGTGAGATAAATAGAAGGAAAAATGTACTGGCAATATAAGGATTAAAAAACGGTATTTGGAATAATCATTGCCAACATTTTGATAATATTATTCTTATTATTATATTTTATTATCATAGATTACTCTGTCCTCCAAAGGAAACACTCTGAAAACCATATTACCACCAATTTAGAGCAAATTTTATTTTCCTTCTTTACGACGTTTTTACGTAGTTTTTTCTTTAGAATAAACGAATAATATAAAAATGTGCTATTCCATCAAACCAGTGTTCAGATACAATGAACTTCGGGATTGTAGAGAGGCTCAGAACTTTTATGAAACACTCTTGGCACTCTATTTAATTACCTACTAACTTCTGAAATAATGTCTTCATCATTTTAATGCAGTTGAAGGTCTTGAAAAGGGGGAAATATGAAGTTTTGTCATAGGTAATTTTATGAAAATTTAACAGAGTCATTTTAAACGTTCCGGCAACATTAAAATATTTAAAAACTTATATAAAAAGTTCATTCAGAATCTGGCGTGAGGAATAAGCCTGCTTGTAATATTTTTTCGCAAATACAAATTTATTTTAATGATAATAATAAATCTTATCATGTATAAGGAAGATGAACTTAATTTGAACCCATTGCCCAAAAATGGCTGTCCAGTGATTTGGTACTTTTGATCAAATTCTGTATAGTATTACATTATAACCCTGAGAGGGGCTTTACGATGGCGCCATAAGAAAGACTTGGAGATTCTAAGACTTACAAGAACCGGAAGAAATCCGATATGAAGTAGATTGATTTCATATGGCGACGGCCTCATTGTAAAGTTTTTTTTTTATTGACGCAGATAGAGAAATAAATAGAGAACAATCATAAAAATGGTTTCATCCACATCTAATTAATTTATGCTTATAAAATTTAAAAACAGTGGACTAATTCTAACAAAAACTTATTCTATTTTCTCGACTTGTTCTATTTACAAGTCTCACGATCAAAACGGAAGATAAAGAAGCAGAAGAAACAGTGTATTCACTATATTTTTGTTTTCCTGCATAATATTTATGCAGGGGTAATTCTGCATACTTTTGACACTTGTAATACATATATTAAAATATATCTTTAATACATTTATTTTAGGGTCATACATATCTCGTGGTGATTTACTAGATTCATGATTTATTAAATTTTTATTACTTTAATGGTTCCGGAAATTATAAAACTAGAATATAGTTTCATTAATTAATTTTTTGAGAAAATATGTATGTGTGTGTGTATATATATATAAATAAAGAAACATTATGTTACAGGCCGTACTCTTCGTCGCCCTATTCGTAGCTGTAATGGCAGCTGAAGAAGATAATCGCGAGAAGCGAACTGCTACTGGTAAGTTGGTTGCATTAGCAATTTAATTAAGTTCTTATATTCTTTGAAATATTTTTAATATTTTAACTTCCAAATTGCTTCAATTTAATACAATCTAAGCACTACACTATAACATCACTGATTCAAATTAACAATTATGGATTACAGCTAAAATCTTAAGATGAAATAATAAAATTAATGTTTTCATTGAAAAAATATTATAAAAAATCTGGAAAAAAATCGTGTACAAACTTAATATCCCAATTTTATTACTTAGATAAAATTAGCTAAAATTAAAACGTATGACTTCCCAAATTGAACATTGTTTTTAAAAAATATTGCAAGGCTTCGTGGATCGGTATTGTATAAAAACTTGAAAGAACCAACATATACATACAATTTTATTGTATTCCTCTTTATGGTTTTAAGTTGTTGTTATTCTGCGTTTAGTCATTTAAAGGGACTTAGCAGTGTTTTGAAAGAAACTTCATGATTTTTGGAATACATGTTAGCTAGCCATTGACAAGGATGTAAATAAATAAAAAATTAAAACGATCACTTATTTCTTCAGAAAAAGGGTACACTAGTTTGCTAACTAAATGTAAGATTAGTAAAAAATAAAAATTAAAAACAAGAAACCAAATATACAGTATGTATTATAATTAATATTTATAACAATTATTATATAACGATTTACTTTTCTTATATTTAAATCATTTTCTTTTCTCGTGTAACCGTGAAGTGTTCAATAACCATGAAGCTATAGCAAACCTTGAGAAATTAATAAAGCGTGATTCACACGAACTGCGCCATTACATCAGGATTCCCGGGATATTTCATATTCCTGATATTGTTAATTTTATCTAATGAATTAATCTCTAGGACGTAACTGTAATTCTCTTATTGTTTGCATTAAGATCTTGTAAAACCATTCTACTATGGATGACCATATGGTCCAATGTGTGTACCATATTTTTTTGTTTTTACTGGGCCTCTCAGAAATAAGGCTATTTTTGTGATTGACTACTATCAAGGAATTGATGGTTTGAATTTAGCCTCAGTCGATTTGGCATTTTATCCTATGAGCACACATAAAATAGTAGTCCCCTTCTCCTTGGTTGATACAACATCCGCTGCTTATCATCATAAAATTTGATGCAAAAAATCGGTCGTATCGTTTTGCCTCACTGTAAACATTAAGCGTTTATATTAAAATCAACCACATTTAATTTATTTGATATTTAATTTTTGATGTAATTAATGCACTTCTGCCCAGTTTTCAACCTTTTTTCTATTACATTTTTCTGGCAGAGTTGTTTTGATAGGTAAAGTAATTATTCATAAATGCAGTAATCCATATTTAACTATGGATTACATAGCTAATATAATTGTGTTTTCCCCCTAGGCTACTATGGTGGCGGATACAACAGAGGTGCCTACAGCGGCTACGGTGGCTACCCATACAACAGCGGGTATTCTGGATATAACGGCCACAGCGGATACAGCGGCTACGGAGGATACTCCGGCTATCCCGGATACAGCGGTGCAGGCTATAGCGGTCTTGGATACAGCGGTGCCGGCTATAGCGGTCTTGGATACAACAACTATGGCGGATACAACGGCGGATATGGAGGTTACAACGGCGCATATTCAGGATACAACGGTCTTGGATACAGGGGTGCTGGATACTCCGGACATTCTGGATACTATCATCATTAATTTATTTAAAATTATCACGTTCTCAACACTCTTTGTACACTCCAGTCAAAAATATTTTAATCATCCATTCATAATTTTTGTATAACATTTTAACCTGATTTTGTGAATAAAATTAACAAATAAATTGCTGCCAACAAAATTGATTTTTTTTATTTCTCTCACAAACCAATAAAAACGTAATCTAAGAATTATTAAGTGACGAAGATACAAGAAAAAAATTATATCACAATAATATTATATATATTGGTTTTGAGAGAATGTTTTATTCTATCCCCCTCGAATTATTATTCTAAAATAGTTTTACTGATATATTATAATAATGCAATTATAATAAACAACTGTTATATAATTTCGTAACTAAGCATTTAATTTTTTGTTTTGAAATTAGGAATGTAAACATATCAGCGAACTCTTATTGGTTTTAATCTACAAATCTCACAGAAATATATTGAGATAAATGATTAAGAATGGTGCTAATGCCTTAGGCGAATTCGGAGATGTATATATACGCATAAAACATACAATAGTTTGTTTATATTCCTTAGAAATATTGTTATACTAACAATGGACGCAATTCAAATCCTTAATATATACAGCAAGAAATATTTATTAACACATTTCTTAGTTATTTTTCATTACACAGGCACACAGAATAAATACATTGGTCTTTTCCAAAGACACTAAACATATATTCTTATGTATTTCGACAGGCTGAATCCGAATCTGCAGTCCGTTTGACCCCAGCTCGTCAGGTTTAAGGACGTTTGAATCAATTTTCGTATGAAGTCGTTTAAGAAGAAATAACTAGAGCTTCGATGGTTTTCAGGGCCATTTCAAGTACAAAAAGATGAATAGGTTTTATTTCATTTTGTTTTTCCTATATTGCAAAATTGTGTCCTAAATATTGTTACAACTTAGAATAATCACTTAAAGTGTATCTGGTATCAGGAACAGATTGTAATATTCTTTTAGATAAATAAATAAATTTGAAAAAAAAGGACAAAAATGTTTATTTTTTTGCAAAAAAAAAATCTGCAGCCAAATATTCATTTTTGCAAAATCTAATACCATATTCATAATTATATTATAATTTATTTTATTAATCTTAGGCTGTAGCGGCAAATCAGTACCAATAAAGTATTCATTACAGTAGTCTCATTTTATATTGATTATTTAATATGTAGTTATACGTGATAACTATAAAACTAATAATATTAAATATAAAAATGCTAATCAGAAATCGATCAGGAATATTCACTATTACATATTAAGTAAAGATGAATTAATAAATAAGATTTAAATAAATTTCGTTAAAAACAAATACAAACATAAAGTACAAGACTAGAATGGTTGCATCTCATAGGAAATGTTGGATTCCATTGCAGTTCCTAATGGTGTTCTTTGAATCTATTGACTCTAAAAGAGATGGTGAAAATTGCGGAAGACTGAAGTCGCGAGAGTCTAAATCAGTGGGGTAGGGCAGTGTTGGGCAATTACTGCAGTAAATAATTACTCGAGTAACAGTAATCGGTGAAAACTAAATCGTTACTCATCATTCATTACTCATACTCGTACATCAAATCTTTAATCATTACTCATCACTTATCATTCATATGTCAAGGGTAGATTATAATTCCTTTGCTTCTTGTTTAAATTTAAAACATTCATCTACAAGGTTGGAACTTTGACTCACTATAATTCGCAGAGTGTCATCCTCTGTACTAGTTAGTGAAGATGTAGAAAATTGATAATTATTAATAATGGCAATCCCTATATATATATATATATATATATATATATATATATATATATATATATATATATATATGTGTGTGTGTGTGTGTGTGTTAGTTGGTCTGATAGCGTTCTGTTCCGACAAATGGGTCTTATTCTAATGAAATATGGCACAAAGTTCTGCTTCACAAACAAGCCGTACTCTTTAGTATAGTGGACGTAAATAGTATTTTTCGACGGATTCCTTTCGAAAAAAACTTCAACTTACGTGCTTCAGGGGTTTCAAGCATCCAAGTACCCTCTTCATGAACTCACCTTTAATGCCGTATTGACTTTTGAGAAAAATGAAGAAAATACACTTTTAGTTTCGCAACGAAGTACCAGAGGGACTGAAAACCTACGAAGTTACTTCGGGGAAGTTGAAGCATTAAAACAGCTTATATTTTTTAGACACATTTTGTATTCTACACATAGTATCTTAATTAGCCTAAACCCTAATAAGTTGTGATGTACGATTTAATTTAAACTTCCATATATTAAAAGATAAATTCTAGTTGGAATAATTAAAGAATATGAAGTCACAACTGCTTTGAAAAACACGCACCGTGAGTCAGTCAAGTCAGGAATCTGAACCACGTACTGACCTATGAGTACAAAGCTACTTGACCTATGAATATTGACCAAAGGTTGGTTTTATCAGCATCTGAGATATAATTTATACAAGAGTATAGCTGCACGAGTCCATGCTGATTTGGATAATTCTGCCAAATAGTAGCACCTGAAGAAAGGTTATTACTTATTCTAACACACTTACTCAACAAACACTATTTTTCAGTCTCAGGATACGTATCTTACAGGGCCGATCATCTATCTGTAGCCCACAACGGAGCAGCTGTCCTTGTGAAGAACTCAGTGGCTCATTTTTACCGACAATATGCAGGTAAGTTCAATATCCCTTTCCCTTTCCTCCCACAATTTCATAATATCGGCTGCATATTTTTCCCCTAATAGTACCATCCACCATCCTGAATTCCTTTCACTATTCAAATCCTTTGGTCCTCGCTTCCTCATAGGGGCTGATTTCAATGCACAACATCCCAGATGGGGGAGTCGTCTCACAAACTCCCGTGGCAGAATCCTATACGACATCCTTCAATCCCAAAGCTACCAATCCATTTCCACAAACTCTCCCACCTACTGGCCAACAGATCTCTCTCGAACTCCAGACTTCGTCGATTTCTTCATCTCTTCTTGCCTAGGAAGTATATCCTACTCAGTGCAGTCACTGCTTGATCTATCCTCCGACCACTCAGCCATTCTCCATAAGCTTGATACCGTTCCTCAACGTTGTGCCCAGTATCCTAGCCTCATCCAAGGTCCCATCAACTGGGAATTACTTCAAGAAAAACTTAACGCTTCCATTGACCTCACTCCCCCCCCCCCCTCAAAACCCCATCAGATGTCGACACTGCCGTTCTTACATTTACAAAGGCCATACAGGACAGTGTTACACAATTATGTAGACTAAGAACACAACTTCCTTTCAATCCCAAACCTCAGCTTCCAGACCACATCCAGAACCTTCTTATCGCCATGCGCCGCGCTAGAGCTCTCTGGCAGAGAACCAGCTATCCCTCTCACCGTACCTCCTACAACAGACTTTCGAATTTTAAAACAGGCCCTTTCCGAACATCGATCAAAATCCTTCAAATCCTATCCAAAAAAGATAATTCCCTCTGGTCTGCTACCCGTAAAATCCTAAAATTTCATACCGTTCCTCATCTTCTTCAACGCAGTGACAGCGGCTGGGCAAGGAGCGATGAAGATAAGGCCGACCTTTTTGCTGCACAGCTCGAATCCACTTTTTCTCCGCACCCAAATACAAATTCTATCCACGACCAGCTTGTGCTCGATTACCTTGACCACCCTCTTCCTCTCTGCCCTCCCCCCAAAGCTTTTCATCAGGCAGATGTAAAATACATCATTAAGCATCTCCCCAGGAAATCCCCCGGTTATGACCTTATTACATCCCTGATCCTAAAGAAAAAACAATCCCAGAAAGTCATTATCTTCCTTACCTACATATTCAATTCAATCCTAAGAACTAAGCACTTCCGCAAACCACGGAAACACTCAATAATAATTCTTATCCTAAAACCCCCAAAACCTCTAAATACCCCATCCTACTATTGCCCTATCAGCTTACTACAAATCGTGTCAAAATTTTTTGAAAAACATTTCCTGAAGAGAATCCTTCCCATCGTTACATCCTCCAATTCTATTCCTGACCACCAGTTCGGTTTCCGCTCTCGGCACTCCACTATTCAACAATGCTTGGTTGACACAATATCCTACGCGCTTGAATGTAAAAACTAGTGTACGGGAGCCTTCCTTGACGTCGCCCAAGCGTTCGATCGAGTTTGGCACCCAGGGTTATTATACAAAGAAAAGCGTATTTTACCTCACACATATTACCTCATCCATCAATCCTACCTCTCGAGTCGTTCCTTTCAAGTAAGGTCTGGTACTACCTTGTCTACTTTTCATCCCATATCCTCAGGCGTCCCACAAGGCAGCATCCTAGGACCTGTCCGTACCTCCTCTACACGGCAGATATCCCCACTCTTCCAACTACACATATTACAACCTACGCCGATGATAGAGCCATCTTTTCCTCTTCCCCTGATCCCTCTACAGCTTCCCAGCAATTGCAGGAGCACCTTGAGTCTGTCGAGAAATGGTGCAACTTGTGGAAAATTAAAGTGAACCCAGATAAGTGCTTTCATGTTACATTCGCTCTTAATAAGAGCACTTGCCCTCCTTTATTCATTTGCAGCAGTCAACTTCAAGCATCGAATGAGGTGCGTTACCTGGGACTTCTACTAGACAGCAAACTCACATGGAACCCACACACACGACTGAAAAGACAAGAGCTAAACAGGAGATATGGACTCCTACGACGACTACTCGGCCCTGCCTCAAAGCTCACGACACAAAACAAACTCACTATTTACAAAACTATAATCAGACCTATCTGGACTTACGGACTTGCATTATGGGGAACAGCAAAACACTCAAACATACAACGATTACAAGCATTCCTATCCAAAACCCTTCGTAGAATAGTCAATGCTCCCTTTTATGTCTCCAACAAAACCCTACATAACGACCACAATATTCCCTTCTTGAACGACCTCGGCAAATCCCGATTCCTAACCTTTCATTCCAAATTGTCATCCCACCCAAATCCTAGAGGTCAATCCCGTTCCACTCAGACCCATCCTAAAGACCTTTCCAGGAGGCTTAAGAGACTTTGGCAACGTGACCAGCTACATAACAGCAGTTAAAAACAGCAAAAATAAAAATGTTTAGGTATATTAGGAAGTGCCGATAATGTTTGGCTCCTTCCATATACTGTTCATTGATATGTATACTAAGGCCAGCACAATTAATTATTGTACTTATAATTGTACAGATTTTAAATAGGATTTAAGGCTTTATTTTACTACTCTGTTGGGTTACGGGCTGGGTTTTAGAATTGATTGTATTAGTAAAATAATGGATTTTACAATTTACAACATTATGCAAGTAAACACGCAAAATGAAACATTTCAATAATATTCTTGCATTCGTTGTAAGATTTATTTTAACCCATAGTACAAATGGATAGGATCTAGGAATAGACAATTTACGTATTACGCCAATTCACTGAAATTCATAAAGCTAAAGAAAAATACGGACTACTACTAAAATAATAAAGGACCGTAGACACCAGATAAATCTATGCGTGAAAAACTGCCTTACAAAAAAAAGTACATAACTTTCAATAATAAGTTTTGACTCCAACTTACCTGTTGGAGTCTAAACATATTCTAAATGCAATGGTAGTTAAAATCATCATTGATTGTACATTGTGAACAATCAGTCTAGGGTTAGATGTCTTCTTGGTTTAATCCACAGGGTAGGTCAGGGATTTTCAAGTATTATATTATCCTTTGTAGTCATGCTTGTGCTAAACGGATTTTCATTTTTTTTTTTAAATTAAATATATTAGTTTAAACTTAGTAGAGCTATTACTCAATTTAAGCCAGCAGGATTTGTATTTTTTTTTTTACAATATGTGGTTATGATGAAGCAATTATAGTCTACAGGAAGTAGGTCAATTTTTTAATTATATATTACTTATATATTTTGGAAGGCGCTCCAACAACTAGGCCATAGGCGCCGACATCCAGGGTGCAGCGAAGAATTTTCCCAACGAGCCGTGGGATGAGAAAATTCCTGCCACCGATGAGAATTGAACCCACCAATGGCGCGCATATGAATCTAGGCGCTAGCCACTAGAAAATGGGAGACCTCTATATATATATACACACACATACACACAATATAGAGCCCTTCTCCATACGATTATCAACACAGTATTCCTCTACTCTGGTCTTCAGAACTTTGGGAGTTGGGGGGGGGACAATAGCTTCCAAATATTATAAATAATTTCTAAATCTATCCCACTCTACCCCTCACAGTTTTATCCGTCTAAAAAAAAAGGACTACACTATTTCAACAGTGAATTGCACTTTGCTGGATGATACTACTCAGCATGGATTGCTAACAGACAAATATATATATATATATATATATATATATATATATATATATATATATATATATATATATACAAATTTGAACCACCGTTATTTTCGGTCTCTAGGGGTTCTGAAACGCGAAATTTTTTAGTCGGCACTTCCGGATTGTTGCATTGTATCAACCCTATAAGCGGGGTTCCTCCCTATGGGGGAGGGAGGAACCGCGCTAAAAACGATTTACCGCTTGCACAACCACCGTAATTCGCCAACATTGTAAACAAGGTTGACTCACTTAAAATAAAAATGTTGGTTAGTGAATAGTTGAATTCTGGTCATTACGGTTGGGTGTGTGAACAGGAGGTCATCCGTTTCAATGGAATACTAACAATTGGTGAAATTCCACAATCCCGGGCTTTCCCTGACTACAATTCCCACCAAATGGACGAAGAATTATACGAGTATCATCGTTTATTTTCCACTTATAAGTTGTGTGGTGTCTACTGTATAATTTCACATTATTCGCTTATTTTTTTATCTATGTATTATGAATTTATAACAGTGTATAAAGTACATTTTAAATAAATTACACAGAAACACAAAATAAAAAACTATTCTTTTCCAAAGACACCATACATATATTCTTATGAATTTCGACACGCTGAATCCGAATCCGGAGTCCGTTTCACCACAGTGCGTCAGGTTTATGGGCATTTGAAGGTCAAAATTCGTATGAAGTCGTTTAAGAAGAAATAGCTTGAGCTTCCTTGGTTTTGGCGGTCCTCGGTTATGTTGTCTTGCGAAAGGACCACTTTTTTTATTGTGTGTACCTTTGTTAATGATATATTATATTGACATGAATGTTCATGAGGTGGAATGCTGCATAGATGTAGTTTCCACAAGATGGCTATGGTTTTTATTTAAAAGTAAATACATCTTTTCGAGTTGGTCTCTAGGCCCCTTGCGGAGTTAAATGGGATGAGTTGGGAGGATAGAGAGTTTATTAAGAAGTTAGGATGGCCGTGTAGTTTCGAACAGAATTTGGCTAAAGGATGGATGAAAGGGATATTAAGGTCATTACAGAGGGTCAAATTGGAGACATAAAACGGAGCAACGGTTTTTTCCAGAGAATTGTTGACTGAAGGATTGGATTTTATAGGAGATAGAAGGCTTTGCCGAACCCCAGAATTGAATTCCGTAAGTCCATATTGGTCTGGAAATGGTCGTGTAAATGAGGTGTTAGTTTGTTAGTGTGAAATTTGATCGTCTGTCAAGTAGGTATAGTACCTAATAGTCTGTACCGTCGGCGGAGTTCTATTATCTTTTGGGTAATATGTCAGTCGTTTGTCAGGTATCAGTCCAAGATAGCGAATTTAGTATTTTTGAGAGAATTTTGGAAGAACAAAAGCTATATATATCAGCTTGAGGTTCACTTTGAAAGCTGCATTTGCTGAATTAAGCTGAGTATCAGAGAGTATTAAAATTTTTTCGTACAGCAAAATATTTTTGTAACTTTCGAGGAATGTATGTCTTATTTTTGATATTTATGTGAAATGGTTTAAAAAAAAACTTTTAAAATATTGGAGCCAATTATTATTTATTTAAAATGTGTATTTACCTATTTAGAAGTAATAGAGGAAACGAAAAATCGGCGACACATTATTCATTACGTGGAATTTTGTCGTGATTTCCATTCCCTTGTTTCGAAATTGGTCAACGTATTTTTAGCAGCTAATAGAACTCATTTATAATTCTCATAATCTATCTTAATTGTATATGTGTTTTTTTTTTTTGTTTTTTTTGTGAATGATGTCCAAATATGGTTGTTGCACAAATACATCCAATAATGACTGCCCAATTCAATTAAAAATCAGGTTTCCATATCCGCTTTTGTAGCATTCTACTGTGAGATATTAAGCCCCAAAAGTGTTACCAATCTTCATTTCTGTAATGAAATTGAATTATACTTAAAACGATATTCTGTGAAGGGGGAAGTAATTGATTAGACCCTCGTTTGGACAATTCTAGGAAATTAAGCACACCAGATATCTGATACCCGCCCCCCCCCCTCAATTAACAGCGAACGAAGACTAATTAATGACACAATAAGAGAAAATTGGACAAATATAAGAACAACAGAATGCTGGGATTCTTCATCGAGAGCTAGCAAAAGAGAGGAGGTAATCTTAGCTCAAATGTGAATTTGACACATAAAACTATAGCATGGAACCACATCTCGAAATAAGATCCACCAAAATGTCCAATGTGATGACACATGAACTATTTTATTTTATTTTTTTTTTTTTTTTTACGGCGCATCTACTTCTAGTTCATTAGCGCCGACATCCAGGGTGCAGCGAGGAATTTTCCCAGCGAGCCTTGAGATGAGAAAATTCCTGCCGGAGGTGGGAATCGAACCCACCATCTCCCGCTTATGAATCCAGCGCGCTAGCCACTAGACTACGGGAGACCCCCCACATGAACTATTAAACACATTTTATTCTAGTACCACCGCTACAGGACGGAATTCGACTAATTGAAAACCCCAACAAATATCAGCATTGCGTTGAATAACGTCAGTAAAATAGTAGATAAAATAATAGTTTTTCTTAAAGAATCCGATTTAAATAAACATGTATATGTACATAAAATAAAAATAAGTGAAATTTGGAAAACAATATAATAAATGAAAATACTATACGCATAATACATAATAGTAATTCTATTACCGTACCACTACACTAACAACGCTCATATTTTATGCCATTTAAACAAACATAGGTGACATAAAAAATCAGGAAATTATAATCTTGAATTTCTATGCCCTAAAAATCCAAAGAAACGACAAATATTAAATAAGACTTTCTGATTTCACATTGGTACGAGTAGTTTGTTTTCTTTAATTTAAAAAAAAAAAAAAAAAATCCTCTTTTATAAGAATGCAGCGATATTATTCCTGAATTTACATATTACGGAAGCTTTTCAGTAAAAGAAACTAAAAGGTACCTAATATACTGTAAAATGATCTGAAATAGAAATATTGAATTTTTGTTTAGCAAGAAGACATCACATCGACAACAATATCCATAAAAACATTCTAAATATATAAATAGCTAGTCATACCTGTACTACCTCCTTGAATCAAATGATTTCCCGAAAATTGCTAGAATCTTCCTCCGCCGAACAGCTAATACTCGAAAAGCGTGACTGCCTGCAAGGTGATCGGGACTTACGTTTGGTATATAAGAGGGTTGGGATGATGGGCCTAATCATAACATCTTCATCCTTCAGACATCTAACATCCCTCCCCAGACATGGCAGCCTACAAGTCTCTTGTGAGTACAACAACACTTGTGAACAGTAAATATTTTATTTCAGTTATTGCCTGTAATATTGTAAGCCGAACTTTATCGTACTGAGCAAAGCTCAAAATGTAATAAATAGTTGAATTATGCAAAAAAACAAAACAAACAGCTTATCTGAGTAAACGAAGTAAAATTTCCACCACGATAAGAAAAATAAATTTGGTATTTTCCAATTAGATTAATTAATTTTAATGTGTTCACATATGTCCACGAAAAATTTTAAACAAGACTCTTTATATTTTGGGAGATCTTGTTTCATTCTTCAAGTTCATTCACACCAACTTTCTGTATGCATTTTCACTGTTTTGTAAGAAATTACATTAATCCAAGCATTCAAATGAATTGTTCATATATACATATTCTATCTATTTGATGTTATTTTTCGTCGCTGGGATAGTATTTTTAGATGGAACGGCATTTTTCTCCAGCGGTGGTACTCCTCTTCACTCAGCCACAGTATCGGCGGACGAACACCATTCGTCCGCCGATACTGTGGCTAGAGGGGAGAAAAGGAGCCCAGATCGAGAAAAATGTCATTCCCTTGGCTACCACCGAGGAAGAAACAAGTACCTGGCTGAAGAAGATGGAGATGAATCCATCGAAATATTCCGGGAAGAAGTGAAGAGGAGTACCACCGCTGGAGAAAAATGCCGTTCCATCTAAAAATATTCTATCTAATATATAGATATATATATTATAGAGAATATAATGGTTTCCTATGTTGTATTTCGTCATTTGGGTGAACACGTTTTTTTTTTACACTTCTTATTATAATTTTTTTTTTTTATTTTCTTGAACCGTTTCAAAAGAAAATTTCTTATTTAGATTTCAACGTATCACGTCAGTATCTTAAACAAAACTTCCACAAACAAACAAAAAAGAACCAAAAACAAATTGTACTTATATAAAACATTCGCAAGCTATAGCTGGTCACTTATAAAAAATTTACCTATTAGTTGTTATAATCATTAAAATAGAAAAAGGTTTTTGAAGGGGTCAATTTACGATAAAGCACACACACATATATATATATATATATATATATATATATATATATATAGAGAGAGAGAGAGAGAGAGAGAGGAGAGAGAGAGAGAGAGAGAGAGAGAGAGAGAGAGAGAGGAGAGAGAGAGAGAGAGAGAGAGAGAGAGAGAGAGAGAGAGAGAGAGAGAGAGAGAGAAGAGAGAGAGAAGAGAGAGAGAGAGAGAGAGAGAGAGAGAGAGAGAGAGAGAGAGAGAGAGAGAGAGAGAGAAAGAGAGAGAAGAGAGAGAGAGAGAATGGTCTGACAGACCGTTAATTTAAAAAAATGTCTTAAATTTCTAAGTCTGATGGATTTACTAGTGGTAGCAAGTACATTGAACTTCATAAACGAGAATGATGGAGTAATTCTTTATTTTCCAAAGTAACTAAATTTATTTAAAATTGAATTTTAGCAAAAGGAAAAGAGACATTGCTAAAAGCATGGAAAATAAAGTAAGGTGTGTGGTTTAAAATTTAATATTAAGGAAATATTAGTTACCCCTTCAAATAATTTGCCTTATTTTAGTCAACCAAACTCATCAAGTAATTAAAGTGTTAAAACTTCCTATATTTGCCCCGAAATCGATGAAGCTGTTATATATATAGTAAATGTATTGTCAATTATGCTATATCATCGAATAATTAGTAAGTTCTTAGTTTAAACTGTAGGCCGCATGCACTTATGATTAACCCTTAATTTATCCTTTTAATTATAATAATGATCAATTAACCCTTATTTAAAGAAATATCAAGTATATTTAACACTCACTCATCGCCCTAAGGACTACAATTAACATGGCAATCATACCTTTTCATGATGTGTGCAAATAAAATTCCTTAATTGAATTTCAACTAATTGATAACGATTTTTCCATTGTAGGTGTTTATCTTCGTCGCCCTGATCGCTGTAGCGTTGGCAGCTAATGATAAGGCAGCTGAAGAAAAGCCTGATGACCGTAGCACGAGGGATGTCAGTGGTAAGTCTTTAATACTTTACACTACGTGTTCTTTATATATATATATATATATATATATATATATATATATATATATATATATATATATATATATACATATATGCGCATACTCCTAATAATTGGAAACAAGTATTGTCGCATTTAAAAATGTTAACCGTTTCTGGACGGTGGGCTTCTCCAGCAGCCAGCACAAAGCCGTGACTGGCTGACGGTGGGCTTCTCTAGCAGCCAGCACAAAGCCGTGACTGGCTGACGGTGGGCTTCTCCAGCAGCCAGCACAAAGCCGTGACTGGCTGACGGTGGGCTTCTCTAGCAGCCAGCACAAAGCCGTGACTGGCTGACGGTGGGCTTCTCCAGCAGCCAGCACAAAGCCGTGACTGGCTGACGGTGGGCTTCTCTAGCAGCCAGCACAAAGCCGTGACTGGCTGACGGTGGGCTTCTCCAGCAGCCAGCACAAAGCCGTGACTGGCTGACGGTGGGCTTCTCTAGCAGCCAGCACAATGCCGTGACTGGCTGACGGTGGGCTTCTCTAGCAGCCAGCACAAAGCCGTGACTGGCTGACGGTGGGCTTCTCTAGCAGCCAGCACAAAGCCGTGACTGGCTGACGGTGGGCTTCTCCAGCAGCCAGCAGAAAGCCGTGACTGGCTGACGGTGGGCTTCTCCAGCAGCCAGCACAAAGCCGTGACTGGCTGACGGTGGGCTTCTCCAGCAGCCAGCACAAAGCCGTGACTGGCTGACGGTTGGCTTCTCCAGCAGCCAGCACAAAGCCGTGACTGGCTGACGGTGGGCTTCTCCAGCAGCCAGCACAAAGCCGTGACTGGCTGACGGTTGGCTTCTCTTGCAGCCACCTCACTCTATATCGTATAAGGGCGGTCGCTTCTATTCTTTTGTTGTATTTAATTCTATAAGTTTGTACTTTTAGATACATCTGAATTTGTTGTATTTTAAAAAGAGCAAATCACCGTCGTTACGAAGCTCAAAAATTAAATTAAAAAAAATAAGGGCAGTAGGCTTCTCCACTTAGTTTAGACTATTAGTGAGATTTCTTAGCAGACGTGTTTGAGACTTCTCGGATGATGAAACATCGCAGCCTAGCTCTTCCTCAGCTCCAGGAAGTAATATTGAAGGGCATTCTAGGATTTTGACGAGGACGGTGGGCTTTTTCCGAAGCGTAAACAATATAATTTGCTGAGGAAGCATCGCAGTTTCTAGGGATACAAGTTTTCTTTCAGTAGTACGAAGGTGTTACGTGTAAAGGGTTTTGCAATAATTAAAGAATATATATATATTACTAATACGAGAATACAAATCTAAAAAAAACAAAAAAAAACAAGACAATTGTCTAGCGTGCATGGAAGGGAGCTAGCTAGTAGCCGTCAGGAGGGACAGGCAGGTATCGGGATGTTCCCGTCACCAGGTATCCTCTGTCCCGCCGTCTCTATAGGGTTAAATAAAAAGGTCTTATAGAAAATTGTTTTTTGTCAATTAGTGGGATGTTGTTTATGTATATGTTTATCTTTGAAGGGACTATAGGAATCGAGAATTCGGATTCATCGTATAAAATATTCTGAGAACAATCGTTTCTCACTTGAAACCTTATACTTTGATGCCTTTTTCTGAAATTAGTTGAAACGCTTCCCGACCCTATAAATCACGAAAATGATGGTTGAAATTTTAATATATATATATATAAAAATTTGTCTTTTTGCGCTTTAGCGACTTTAAAAATGGGCCGATATTGATGAAATTTGGCACAGAAGTACTTTGTATCAAAATTTTAAGTTAGATAGCCAGGAGAATTCCAGGACCAGTAAAATTTGCCCGAATGAAATTGAATTGATTGCCTACGGCTACATGTACATGTGTGTATTTTTTTTGTTTGTTTATCTATTCCTAAGTTTTGAATTGCTTTTTTTTTCTTAAATTCCAATTAAAAATTAAATTATATTGCACTAAAACAAGCAAAAGTAAATCAGAAACATGTTTGTAATGTAATTTTCCTTATGAATGAGGAAAAAGGACGAGTGATTAATTTCCGCTGTGATGTGTGATTTGGATACTGTCTGATTTCTGATCATTTTACCCCAAAAATGTTGCTTTTCTTCGGAATCTAATTGGAGTAGATGTTTAACATTTTTATGAAATATCAAAACAAAGTATTAACTATTTCTATTCCATGGTTTCTATATGTCACTGGGGATAAGACGAGCTATGATGACACAGTTCTTGTAAGTCGGACTTTTTAAAATCATTAACCTTCTCTGATTTTCAATTAAAAAGCCTAAACTGTTTCCTTTAACATTAATCAACAGCAGCCAAAATTCGCTAAAAATGATAATTGTTTCCCTAAGTTTCATTTCCTTGAAAGCGAAACTGTTTTCATTTACACAGGACTCAATTTGCGATTCAGAATTTTCATTTTAGATAAATTTACCTACTCACAATGAAATATTCTGATTTTACACATATTTTGTACTTATTTGATTTAATTTTTCATGTTACTTTAAAATCTAGAATTAAATATATTTTATCTGTCATTACTTCATTAATGTGTTGATCGATTTACAAAATTATTTATTTATTGTTTATGTATTAAAAATCATAGGTTTTGATCAGGAATAATGGTTTAGCAAAGGTAAGCTAACTGAAAAAATTAATGACTATCACTGCTGTCAAGAGTTATTTGGAATTCCAAAAAAGTCGATATCTTTGAAAGAAAAAGATAAAGCGAATTGTTTATGACTCACTAGCTGTTACCCGGCGTGCCATGCTACACCTACTTTCTGCATATAGAAAAGCCTAAATAAATTAGAAACCAAATAAGTATTATTAAAATCAAATAACACGATCTGTAACTGTTTCGAACCCGTGACCTCCCAACTGGGAGTCCTAGACGACTTTGATCTAACCTATAACACCCCTCCCCCCGTATCAAGACATGCATGTATGCCAAGTTTGGTAAAAATCGGTCTAACAGTGTGGATTTTTATATATATATATAAAAAAAAGCACATACAGACAGCAGCTGGTAGACGTTTTTGACCTTGCCTATGACACTCCCCTGATCAAGACCAACCTGTGTGCCCAGTTTGATCAAAATCTGTCAAACGGTGTGGGTTTGTATAAAGAACAAACATACAGACAGATGGTAGCCGTTTTTGACCTTGCCTATGACACTCCCCTGATCAAGACCAACCTGTGTGCCCAGTTTGATCAAAATCTGTCAAACGGTGTGGGTTTGTATAAAAAACAAACATACAGACAGATGGTAGCCGTTTTGACCTAGCCTATGGCAATCGCCGTATCAAGACCTACCATTATTCCAAGTTTGGTCAAAATCGGACGAACGGTGTGGATTTGTATAAGGGACAAACATACAGACAGACAGCTGGTATATTTTTTGACCTAGCCTACGACACTCCTCAGATTAAGATCCACATATGTACCGAGTTTGGTCAAAATAGGACGAACGGTGTGGATTTGTATAAGGGACAAACATACAGACAGACAGCTGGTAGATTTTTTTGACTTAGCCTAGGAGATTTCTCGTATCAAGACCTACCATTATTCGAAGTTTGGTTAAAATCGGTCAAACGGTGTGGATTTGTATAAGGAACAAACAAACAGAAAAACAGACAGACACGTGATTTTTATATATATAGATATGTATTTTTGGAAAATATATTGCAATTAACATTGAAACAAAAACTGAGCCCACAAATGCACTTTGTTAATGTTTTATTCCCGTAATTTGTACAAAATTAATTATTATTTTAATTTCGTTTTAGAATAGCACTAAATATTTACTAAATATTTACGAAATAGTACTAAATATTTACTATTTGTCTGTTTTAATTTTGCGTTTAAATTTACAGTTCTTTTAATTTCATTATTTTAATCTTGCACCCTATAGTTAAATAATAATTCTAGCCTTAGAGGTTTTACAATTATATTATATTATTATCTTAAAATTATTATGGTTTTCCAAACTCAATATGTTAAAATAATTGCAGGATACTACGGAAATAACTACAGAAGTGGTTATGGTTCTGCAGCATATGGCGGGTATCCTTCAGGATCTGGAGCTTATGGAGGCTATAACGGATACAATGGACTAAGGGGTTATTCAGGTGTTGGATACAACGGATACAACAACTATAACGGATACAACGGCGCCTATCCCGGATACAACAATTACAACGGATACAACGGTGCCTATCCTGGATACAACGGCGCATATTCTGGATATAACGGTGCCTATACAGGATACAACGGTTACAGTGGTGCTGGATACAACGGATACAGTGGCGCTGGATACAACGGATACAGTGGCGCTGGATACAAAGCACACTCTGGATACTATCATTAATTATTATAAACATATAAATGAATGATTCCCGGGTTCGACATGGAATTTGAAAAATTCCTTTTACAGTGCTAATTTTAGTTTCCAATTTTTCTTTAAATTTGTTATCAATCTTTTCAAAATTAAACGTATTTCTTTAGAAGTTTCTATTGCCTATCTACCTTACACTTCCGAAGAATAAATAACACAGAATTACATAAGAACTACGTTAAATTCTAAAGGTATTATCTTAAATTTAATAGCATGTTTTTCCCACCCTACGGGTTGGAAATCCCGCTTCTCATGTCAATCCGGATGTGTTGGAGGGACATTTTGCCGTTTTGTAACCAAAATTTCTCCTATGTTAATAATATTTTATACAAAATAATTCATGCAAAACTAAATATGAAGTTAGTTAACAAATAGATTCTGCCCAAACCCTACTCAGTTTTATTCCTAGAACTTACAGTTGTGCTATAACAGGCATTCAAGATCACTTTTTGAAGATATTTAGACATGGGAAGCAAAATGAAATCACAAGCTGATATATTTAACCTTTTTTTGAGAAAAACTGACAAAAGTATAGTGTGAAAGATATAACTCGTCACTTAGCTGTGGACGGGTAGGGGAAGTTAAAGGGCGTCTAGGAAATTAAGGGCTAGCTGGGTTACCGATCCTCCCTCTCTCAGTCCAGTGCCTTATCACAGCGGGGGCTAGGAGGGTTGTAGAACTGGCAAAGTTGAGTCCACTCTACGCTTTCCCAAGTGACAAGTTATATCTCACATACAATAGAAATGTAGTTTGGATTATCCGAAACGACGTATTGAGTTGACAATTTTTTCAGAACTTTCGTATATAACTTCTGGGGTAGAGCTATGAAAGAATTTTAACAACACACCTGAGCAATTTTGGATTTCAAATATATTTTCTTAAATGTCTTGAGTTTTAATAAATGTATAATGAATTTCCTTTAAAATGCGTTTACACTTTCCAAAAGACGACCGAGGAACATGTGTTGTTGAATGGTGTTGTAGGAGCTTACTTGTCGCTAGCCGGGTTTACTAATACTTGTCACTAAGCACATAGCTTCCAACTAGCAATAATCGGTAGACGTTCATTGGTTAGATATTGGCTCTGCGCCGACATCCTCACTCCACGGGACCCACCAACATAACATGGTGCCGACTATGCTTGACGATGAGCATGCTAAGACGATGAAAATCCATGCCATATTGTATGTATGCATATGTACAACATTGGGAGCCAAATGGTACCTGCACTTCGGAGCTGCGACTATTGATGATCTGAGGAGGATACCAGAGCTGAACCTTCACAACTACATGGAGGTTCATTGGAGGTTCATTGGGTCTGGTATTATAACAGAACCACACGTCGTACAGTGGTCCAAATCCAGCCATCATGGTGGTTCAAACTCGGCATGATGTTAATTGAATGGTTGAGAAGGTGTTTTATGTGGATTATGACAAAATAGGAAAAGGTTGTGGTGGGGTTAAGAGGGAAAATCTGCCATTTGATGAGTAATACCTTGAAGGGGAGGACAATTGATAACCATTTGGGGGAATTAATTTTATTTGCTAAAACAAATATAGCATTTAGAAGTGAAAACTTAGAGTATGGTCTAGAGCGTTCTGTGAACATCCACCTTTAATTATTATTTACTTCAAAAATATTAAATATTTATTTGTTTATACGCTCTTCAGAAATACTGGCAGCATTAGAAGTACTAGTAGTAAGACCAGTCGAAGATTTCATCATTAGAGCTTTATTATTATTATTAATATTCATTTATTTTAAATTATTTTATTCATTTTTTTTATTATTTTTTTTTTGCATAACATGAATTTTCGCATCCTCGAACGGTTTCTTTGGCCGACCCCTTTTCCCTGAGCCTGTTGAAGGTATGGCATCCACTTCGCCAGTAAGAAAAATAATTTCTACTTCCAACCACGATGAAAACTTAGATTCAAATTTAGATTTATCCCTGTTAGTCTTCCTCCATCTGGCCATATAATTTGAATATAAAATTTCGAGTGTTTCTCTAACACGGTCATCTTCTGTAAGACCAAATGCTTGGACCTCCCGTCTATAAAAAAATTCAAACGATTTCGAAGTAAGTATGAGCCTTCCAAAATCTCTTCTGCTTAGCATCTCTCTAAAAAAAAAAAAAAAAAAAAAAAAAAAAAAAGAAAAAAAAAAAAAAAAGAAAAGAAAATTAAAAAAGGTGTCTTTATGTTCTTTGTGTCTTTATTATGTTTTCGGTAATGGCACTTCTATATTTGAAGATCAATCATCTATTATGGACTAAGTGACAAAAAAAAAACAGTTAACAATTTTTATAACGTTCAAAGTGCCAGTTTATACGTATAGGACCCCAGTGCCCAGACTTTCATACTTTTATACAAAAATAAAAATGTCACTCTATTTTAAATAATATTCAGACTTTTTAATGGAAATATTTCACAAGATGTAGCACATTATTGATGATTTGTCTTCATTTATAAACAGTGCAAATCAGAGTTTCATTTATTACAGCATAATAAATGACCAAGTTAAAAAAAAGGAATTTACCAAAATCTGTCCTTTACTTTTCAGTAAAAATCGGTTCGCAGAAATCTATGTGCACTAGACCTTCACTCAAGAACAACACAAGGAATACTGACCCAAATTACTGCCAGCAGATGAACTATGGGTATAGGGCCAGGACTACCTGCTACGGCAGCAGGTAGCGCGCCGAGCCTAGGTTTTCCCCATTAAATTCCCTCCCACTACCAAAGGAGCATCGAGGGGCATACAAACCTTATATATTCTGTTAGAGGAATGTAAAGGCTGACATAAATAACTCCGTGATGCTGATTTTTAAAACCTTTCTAAATTTCACATAGGCGTGTTAAAAAATACTTAACTTTAAAAATCTGTTACCCAACTTCATATCAAGATATTTCTCTCGTTTTGTCATATTTAAGTAGTCCATCTATGGTAAATTAATTACAGAAAAAATTATAAAAAATTATTATGGCTTATTAATTGACTAGTATCCTAGGGTTGCAAATAATGTTTGAGCAGACATGTATAGAACCGCCATCTTTGAACCGTCTCAAAAACTAAATGGACGGACACAAAATTAAAATTTCTTTATTAATATAATATATGGCTACTATAGAACCTGCCAGACATGTTTTGATGTTTCTTAAAAAATGTTGGATTTTTCGATTTTTTGCACCATGATGGGCGGATCTGAACCACTGTATGTCGGGTGGCACAGTAGGTCTTGTGGGCCTCAGTGCGGTCATCTAATCTAATCTAAACACCTTGTTACATGTGCTTTGGGGCAATCACTAATTACAAGTACTTAGTGCCGTTTGAATTATGCAGAGTATGTCCCGTAAAAACATGGCCAACTTGTATAAACAACACAACTCGGTGATGATACTGCATTCCTCAATGGTTTCCAAATATTTCAAATTTGTGGAAACATTTTTAACCCAATTCTTCACTTTTGAGTACCTTAAACTAAAATAATAGTTTTTATACTATTCTCAAAACAGTTAAACATATCACTTTTAAATAGTTTTTTTTATGTTTTCTAAGTATGTATAAAATGTAATATTTTTCGAGTGAATTTCCCGTAAAAATACATTATTTCTTCCGGTTGATGAGCATGATGTTTTGTTTTAGACAGGATCACACAACGGGAGAAATGGATTACTTAAGGAATTGCTGGATGGTGGAAATTGATGTTCAGATTAATGAAAAAGCCCAATATTTCAACAGGAATTTCAATTTTAGCAGAACGTTTTCAGTGGCTAAGCCGCATTTTTAATGCCGTGAAAAATTGAGACAAGACGTTGTTCCAGCTACAGCGTGACGAACTTCAATCATTGCAGGAATAACCGGACGGTGGAAATAGATGTTCAGAAATTGGTGCATTGAAAACGGGGCTACGTCTCTGAAAACCTTATGCAACAAATAAAATACCTGAGGAGCTTTTGGACTTTTTCGTTATTCTGAAATAATGCATTTCAAGGCTAAAAAGGAATTTACAAATTACTTTTTAGAATAAAAGGTAGTTCAATAGAATACAATTTAAAATAAAAAGGGCCTTGACATAAAATAAACTTGAAATGAATTAAATGTCCACGGCTGGATGCAAAAACAAACAATTCTGACCACAAAAAACGGCCACCCTTTGTCACCAGCTCAATTGGAATGCCACGTGTTAGTCAGGAAAATAATTGGTTTTGCCATTGCTGAAGATATAAAAAAACGTCCCATAAATATTAATTATTTAATTGTTTCAGCCGGGCAACAGTGGGGAGGCTTTCAGGAAAAAGTTATCAGGCGTATCATTCCTGATTGCTCGCAGCGTAAATTGTGTTAAGTTGTTAGCAATTAACTTACGTAGTGAATTCCCATAACAACTTTCAGGTCTATGAGTAGGAAATATTGCATCAACCTGAAAAAATTATGTGTTCAATATATATATATTATTAAAACTACAATTAACTACAATTAAATTTAAATTTGGTTTATGTGTGAGGCATGGTCATTTTAGAAACTAAATTTAAATTTAGAAACATGATGAAATTATAAAAATATAGTCGATAGCAGTGATTCTTCGATTTGCTCATTAAATGGGAAAAACAAATCACATATCAGCTTTTAAATATTTCATTTATTGGTTCATCCATCTATATAAAGTAATACATTATTATGTGTGTGTGTGTGTGTGTGTAAATATTTGTAGTATGTCAATTCAAATTGCATTCCTGTCCAAAATCTGTAGTTATGATTCACTTTTAGTAGATATGGCTGATGAGCACATGATGCTCGTTTCCAAAAAAAAATATTTTTTTCTTCTTTCAATTTTTTATTAACTTGTCTTTATATTTTCATAATCTTAATAGCTATAATAACTACGAGATTTTGTTATTATAAGTAGGGGATCCTACTTCTCCCAATGTGTATAATGTGGTAGAAGGATAAATTAACACCTTCTTGTCAGACCAGTGGTGGCCCAGCCTGTGCTCCTGAAAACGTGTCAAAAATACTAGAAATATGCCGAGGGTAATAAATTATTAGTTGAAGGAGATGGTGTACGTTTTCGAATTTGACCTCCTGCCGAATTATACTACACATTATGAGATTATATATAAAAGAAATATTGGGTCGATTCAATGCATCAAATCAATTATAATTGGCAAACAATAATTATTGTTTGCTAATTCGGTATATGCCAAATTATTAGAATCTACTATAGTGATAACTACGTGGTTGCTGTTTTTGAAGGCATAGTGTCAGTTAACCTTTAAGTAGGGAGGTGGGGTGTTCACAGCACCCCATGACTTAATTACCTCTATATTCGGTATATGCCAAATCATTAGAATCTACTATGGTGATAAGTACGTGGTTGTTTTTTTTTTATGGCAAAGTGTCAGTTAACCTTTAAGTAGGGAGGTGGGGTGTTCACAGCACCCCATGACTTAATTACCTCTATATTCGGTATATGCCAAATCATTAGAATCTACTATAATGATAAGTACGTGGTTGCTGTTTTTGAAGGCCTAGTGTCAGTTAACCTTTAAGTAGGGAGGTGGGGTGTTCACAGCACCCCATGACTTAATTACCTCTATATTCGGTATATGCCAAATCATTAGAATCTACTATAGTGATAAGTACGTGTTTGTTTTTTTTTTTATGGCAAAGTGTCAGTTAACCTTTAAGTAGGGAGGTGGGGTGTTCACAGCACCCCATGACTTAATTACCTCTATATTCGGTATATGCCAAATCATTAGAATCTACTATAATGATAAGTACGTGGTTGCTGTTTTTGAAGGCATAGTGTCAGTTAACCTTTAAGTAGGGAGGTGGGGTGTTCACAGCACCCCATGACTTAATTACCTCTATATTTTCAATTTAATTATTTTCAATCCTTTTCACCTCTTTGGTACCTCCCTAAATAGTAGTTTTGTTCGCATTTAGGTTGCATTCACATAAAAAAAACCTTATTTGTCCGTCTTTCGGGTCTTTTATTGGCTTGGGGTGCTCACAACACCCTACTTCGCTACTTCCGTAACAAAAATTTAAAATATAATTTTTTGTTTCTAAGGCCGTTTGACATTTTATATGAAGAAAATCAAGAAAGAATGTAGAGGCTTTTTAGTAAGTATGTAAAGATGATGGATAAGTTGAATCTATTGATTCGGATGAAGAGGAAAAAGATATTTTTGAATAATCATTCCATGAAACATGAAGTGAAAAGTCAGATGAAGAATCACAAGAGCAGGCCGAGATGAGTATCTAGAAATGATAACATTTTATATCTACCTAAAGGTGATGTAGACATCATTGACAAGATGAACGCTACACTTCCTGTAGCTCGGCGTGGCCTCTAACTATCTTATTTAGAATCCTCCACTTACCCGGCATTGACTCTCAGGCAATATTTGTAGCAAATAATCCTACTAAGAACTCTGGTGGGGGTCGAATATTTGAGAGATATTGGGTTTGAACTGATTAGATCCCGAATTGAAAAGAGATAAACAGAATTCCTAAATACATCAGGCGGCCAAAATGACCAGGAAGATGACACCAGAACCAGCTCCAAAAGCGGATCACAGAATGTCTGGTAGATGAACCGTTTGTTCAAGACACACAGAAAGCAAAGTTTAAATATAAAAACAACGATTTTTTGTTGTTTTTGAAAAACATATATGCATATGAATGACATGAAGTAAATTTGTTGTGGAGATTTAGAGTTAGCAATATGCATTATATGACAGATTAAAATAGTATACTTTGCAAGAATATATTTTAAATTATGTACTTGTTTTGCCTTCTTCTATCCCTTAATAATTAAACTTAATTAAGAATTTTTCTTTATTCAACAAAGTCAAATTTGTGATAAATGTATAAAAACAAAATTATAAATGAACAAAAACGATTAAAATTTTATTATTTAAAAAAATACCATATTGAGCATTTTAATTAATTATTTGGTTATATAATATAGGTAATGGGTTTAAAAAATTGAAAGAATAAAGTAGGTGCTAATTTTAAAGACCACTTTTTGTTGGAGCGATTTTTTTCATTGGGGTGTTGTGAGCACCCCACATCCCTACTTACGTTATTGTAAACCACCTCCCTACTTAAGGGCTAAACCCAAAATATTCACTTCCTGTCACAATCCTCAGAGCTGGAAAAGAACAAAACATCAAAATTGTAATTGTATTAAATCAATAAAAACGAGTAAATCCATCGGAAAAATGCTAATCAATTTCTATTTTACATTCTCAAATTCCTACTCCAGTGTATCTCTGATTGAAGGATCTGGAGATTGTACAAGGAATAGGGAGGATTTTGATCAAAAGACCGTTTCATCTCATTTATTCGGTATTCAAATAACCCACCTTGTTCTGAATTCAAATATCGCGGCTTGTAAGATGAAGCCTACCTGTGCCATGTGGATTGCAGAAGCTGAAGATATACTTCTAGAGATTAGTCCTTCAATAGCACATGATATTTCTAAAATGTAAGAGCTTTAGTTATTGAGTTAAGTGTGCCTAATGTATTCATGTGAGTTGAATCCACGATAACTCATTATTTGTGACTTGCGTTTATTGTTGTCACCTTTAGGATCTCTTCCACATCATTGCGTTATTACAGTGTTCGTTAGAGCAACTCTTTGGATTATTGACATCAGATGACTTGTCTTACGTTTATTGTGTGATCAAAAACGTTTACAGTCCATGTGTTAATAAATTTGTATACAACCCCTTTATAAACACATATGCACACAAATAACAAAAAAAAAAAAAAAAACTCCCTCCTAATCCGCTACCTTGAAAACACAAAAAATGCTGCATTAATGAATTCACCTACATACATTAACGGACACCTCCCAATCACAACTTGTAGGGTAAACAATTTTTTAGTATAAATATGCGTTAGCGGTGACTAAACTGAATAAAAACGTTACAAAAAAGTATCCGCTGGCATTCGCGCATGCGCAATGGCGTTCGCGCTTTCGCAGAGGCGATGTACGAAAAATAAGGCTGTATGTGTCACTAAAAAGTGTCTGCTGGCGTTCACGCCTGCGCAGTGGCGTGGTCATGCCCGAAAAAGAAGACTATATATGTCACAAAAAAGTGTCCGCTGGCGTTCGCGCATGCGCAGTGGCCATGTACGAAAAATATGACTGCATGTTATAGAGCCATAACGTAGGTTTATCGGGTGGACAAAGCGTTACAAAAAAGTGTCGCAAGAAGTTGTCCGCTGGCGTTCGCGCATGCGCGGTGGCCATGTTTAGAAAAGCAGACTATATTTTATACAGTACATTAAATATATAGAAATAATTTTTTATATATATTTATTTTTGAGTATCCTGTGCCGATTCGCTCAGTAAACATGCAAAGTATTGTCTTAACAATAACAATATTTAAAAAAGCTGACGCGTCATCAAAAATTATTACAGAGCGACATTTAATAACTTGACAGGAAGTAACATAAATAAACTAATAATACTCAGGATAGGTCCAAAACAGAGAGTGGAGGGGGCGCAGCAGCTGCTTTAGGAGAAAACGTATATCAAATCAGCCTGCCGTTAGACACAACTATGTAGTAGACAGCACTGGTCCATGGCATGCTTTTGGGCCTATCCAACGTACAGACTACAATACCACATATATAACTCTGTACAGATTCTTTAAGGGCTAATACTACCCTGTGAAATCAAAATCTAAGTCATATTCTTGAATTTATAAATAACAAATAAATCAATATTTTTCAATTCTATATACCAAACGTTTTATACGGGATGTTAAAGTATCTAAAAAGTATTTTAAGTACGGAAAGCCGCTTTTTTTTCAAGGGCGATAGTCTGCAGGCGGCAATGTGGAATCAAGAATGAAGAACTAAAATTATTTTGAATGAAAAAGGTTAAATCTAGTAAAGTACTTAGGATTATTAAGAAATATTAATTTTTTTGAAAATGGTGAAAAATTATTTATTTTCTATTAATAAATCCGTCGAAAATCAGTCATAAAATCGTTATAATTCAATGAATCGAAAAAATCCTACCTACTTTACATGAAAATATCCTCAAGAAGCTGTAGTTAAAATTTGAAGTTGATCGGGTAAAAATGTAATACGCTAGAGAATCGCCCGATTTGAAAAACATAGTTTTGAGAAAACGACGTGTTCATTTTTTCCTATTTAATTTTTTTCCATACTTTCTTGTAATAGAGATTAAAAAAATGGTTTTAATTTTTAAATGTATTAAGGGAGGACCAAAGAAAAACTTAGGAATTAAAAAGAGACCATTCGAAGCTCGTTTAAAAAATTATCTTAAAATCAGCATCGCGTTCACTTTGAATCGGGATTTCCCTCGGAAAATCGAATTTTTTGCACATTTTTTTCTTCACATAAACGCTCTTGGATATCATTTTTGATTAGGCAAGGAAAAAATTTAGCCTACAAACATAGTCTACATTAGCAGATGAACATGCAAAACTGGAAGCCACCCGAAGGACCAATAATAATTACTTACAGCGGAAGATCTAAAAAAAAAAAAAAAAGTCCGTCACGCAGGAGCTGCATAACTAAGCACTTTCCTCAGAATTTGGGTAGTGTAGATTGCTTTCCAGAACAATTTGCTTAAAATATCCTACATAAATAAAATAAAAACATGAATAGTTCTCTTTTAAATTTGTAATGAGTAACTGATCAATTAATAATTTGCTTCCAGAGTTATGTTTACACATGGTACCTATTACACTACGTAATAAATACAAAAAACCTCATATTATCGTATTTTGATCTAACGCAGGAACAGGATACAGTCACTCTAGTGGTAGAAAGCGCTCCTTGCGGCGGCTTTGTGAACCTACGTCTGACGGGCAAATATATTGAAATATATTACAAATTAAACCCCCGCTTTCCGATTGACCGATTCAGCTCATTTTTACAACACTTCTTTCTCATGAGTTACCCACGACGTATACCGCGTTTCGTTACAATACAGCAGAAATTACGACCGGTATGAGTATATTAAGAATTTGGGTCAAGAGTAAACCCCCCCTTCTAATGAACCGATTTAGTTCATTTTTATATCTCACTTTTGTCACTATATTACCACTGCGAATACCGAGTTTCGTTGAAATATAACAAATATTTCGGCTGACATAGTCAAATTAGTGTTTTGGGTTCGGGGTAAACCCCCCCTTCCGGTGGACCGACTTTGGTGGTTAACGAACTCGTTCAATCGTTTGCTAATTGAATGCTATATACCAAGTTTCGTGACGAAAAAACAAAAACTCTGGCCACTATCGTGTTAACAGACACATATATATATGCATATATATATATATATATATATATAAATTTTAACAGGGGTCATTTTCGGTGTCTACTAGGTAGGATCGATAAAGATTTGAAGAAATTTTTCAAAAATTCCGTCATGAGTCCAACCTCAATAGCTACTTTCCTTCGGAGGAAAGTGCTAAAAAACAGAACCTATCCTGAATAGGTGGCATGCATTCTGGTATACCACTCAAGATAATCACCTAAGAGAAATAAATAGCAATACGCAACCATATATGTATGTCAAGAGAACAGAGAACAAGAAGTGACGTAGTAGTACTATCAGGACTAAGAATTGGACGTAGATGACCCACACGCTCATATCTATTTACAAAAAAAAATAGAATCCAACGTGTAGGGAATGCAACGTTCCTTTATGTGATATATTTAACATATGTGAATCATTTTCTACCAGACTGCCTGGAGATGGACAACCTACCTGCAGTACGGAACCTTAGAGAGCTGTTATCAGATAGGAGCCCATATATTGCTACCATACTGACAAATTTAAAGACCACGAATACATATTATAAAATAGCTATATTACAAGTAACTCACAATTACCATCAAAGCCAAAATTTCCGATCTCAAAATAATTTTAGAGCAATTTATTTATTTTTTACTAGTATACTTTCTTTAGGTTAGGTCTTATTGTTAGATAGAATTATATTATTATTACAATTATATCATTGTTTTATGAATTATTATTTGGTATTTTTTTCGTTTTCTCAATATTTTTCAGAATATGTACAATAATTTTATTAATAAATTATTACCTCATCATTTTTATTAATTTTCGTAAAGCAGATTACCCCTGTCGTCGAGCACTTTAAACAAATAAATAATAAATTATTTGCAGTTAGGATTATAAGTTTGAACTTATTAACCCAATCAAATTTTTTTTTATACCTCCAGTTTCATGGTTTACTTTGTAAGTTTAATATTGCCTTTAGTTAATTGTTGTATCATATAAATTATCTAGTAGATCATAACATTGGATTACGTTTTAATGTTGTAAAATTATCAAGAGAGTGACTTACTTTTTTAATGAATAACGGTAACAATACATTTAGTTATTATGTCATATTATCCTGTGAAGTACTTGATACGATAAATTATTAGATAAATAATAATAATGAAAGTAAATATTGAATATTGTATTAAGGAAATAACTGCTTTATAAGGTAAATAACCTCCTCCAAAGGTTACATTAGAAAGATTATAGCCGAGCATAATCACATTTTTCAAACTGACTAATTTAATTTTCCCACAAGTCAGGGGGGGTTTATTTGCATAAAGGGCAGGAGGCCTTCTCTACATAAAAGATAAACCCGCCCAGAAGAGTACTATATCATTTGTTATATTTTCTAAAAAATATTCAATTTTAACTTTTTTTGGTTTTTGAAGTATTCAATTGAGTTAATCACATTAATGACATTAATTATTAATATTTGTCATATTTATAATACCAACAAGGATGAGGAATAACCCTTCACAGCTGTACAACATACTTTTATTTCAACGTTTCGGACCGTTCGTCTATCGTCCATCTTCAGGCAATCTACAATAGTATACTCATTACTAGAAACTGCCGAAAACCAGCTTTATAATTATAATAATATCTAATACAATTATTAAATTTTATTTACTTAATTATAAACTCACCATATCCTGTCACTACTTAAAATAACATTTCAAACGTCATAATTTAAAACAAATGATTCCTATAAGGAACCAAGTCAAAAACACTTGAAGACAAGTATGTTTTACAGCTGTGAAGGGTTATTCCTCATCCTTGTTGGTATTATTAATTAATACCCTTCATATAGTCATCAAAATAATTTGTCATATTTTTTTTTTGGAAATTTGAATTGATTCATTTTATTTTTGTTTAGACTTTTTAGTCAAAGATGCTTCAAATTACCCTCAAAATTTCAAAAGTCTACTATTAGCCACATCCAGCATGCATACAGAGAAACAGACATTTTTTTAACCCTTGAGTGGTGAAGTCGGGTCATTGTGACCCGACACTGTCTTCGTTCCTGTAGATTAATGTCAAATCCTGCAAGTACATCCTTGAGCCTTCTGCTTACCTCCTAATTTCTTCTCTCCTTTACTCCAGTTTATATTTGATATATTGATGTATAAAATTACTACATTGAAAAGATGGCTTACTTCTTATTTATAAGATCAGGGAATTGTAGTTCTGCCAGTGACTGAAGAAGCAGCGACTAGCAGGGAGAGTAAAAGGAAATGGTGTTCTGTGTGTTCGTCTACATAAGACTCAAAATATTCAAATTTTTGTACTGAGAGTAATAATTGTGTGTGTACAATGCCCATAAAAATCATTTGTCATAATTGTATCTAATATAAATTATTCATAATTTTGCATCTGTTAAATAGAAATATATGTATTTTCTTTATATATGCGTTTTCATAGACTAAATTTCAAGTTCAAATATATTAATTTAAAAGCATTGAAAAAGAAACAAAACCAATGTACAAATCATTTTAATACATTTTACTATGAATTATAAACACAAAGCAACTATTATTTCCTATTTTTTATATAGAAAAGGTATAAATAAAAGTCGGGTCATATTGACCCGAGGTGACCTGTAATGAAAGTAATATACAGGTGACCACTCAAGGGTTAAGGGCGTTTTTTTTTGTTTTTAATGTTTGTATTTTTTGTTTTTAAAAGTGATAGAAAACATCACCAAGTTTTTTTTTTTCTTGTTTTTACATTTTTGAATATTTTTAACACAATAATCGATGTATAAATTTACTAAGCGAATCGCCTTGCATGCGGATGCTTTTTAATAAATAAATAAAAAATATATCGAATAGAATGACGTCATGAAGCGAGTTGGTTTTATACAATATTAAGATTAAACTTTTATTTTATATAAATAACATTAATTTAGGAAACAATAACAATTAAAACAATGTTGATATCCAAAAATCGGGGGTAAATTATTATTTCTCCTGCCACCTGTAACCTGTGAAGACATTGTGTGATATTTTCTAAACGAATGAGATGTATGGAGTAAACAATTTGTAAATCAAAATATATCAATTAGTCAAGAAGCGATACAAAATGTACAATATTGTTGAGCAATTTCTTTTTTTTTTTTTTTATTATCAATTTCTGGTTCAATGAGATCTAATATAAATGGGTAATAGTGCTGTAGGGTTTTCCAAAGAAATCTTAGCCCATTCTAACTAGAGGGTACATAAAATGTTTTTCTCGATGTTAAAGTTGTAAGTAATTTGGAGAATTAAAAATTTAAAAGAATATCTATCTATTGGTTAATTTTTGGGGCATTCTATACAAAAGAAATTTAAACTTCATGGGCAAATAAAATTTATTATTAATGCTATGAGATTTCAGCAGCATATGTCACTTCTTGTTTCCTTTCTATGATTACTTCTTGTTGGAAGGACCGCGTAGATTGGCAATAAAACCAGATTCTGATGTTTGAAAGCGTTTCGAGTTACAAACGGACGGTTGATTTTTTTTAGGGATAGATTGGCCTAAAAAAATCCTTGCTTCGCCACATGCACGGTGAGGAAGAGGGGCAACCTCCAGATGGATGCATATGGGTCAAGAAGAGTTTAATACAAATTTTTTCTTTACAGACTTGACTAAGTTATTTGCTCCCTAATCCACTTCTGCAATAGTTAGCGGACATCCAAGAGGAATGCTAAATAGCCCTTAGAGGCATTCGTTGGTATTTAGTTATTTAATTATTCGTAGAACGGGTGATCTACAGGTAACCACTATTTTGAAGCCAAGATAGGGTTTATACCTGTTCTTATTTAAAATTGAAGCCATTATCGATAGCGGGCATTGAATCCCCAACGATAGGCACAGATTTTTCCCAAATTAGAACTACTCATAGCTGCAAGGTCTTCTAAAATTTCATTACAATATGATAATGGATTGTCTTTTTGAAAAGTGCCGCAAATTTATTTTGGAACTCAATACACAAACAAACTATTGCTAAGCAAAATGGCTTCGTCGTAATTCCCCAAGCGCATGACGCTGATCGTTAAAAATGATTCCACTTTCCGAGCATTGACATGACTGTACAAGTTAAGATTGATATATCGGTAGAATAAGTAACTTCATCGATTTATCAACTTAGCTTAGCTTTTTCAAATCTTCAGGAAGGTGGCGTTCTTTCATATAAAATGTAAAACGTAAAAAAAAATGTAAATGGAGCTACATTAAGTAAATTCTTGCTGCAAATAGAGCCTTGAGAGTTACATCTGAATCTTTACTGATATTTTAATTATTAGTATATATCCTAATTGGAAGACTAAGATGTTCGTAACAGCTTAATTTAACATCTTATTTTAATTAATGTATTATATTTCACGGATTGAAAATGGCTTACAGCCGAAAAGTCTTGTAACAATTTTTTAATGAATGTGGTATGCCGCAACCTACGTACTTTGAAAATAAAAATAGATTTGAGGGCTGAATTAAGCTGTTACAGACTTCCTATATTTATTATATTTTTATAATTTAATGTATTGTTAATACCTACTGTTGGCCTACTGATAGGCACCCTTAAGCATAATTTTACCTTGTATATTAGGGTGGGTTTACACTTGCTAGTTATTGCAGGAAATTTTTATCAGACAGAAATTGCGACTAGTGTAAACCATGAGCAATTTATGTCTGAGATACATATTTCTATTACGAACTATAAGTGTCGACACTTCTATACCATCAGTTGTAAACACAGATTTTTACGAGAAGAATTTAATTTCAGAGATAAATATCTTGGCTACTAGCTGTATTGTCGACACTTCTATACCAACAGATGTAAACACTGATTATTTGTGCTTTTGGCGAATTTATCGCAAATTAGAAGAAATCCAGAACTGTCCTATACATATCCATGACATAAATGTCTAGCTATTTCTGTCAGTATGTAAACCTCCAAGAGAATATCTTTCCGACACCTGACATATATTTCCTGCGAGAAGTGTCAGATGTAAACACACCCTTAGAGAACCCAGCCACATGTTATATGTTGCTAAAAAATCAGGATATCAAATTTACTAGACCATTCGTTTCAGAGGTAGGATCAAATATAATTGTTCGTTTCTATCTAAACAAATTTTTTATTGCATTACGAACAGTATTAATAAACAGATTTCATTCGTATGGAGACATTGGTGACATTAATCAATATTTTAATTAATAAAAATATTAGTGTATTTTATTATTCTTATGAAATGTACAATTATCAGTTTCCTGGGAAATAGTTCTAAATGAAACCATTATTGCTTCAATTAATATTCGATGTTTTTAATACTGTAAAAGAATATTATTCTTGGTAATTGCATGAGCCCTGCTAAATATAGCTAGAACGTATTTCCAATCATACGAGCCAATCGTAAATTCCTAAGATTCTCTCATTTTCTTCACGCTTAGTTTCAGTAAATTTCCAAATATGAGGGTAGTAATGTCATTTGTATCAAATTTCTTCTAGCAGTTGTATATTATAAAAACATAATATACATTTCGTTCTCTTCATTGTTTTCTGAATGGATTAACATTTCTTTTTATCACTAAAGAATTGATTATTGATTCTGCTGCTGAACGATCTTGAATTTCCATTGGCAAAGTTTTTTTGTGAATTGATAGAATTAAAACTAAAGTCCAGTAGTATATAAAGAAACAGTGTGAATGGATGACTATAGATTTGATTGGCTATTATGCTCAATGTATCCACTAATACTCAGCTAATGCTGCCAGGTGTTCTGTTGTTCCCAGTCCTTCCAGAAAGATGGCTGTGCTCCCTGCTGAGGAATGGTCCCTCTTGATCCGAACCACGGACCTTTCACATTGTAATTCCTCTTTCCATATTGAATTACTCTTTGTAGTATGCAGTGTGTTTCGAATATATTGATTTATTTTCAACTAATTTTTTTGCCTCTTTGGTGTCGTTGGTTTAAAAAGTCCGACTCGCAGGAACTGCGTCATCTTAGCGCGGTTACGTACATCTCGAAGAAATGGAATAGATTAGAATTACAAATCACAGGAAACTGACTGTAGCCAACTTACACAGAAGCAGATAATTCTTAATCTGTATAAGTCAATACAATTATGTACTGAAAACGTACTTACTCTTCGACTACTGCTGAGAAGGCTCTATTCTAAACAACCAAAAATTCGTTGTCATTTTAAGTATCTTGTTTTACTAGAAAATTCGTTTTACTGTTATAATCAACTGTAAATATGTGCTTCATGGCGAATAAACTTCCATTCTGACGTGGGTTAAATCTTTCTATAAAATAAGAAATTACGATAACTACACTTAGACGCTATGAGGAAGGTTATATAGAAGGGAGAATTCAGAACAAACTACGTCATCATGATTAGCCACTGCCGTCTTGATTGCCACAGCCACTCCAAACTTACCAATACCTTTCACCGTTTCTTAGCGTATTTTACTACAATACTAATTTTACTGATAAATGGAATTTAAAACAAGAAACAATCAATTAAAAAGTGAGTTAAGCAAAGAGAAAAACCCATTCAAAACAACAAAACAAACACTTTTTACGTTTTAAGCGCTTATATCTCTGATTGACGTTGCCCCATCGACTGTTGCTTCAGGACCTTTTTTGTAGAGAATTTAGTAAGAATTCGAATGGTCACCTTCCACTTAGCACGATTTCCCAACCGTAATCGAGATATTTACGAAAAATGTATGAAGATCTGAAAACTTTTCATGTCTATTCATAAAATAATTTTTTTCGCGTACTTCCTTAACTCCAAATATAACCAAAATTTAAACATCTTACTTCGGATTAATTTCCAAGTAGTAGAAAATATTTCAATTTAATCCCGCGATTCTAAGTTCTCACAAAAATATAATGACTTACAAAAACATTGATTCCACTTTTCTCAGGAACGGTTACAGATATCGCCTTAAAAATGGTTTCATTCGTTTTCTTATGTTAAGAAACCTATAAAACAAGTACCTGCAAGCATATAAACTCAAAAACGTAAGCGTTACAATTTTTTTGCGCGAATTTCGCCCCAAACACTATCGTCTAGTGGGCGGATTCTTCTGGTTAACGAGCTTGACCTTTCAAATTAGACGACAGATTTTTGTACCAAATTTCGTTAAAATCGGACCATTTTTGAGCTTGCTAGAGCGCGAACAGACAAGCATATATATATATATATATATATATATATATATATATATATATATATATATATATATATATATATATATATATATATACTAATTTGGGCCACCTATATTTTCGTGATCTATAGGGTCTGAAACGTGAAAGTTTCTAGTCGGCATTTCCGGATTGCGTCATGAGGTCAACCTCATAAGCGGGTTATCCCTATGGAGATAGGGAGTAACCGCGCTAAAAAACGAACCGTGGGATCGAGTATATTTACCGTTTCCTCGTTTATTAGATTGCATTACGTTTTAAACTAAACTTATTTGAATTCTCGTGTTTGTACTGGTATATTAAATATTTGGAGATCCTTACATGCAAATTCTTTTAAAATATTCGTAATTCTAACAAATTTGTTCTGTGAGAAAACAAGAAAAGATGTAAAAGAATAAAAACTGTTTCATTGTATTATGTAATATTTTTCAGAAGAAAAATATGTTATCCAATACATAATATATTATTCATTCATTTGTTCACTTGAAATGAAAACTCTGCCCAAAGTGAAACACTATCTCGTATTAGAATATTGATGTTGGTAAAATACTACGCCAATCAACAAAAAAAAATGTTTTCTTTTAAATTAACGAGTCTTCCAAAGAACTCTTCAAGTGAGATATACTCATATTCCAAAAATATCTGAAAGCTCCTGACATATCTGTCAAAGGAACGTGACTGAGCAAGGTGATCGGGACGGATGGTCAGTATATAAGGGAGGTTAAGAGATGGGGTTACTCATAGTACAGCTGATACTTACTTGGCAACTAACAGTTATGGATAGCTACAAGTCTCTCGTGAGTAAAATTAATATTTCACTTCCTTATTACTTCATTAAAATGCTTTAAAAAGAACAATAAATTATTTTCTCTTGAATAAAATGCATTGAATATATATATATATATATATATATATATATATATATATATATATATATATATATAAACGAAGCAAAAATTAGGAAATCTCTAAATGACTTTTTGTCATGTTGAAGTTTTGTCATTTAAATTCTGAACGCCCTGTATTTTTTAGCACTTTCCTCCGAAGGAAAGTAGCTATTGAGGTAGGACTCATGACGGAATTTTTGAAAAATTTCTTCAAATCTTTATCGATCCTACCTAGTAGACACCGAAAATGACTCCCGTTAAAATTCATATATATATATCTGTGTATATATATATATATATATATATATATATATATATATATATATATATATATATGTGTGTGTGTGTGTGTCTGTTAACACGATAGCGGCCAGAGTATTTCTTTTTTCGTCACGAAACTTGGTATATAGCATTCAATTAGCAAACGATTGAAGGAGTTCGTTAACCACCAAAGTCGGTCCACCGGAAGGGGGGTTTACCCCGAACCCAAAACACTAATTTGACCATGTCAGCCGTAATATTTGTTATATTTCAACGAAACTTGGTATTCGTAGTGGTAATATAGAGAGAAAAGTGAGATATAAAAATGAACTAAATCGGTTCATTAGGAGGGGGGTTTACTCCAGACCCACAATACCAATTCGCCACTACCAGCCGTGATTTTTGGTATATTTCGACGAAACTCGGTATTCGTAGTGGTAATCCACAGATAAATATGTGTTGTAAAAATAAACTAAATTGGTTCATTAGGAGGGGGGGGGGGGGGTTTACTCCGGACCCACAATACCAATTCGCCACTGCCAGCCGTGATTTTTGGTATATTTCGACGAAACTCGGAATTCGTAGTGGTAATCTACAGGTAAATATGTGTTGTAAAAATAAACTATATCGGTTCATTAGGAGGGGGGGGGGTTACTCCGGACCCAAATTACTAATATACTCATACCGGTCGTAATTTCTGCTGTATTGTAACGAAACGCGGTATGCGTCGTGGGTAACTCATGGGAAAGGAGTGTTGTAAAAATGAGCTGAATCGGTCAATCGGAAAGGGGGGGGGGTTTACTTTGTAATATATTTCAATAGAAAAGCCCGCCAGACGTAGGTTCGCACCTACGTCTGGCGCAAGGAGCGCTTTCTACCACTAGAGGGACTGTATCCTGTTCCTGCGTTAGATCAAAATACGATAATATGAGTTTTTTTGTGTTTATTACGTAGTTTACTAGGTACCATGTGTAAACATAACTCTGGAAGCAAATTAATAATTGATCAGTTACTCATCACAAAATTAAAAGAGAACTATTCATGTTCTTATTTTATTTATGTAGGATATTTTAAGCAAATTGTTCTGGAAAGCAGTCTACACTACCCAAATTCTGAGGATAGTGCTTAGTTATGCAGCTCCTGCGTGACGGACTTTTATTAATCCTTACAGCAACCCGCACGACCTTAGATGCCCGGGGAGCGCAGCTTGTTTCACTCACCTGAATACACAAAACGCCATTAAAATAGCTGAGCCACGTCCGCCAATCTCTTCTCAATTACGCCTAGGTATCTCTAAAATAGTTTCGTTTTCGAAGGAATGTAGCTATTGAGGTTGCACTCATGACGGAATTTTTGAAAATGTCTTCAAATCTTTATCGATATTACCAAGTAGACACCGAAAATGACTCCCGTTAAAATTTATATATATATATATATATATATATATATATATATATATATATATATATATATATAAATATATATATATATATATATATATATATATATATATATATATAAATATATATATATATATATATATATATATATATATATATATGTCTGTTAACACGGTAGCGGCCAGAGTTTTTCTTTTCTCGTCACGAAACTTGGTATAAAGCATTCAATTAGCAAACGATTGAACGAGTTCGTTAACCACCAAAATCGCTCCACCGGAAGGGGGGGTTTACCCCGAACCCAAAACACTAATTAGACCATGCCAGCCGTAATATTTGTTATATTTCAACGAAACTTGGTATTCGTAGAGGGAAAAGTGATATGTAAAAATAAACTAAATCGGTTGATTAGAAGGGGGGGGGGGGTTACTTCGGACTCACAATACCAATTTGCCACTACCAGCCGTGATTTTTGTTATATTTCGACGAAACTCGGTATTCGTTGTGGTAATCTACAGGTAAAAATGTGTTGTAAAAATAAAATAAGTCGGTTCATGAGGAGGGGTGGTTTACTCCGGACCCAAATTACTAATATACACATACCGGTCGTAATTTATGCTGTATTGTAACGAAACGCGGTATACGTCGTGGATAACTAATGGGAAAGAAGTGTTGTAAAAATGAGCTAAATTGGTCAATCGGGAAGGGGGTTTACTTTGTAATATATTTCAATAGAATTAGCTTGCCAGACGTAGGTTCGCAAGGCCGCCGCAAGGAGCGCTTTCTACCACTAGAGGGACTGTATCCTATTTCTGCGTCAGATAAAAAGACGAAAATGTGAAGTTTTTAGTATTTATTAAGTAGTGTAGTAGGTACCATGTGTAAACATAACTCTGGAAGCAAATTAATTACAAAATTAATAATTGAACAGTTACTCATTACAAAATTAAAAGAGAACTATTCATGTTTTTATTTTATTTATGTAGAATATTTTAAGGAAATTTTTCTGGAAACCAGTCTACACTAGCCAAATTCTGAGGAAAGTGCTTAGTTTTGCAGCTTCTGCGTGACGGAATTTTCTATCTTTAAAATGTTTTCTGTCACCATTCTCTCATCTAGGGGCTTTGGGCCAGAAAACGGCAGGCTTAACAACTTTTTGTTTTTTTAATTTTAAGAAGTTTTTTTTTATAGTTTAAGCATTTTGTTCAATCTTTTTTAATTAATGTTAAAGTCAAATATCTCGGAATCGGTATAATATCTATGGAAAATGATCTCTATGAACACATCAACTGCAATAACACAAATTAGCCCCTTCAGAGTGACCCAAACTATGCAATGGCACTTGGGAACTGAGAGAACGCCATATTCAATAAGTTCAAACTAAATTTTTATTATTCTAGAGGATAGTGACTATAGCTTACAAAACTTACCGATATATATCACAAAGTGCTATCACATCGATGGCTGTCAGTCCCGAACCGAAAAAAATGGCCTTGTCGCGAAAGTGACGATCAGTCTCAAAGCGATGGGTTAAAACGGCTTTCGTTTGCAATTGTAATTTGTTTTTATCGTTGAAAACTGAAAAGCGTTGGAGAAAAAAAAAATCGTTTTAACCCTTTCCGTGCCGTGGACTGCTCCAGCAGTTGAGAGCGGTCGGGACCCACATACCGTGGACTTGTGTAGAAGTCGAAGGAAGACGGGACCCACATACCGTGGACTTGTACAGCAGTCGAGAGCTCGGCGTATCTCTCTCATTCTTTATCTTCTCATTTCTCGACTCTAGAGCTATCTAGCGTTACCGTGTCGTACTTCTAGTGTTCCTACCTATTACTAGATGGCATTTGAATGAAGTTTTTGAACGAATCGTTTTTAGTCGAATTAGAACTCGTTGCCTTCTCCGCCCATTTACCCGATCAACCCTCTTCAAATTATCGTTTGTTTTGAATTATCCTAACAGCATTTATTTGCAAAATCAGTTCACTTTTAGTCCTAAAGTTAACATCTTATATACGTGTTTTGTTAAGTTTAGAAAAACTGTTTTTTTTTTTTTTATTGCGTGTCCTCCATTTTTAAAAAAATATTTAATATTTAATTAAATTGTTTAATATATTACATATTTAATTAAATAATTCATTAAATTAACTGTAAATATTTATAATTATGCTTTTGTTTTTGTAACTAAATTTTATACATAAAAAAAAATTTAACACCGCCGGTGTACAAAGTCACGGATCAAAAATGAAGATGGAAAATTTATTTGCCGTACTTATTGAGTATTTAATTCCCTTGCTTATTATTCATAAAAGAAAGGGCAAATGGTAACAGAAAAAAAAACCTTCTTGTTTTTACTCGTAAATAATAAAGCTTTTTTATTACTTATTTTTAAAGAAAGTTATTTTTTTTTTTATTTTTTTTTTTTTTTTGTGTGCATCTGCTGCCAAGGCCATTAGCACACACCCAATTCAATCTATTAGAATTGTTTCATATTATGTTGGTAAAGAAAGTTATTCAACTTAAAATAATTATTTAAATGCCAAACTAATTCAGCATAAATAAAAATTAATAATCATTGGAAGCAAAATAAAAATAAAAATGATAAAAGACGAGTTTAAGTACGGCGAGGAGATCGCTGAATGTCGAGGTGCTGTGACCGAGAGTGGGAAAAGTATCCCGTACAGGGGTCCCGAAGGCGGGTGCGAGTATCCTGTACAGCAGAACACATCTCCTCGCGGCTCTTTGCGTACGGAAAGGGTTAATGACAAAAATACTCCCAGCGAAGGTTCGTCTATTATCTGAGGATGAACCTTCAACTAATTTGAAAACAAAAATCGTTAATTTTCCGATTTCTTGATTATATTAAATTTCTTGATTAAAGAAGTTGTTTTTTCCCCATAAATATATAATTTGGGGATAATCTGAATACGCCATTATAAAAAGCATCTTCTTTGATGGCCATATTTAAGATTTAAGGAGTTACCGGCAAAGATTCGTTCAAATGCTTTAAATGCAAAATAAAACATGGAAGTGAAAAAGATGAAAATATTTGTAATTGATCCTGCAGTTCGTCGGAATGAAGAAACATTTTAAATATCGGTGGGAGAAGACTCTACTCTAAAAATGTCTGAAGTAAAAGACTTATTTCCTAAACCCAATTCCCTAGGAGGGGTTAAAGAATTTCCATTAACGATGGATTTTTGAACATTTGTAAATGCTTATTATATTGGTGATTCTGGGTAGTTTATAGTAGGTACCAGAACTACTTATTTAATGAGTAATTGTAAAACAGTAAATGAGCTATTACTTCAAAACGTTGGAGACTCGGACCGTGGTCATCAAAAACTGTTTATAATCACCTCCTGGCCTATGTTCCTTCTATTCTATTGGTCCCTATGTATATCAAATGATGTATGAAATTATTCACAGCTGTGAAAAAAAAAAAAAAAAAAAAAAAAAAAAAAAAAAAAAAAAAAAAAAAAAAAAAAAAAAAAAAAGAGTTGACGATAAGATTTGTTTTTATTTCTCATGAAACAATGTTTTAATATGCTTTCTCATTTGAATTGCAGATTTTAGTCCTCTTTGCCCTCTTCGTGGCAGGGATATCAGCTGATATGGATGAAGACCGTGATAAGAGAGCCGCTGTTTCTACTGGTACTTTTTATAATGTTATAATCATTTTTTGACTTCAGTTTATTTAAATTCTTTTGATAATGTATGTTTTAAACTTGTTAGAATATCACACAGGTAGGTTCATTGAAACAAAACAAATATAACAGTCATAAGTAGCAAATTAATAATTTTTCTAACCTAAACAAAAAATTAGATAGGGGAACCAGTTGTATCCGATGTCCTCATAAACGGTTGCATATACCTCATTAAAAGTCATTTCATATGTTCCATACGTTAAAAGTTTACATACACCTCTATTAATGCAAACACGTAAGTGCGGCAAATAATTTCAAGAAACACTGTAAGATACTCAGTAATTAGCTTTTAGGATTTAATAAAAAAATTCAATAGATAAGACAATTTCGTAGATCGTTACAGAACAGCAAAAATTTGGGAACGCAGTAAAGTCTCATTCCTTACAATATGCTGTTCCTTATTTTCGTCAGTGACTTCTATCATTACTTTCTGGTGGATTATTGTGAGTTTTTGTAATACTTGACTAAAATTAGGACCGTCCTGGAGCAACTCCCTCTTCCCTTGACGGACCAATGTTGATAGCTAACGATCTCAATCGTTTATTATGGAAATTATATTGTATAGCGAGTTTTATGATGAAAGAACAATAATTGTTAAGAATAAATGGTCAACATATCGCAATAGTATTTCTAAAGTGGCACAACTCAAAAATCGGTGTTTTGCCATGATGTAGCTTCAGAGCTTGTACGCTAGAGTGCACTTCAGTCACCCTACCTGTCAAAATGCTATTCACCCTACATAGGCAAGAGTGGCAAATTTCAGTTATTTTGATTTTAATTTTTTGAGTTATGTCACATTAGAAGTACTAGTGCGATACATGAAAGATTTAAAAATATTTTTTAATAATTCTTTCATGAGTCAAACTTCAAAAAAGCGGAAACTAGGCATTTTTTACATCATTTTTTGACTGATTTAAAATAATAATATAATAAAAGTTTTACTAATTTTTTAAAATGATGTTTTTCCCGAGGTTATTATGGAAATAACTACAAGAGTGGCTATACAGGAGGTGCCTACGGTGCATATCCCTATTCCGGATCTGGTGGCTATGCTGGATATGGTGGTTATGGAGGTTATGCCGGATACAACAGAGGTTACTCCGGTCTCGGATACAACGGCCTAGGATACAACGGTCAAGGATACAGCGGTCTCGGGTACAGCGGTCTCGGGTACAGCGGTCAAGGATACAGCGGTCTCGGGTACAGCGGTCTCGGGTACAGCAGTCAAGGATACAACGGCGCAGCATACAGCAATTACAATGGATACAATGGACTTGGATACAGAGGTGTCGGCTACACTGGCCGCGCAGGATACTATCATTAATTATACAATCAGGTCACAGAAAATTATACAATAATCGCATATTGATTAAGAAATCCACATTTATTTTATTGAGTATTTTATTTTGTTTTACAAAGGTGAGACAAGAATGTTCTTTTCCAAATATCTTGAATTAAATTAATATCTGCGGAAATATAATTTATTATTATCATACAATTTTATACTACAACCACGGAAAAAGTAAATATATATTTGCTTAAAACAAAGCCCGAGCCGCAGGAGCTTTGTTATCATAGCATATTAACTAATAATATTTATCCCAGGCATGATTTAAAACGTTTATTATAGAAATACTAAAGTTTTTTAAACTTTTATTTGCTATTTGTCGATCTTGGTTGTTAATAACACCACCAGGAGCGTTTCTTCTGTATGATCTGTAAAGTAGTTTCCGATATTCTGCGTTGATACGTGTTTTATAGCTGGAAATTTATTTTTATTTTCTAATTATAAGTGCTTCGACTGCCAACGTCCTTACAAGAACTCTTTCTGAAAGTGTGTACATTTATCTCAATAATTATGACCAATAAACAAAAATTTGAAGTTTTCGTTTATTGAATATAATAGAACATCGCACATACAACACTCCGGAAGAAAATTAATTAATAAAATAATAATTATCCCTGCTGTTCACTGCAAATGTAAAAGGGCAGAACTATTTATTTAGCAGATCTTTTTTAAGGCCTATGGATTTAACATTTTGTTTAATTTTTTTTGTGGCAAGAATCCTGGTATAACACGACTGACAACAAGCTTCGAGAAATCAAGCACACTGTACACGAATGGTCATCGAGTAAAAGATCAAATAGACGAGAAGAAGTGGTTTTATGTCGTCTAAGGATTGGCCATTCACGACTGACACACTCCTACATTATGAGGAGAAAAGACAGACCGACATGTACATACTGCAATACTGGCTTCTCAATAAAGCACATACTGACAGAGTGTAGACTCAGGACAAAATTGAAAGTACCCAACTTCTTGACCGACTTACTAAACGATGGTAGCCAGTACATTGATGACCTTATGAAATACCTAAAACATGCAAATATTTACAACAATATTTAAAAAAGAAAGGATAATCAAAGCACATTAGGGAAATTGATTTTTCGTTAATTTACCCAACAAAAAGGTACTTCCTTTTGTTGGGTCACTGGAACAGAACACAATACATTCACGGACACAACATACTTTTTGAAATTTTAACATGGAAATATAAGAAAAATTATTACCCGAGAAGATTTTACGGAAAAAGATTTCGTTTTATCATCAATTGATGACAAAACTAACATAAATAAATAAATAATTTTTGTTGTCATACCAACCAGCATTTCGATGATACTTTGTACACCAGTTTGAAAAAAATAGTTTCGAAGATTACTTTTAAGTATATTAAAACTTTATATGCAATTTACTTAAGCAACATAGGTCAGTCTTCTGAAAATCTCAAGGTGGCGGAACCCTTTAAAAGAAACGGTTGTTTTTTTTTCGTAATCGATCGAAAGTTATTGAGATTAATGAAGTAAATGATGATATTATCACTATGTCCTTGAGTGTATTTATCGACTAATAGATGATTGGTGAAGTATCTGGTAAGATTTGGAAGCGATTGTCTTCCTTCAATAATGAAGTTGAAATATCCCAAGATATTTATCACCATTTCCATTCTTCGCGCGACTTCTTGTAAACAATCATGTACTGATTCCCTAGAGAAAACCTTGACCTCTTCAGACAATTACACAGATACAGAAAGCAAGGAAATTCCTTGATGAAGGCTATTTCTCTGTTTTCCAGTGGAAAAAGTTTGTTTTATTTTAAAAGAAAAAAAAAATTATAAACGCCTAGTTGTACATTACATGAGTTATTTTTATTTATTTTATTGTTGAGTGTCCCGCTTCAATAGCGATTATACAAATACAAAGAACAGTACCCTCTAAACTTAGCTATCCTAGGAAATCAGCATGGCTTTTGGTGTTGGAAGTGTGTGTGGTTATGTAATTATTTATATGTAGGGTTCATCTATAAATAGTGCTCAGTATCGATGGAAATATAATATCTTATAAGCCAACATTGCAGACTTTCATCAAATAAGGTTGTATAGTCCTGTGCCTACGAGTTCTTGCATATCATACGGTTTGTTGTAATTGCTTATTCTCTGGCTGTCTGTCAGTAAATGTTTAACCATAAGTTCTGTGTTGTAAATTGGTTTGTGGCGTATTGTCACAGTTAAGAAGCGCCAATAAACTATCTACTCTAAAAGCTATGTTTTCATTTCTTGTTACATCCAACAGAACTACTAAGAGTTTTCACAATAACTATATATCTATGTTCAGATTGTTCCCTGATCCACAAGAACAAATTCTAACCCGGGAATTTAAAGAAACAAAATTAGCCAGTGTAGGTAATACAATTAATAAGTCATTTCTAGATGTTTTGAAATTTGGATGGGCTTTCAAAGAGTTTTCATTGGTCATTTGGATAACAATATGCTCTTAAGGTGAGCTGGACTTCTTATAAAATTATTATAACAAGTTCAAAAAAATGTGTATTGAAATTGAAAAAAAAAAAAAAAAAAAAAAAAATCATCGAAATAACGTTTTGCACAAACCATTTTTGTCTTCGACCTATTTTTGTGGAAAAAAAATAAATAAAAAAAAACAAGTTTCCAGGGAGCTTTTTCCGCCTTAATTATGTAAAATATTCTCATTTGCCTGAAAGAAAGACACTCTCATTCAATTCCTATTTCCGCAATCACTGCACTATTTGTAATTGATGTAAAAAGGAGGCAACCCTTTGTGTATAGCCTTTTAGATAAAATTGTATTTAAATAAATAAGAATACGATAAAGTAGGTAAAAGTTATTGGTAGACTCTTAGGGTAAATAGTTACTAAACCATCAGAGAAAATGTCAATATTATTTCATTGAGGCTAGTAAAACAGAACAAGAGACACCGGAACACCGATTACGAAGTCTCGAACGAGGACGCTAGAAGATAAACTCTTCAGTGCACGCGTTTTGAACACAGGTCCTCGATATTAGTCTAGCATATTATGATATTAGTGTACTATACGAGTACTCTAACACTGAGCCAATCTCACCCAAAACTTTAATGAAACATACTATACAATAATAAACATCCAGTTGACAGGGCAATCGATAAGATTATCTTGTTTTGACCAGTATAAGAATTGGTCACTTTTCTTCATCTATACATAATTACTTAATGGCAAAACAAGAACTTGAGAATGCATGAGGCGACGTCACCTTAATAAACCATACAATATGGATGAATTGCTAAGTCAGCCAGCAAATAGACTCAATAATGAATAGACACAATATTATATTGATTGATCTCATTAGAGACCTACTAATCTTTTAGTTTGGATATTTGGTTTCTGGCTAGACTTGAATATCTCATTTATGAAAAAAAAAAAAAAAATATTATTTGAGAGCCCTCCTGATAACGTTGAGTATATAGTTTTTCTAGTAGCCAAGTAAAGAATGATTTCTAAATACACTATGTCTCAAAAGTAAGGTGTATATCGTCATAATGCATAACACCAAAAATAAATAAATATTTAAATAAAATAGTCAAGAAATTTAGTTTATTTGGTTTCTAGTGAACCAACCTTTTTCAGGATTTATCTTTTACACTTTGTGTTCTTCACTATGACCTTGTTCGGGTCAACTGCATAAATAGTGTGCACTATTTGAGAATATAACGATTTTGTGGAAGCCGGATAGAGAAGCCATCTCTCATCTCATCTCTATGCACTATTATGCAAGCTTCTTGAAAAAATGGCCATGAGTGGACTTGCAGGAGTAATAAAGTACCGCTAAGAGATGGTCTTCAGCCTGGCTCAACGCCAATTAATGTTTAAACAGCTACATATATAGTTACAACAGAGTTTCCTCTAAAGACATAGAAAATTAATTTAAATAAATTGTTTAGAACCAGAAGTACCTATTTAAACGTATTATGAACAATAAATGAAAAAGTCTGATAATCTTCACATAATTATGTCTTATGGCAAGTGTGCCACAAAATATTTTGCGACGCCTTACTTCAAAATGCAAGTGTCACGTGACCGGAAATTATATTTGAAGGAAAATTTATATTAGGAATTTATTACTTCATTTGAAGTAAATCGCTATTCGTCTACCTTATTTACTTAGCTTTAAGAAATAAGATTTTTAAGTAAGTGTAAGTTACTCTGGAAACATGTTTTAGTAAATATTGTGGTTGAGATGTCGCCAAGTGAACATTCAAGACATTGAAATCGAGGGGAGAAACATCCCCAGAATATGCCACATTTCTGCGAATACAGCATTCTCAAGTGTAAGTTCCGGTAAAAAAATGTTAATTTAATGCAATGGAGAAAGAAAAGCAAGCAATAAATGTTTATATTATAAGAATTAACGTTTTTTTTTTTTTTTTTTTTTTTTTTTTTTTTTTTTTTTTTTTTTTTTTTTTTTATATTGCTAATGACATATCCATGATATTATGTATTTCGTGTTTAGAGAAATCTTTCTAACAATCATAATACTTTCTCTGCTTCATAAGTGACGAAAATTTGCATTTTTGCCAGCTGATTTTCACCTTACGTAGTACGTCACTCTTGACCTTCGCACAATAAGGTTGTATTTGTGGTCTAGTGACTGTTTCAGCTCCATGAGAGGTACTAAAAGGATATTTAAATATGTATAAAAACGCTTAATATATATGAACAGTTAGGTCCATTTTTATTGGCAATTCGTCCTATTCAATATGATATGATGATTATTTACTGCTATAATTTCTAATGAAATATTTTGTTTCTAATATTTATCCTTTATTTATCATTAAAATCTTCTATAAGAAGCGGTTTTTATGTCTTTAAGTTATTAAGTATTTTTACTCTACTGTTTTCCCGTTTTGATTCACTACCTATTCATGTCAACATGTCTTTTCTTGGCCAACTGCGAACTGAGAAAATCTGTCAAGCAAAATTAATGAAAAGAGAAATAAAACAATAAATAAAAAAATGGCTTTATTACTTTAAATAATCTCATGCCTAGAAAAAAATGTATTTAAAAAAAAAAAAAAAAAAAAAAAAGAATAGCTGATTCAGTATCTTATATTTGTTTTTAACAAATTCGGTAGCAGTAATTAGTATTTAATTTATTACGGCAGAAGTTATTTATTACCGTAATTAACTTGTTTGATAAATCTGAGTTACCCCTGAGGTCCCTTTTACTGATGGATATTAACATATAATTATATTCATTATAGTAACAACTTTATATGCCAACCTATAATTTAAGTCGAGATTAAATTTAAAAATAAAAATAAAATCAGTATACTTCATCATTGAGTATTTCTGGCCTTCATTATTATAGAGACAATTATTTCTTTAATTTGGGAATTCAACAGCACTCATCCAGTCCTCTTGAATATCTATTCTTCTTCCTTGATTTTTACTTTTTATTTACCTTGAAGCGATAAAAAGCAGTACATTGTAAAGCCGGAAAAAATATATTTTTTTTTTTTTACTACTGTTACATTTGGTACTCACAAGCGCAACTGAAAGTAAGGTTTTCAACTCCATTACACCAGATGGTCAAAACAGCTTTAAAAGGAGCTATTATCAATTAGATTTGAAGAATAGGTTTTTGATAGGTAATTATTATTTATTTAGTATTTTTATTTTAGGCAATTAATATTTATCCTAACACATTCAGTTATATAAAGCGGATCTACCCAAGCCATTGTTACTACTTAATATTGTTAATACTTAATTCGGTCGTGAAACAAGTAGAGCATACTAAATATATGGCTATTGAAAAGTAGCTTGTTTTAAATGCCTTTTACCACTAACAAAATTACGAAATGATAAATATGATATGTCGAAAAATCTAACTAATAAAAAAACAGAACAAATAACTAATAATTAAATACGAAAATAATAAGATGTTTCTATATATATATATATATATATATATATATATATATATATATATATATAAGTAGTAAATATGAAAAAATGATCTAAGTATACAGAAATAAAACCAGATAAAAATTAAAAGTAAAACCATAAAAATGAAAAAAAGAGAGAACAATTTTTTAAATGTGTGCCTTTTATGTGAATTTTTATAAAGCTGTCTGATTGGGAAAAATCGGTGCTTGAATAGAGTAATTTTCTATTAGGATACCGCCAGATTCCTGCAGTTATGTCTATAATCTTAGGAACGGAAACGGGCTAAGATGACGCATTTCCTGCGAGTCGGAATGTAATTTTGAAATCATAACTTGCAAAATTAATGAACTTCTTATAATCATCCAGCGATTTAGCTGTATATGTATGTGAGTTTTTATATTTGATAAAATCTGTCTTCATCAAAAATGTTTGGATTACTTAATACATTCCTTCGGACCATTGACCTGGCCGGACTTCCATTAACGCAATACGCTATTACTCTAGCTAAAAACTTCTTTCTAATAATGATGGATATGACGAAGGAACGAGGCCATGGGCACATTTATCTACTCCTGGGGAATTAAAAGTTATCATAAAAATAGCACTGTGATTTAAATTGGGGCCAGTGAAGGTTCAATTTATATATCGTGGGAATTTCTAAGCTCCATAATTAAGTAGGTATGAATGATACTGTCTAATATTAATGCCAAAGGTACGATTGAACCCAGGAACACTAACCTGCGTCATATTGACGCATATGACTGTAATCAATTGTCATCTTCTTCCGTTAAATGGGGGTGGGGCCGTCCCCCCCACCTATTCCTGGAGCAATTCGTCCTACCCACACCTAGCATGATTTCACCCCTCAGCGAGGGATTAGATAGGTATGACCTTGATTTTCCCAGAAGACAGTGCATCAAATTGACGTAGAGGTTAGTAATACACGTAAATTTTTCTACGTCGTTTTGATGCACTGTTAGTAATATGAGCATTAAGTCTACGTCACTCTGACGTGTAGGCCTCATTATAAATTGCATCAATTTGACACAGAGTTAGTAACGAGCACCTAAAATATAATTACACCATTAATTAATTATGTAAATAATTGCAAATTACACATTTCTAACGCAATAATTATTTTAAAAGTCGAGAAGGCATTGGGATATTATATTATGTATTATTATTAGTAAGAATTACTCATTGTCTGGTTCATGAAATTCATACATGACCTGTGAAATCCCTAATGAGTAATTTCAGCGATTGGTTGAAAGCTTATGGCAAAGAGCTCTTGATAAGCTTCGAGAATAACCACAGGAAGGCATTCCTGTCAATTGTAAAATGTGAGTTATGGTTCTTCAATGAACACCACTGAAAGGGCCGTTGTTCAATATACTTATATTTTTTTTATACGGGAAGATGCTTTTTTAAAAAATTCAAACGATGAATTTTTAAGTAAGGCAATGTTAGTAGAACATGTAAAAAAAAAAAAAAAAAAAAAATTGTCAAAATCGACATCCATTTGTCGATTGGAATGGAACGGCCCACGTAAACGTTGTAAATGGTTTTTTTTTTACCCTAAGGAGTCATTTCTGACCTATGGTGCCGTTGTCTTTTTTCTTTCCCATGACACGTAGATTTAGAATATGCAATAAAAAAAATTGACCTTGAATAACATTTCAAGGTCAATTTTGCTGGGGTTAATATGGGGGTTATTTTTGTGACACCCTGGACATCTCACTGGTGGGAATAGCCATATCGCTCACTTTTACAAAAACGTCATAACTCAAAAAACAATATTTGCGAGAGATTTCAAGGTTTAATTCTAAAATAAAATGAGTAAAAAATAAATATCATTCCTCAAAGTGAAAACACCTGATTACTTGCGGCCACTTGACGGAGACTAAGTATAAATCTTGCTTAAAATTTCAAAGATATATATACATTCCTAGTCAGTAATTCAGGATTGCGTCATCAGGTCAGGCGGGTTTCCTCCCTATGGAGGGAGGGAGAAATCGCGCTAAGAAAGAGTTATCATCATGGGCTCCTACCAGAATTGTTTATTTTTCAAATTAATTCCGAAATTAAGAACAAATAGAAATGATCTAAAAATATTCTTTCGTCACAGGTGGTAATTTATTCAAAAGGCGATATCTCGGAAAGTTCATAGGGTCCACTGGGCAGTTCACGGTTAAATAATTTAATCGAGTTAGGCTCGATCTCATGTTCAATCTGCAACCTAAAAACCATGCTTCTTTCTTCTTGTTTTGATAGCAAATTACATTCCAATTCGATTAGGACATAATTATCGAACAGAAGATGGTATTTCCATCGTTAGACTGATCAGATGTAGATCTAATTCACGGCAGAATACATATATAAGACTACAATTTAAAAAAACACACATACTAATTTTCCCATCAGCCCCTATGACCTGTATGAAAACAATGTCTCCATGTCTATGCTTGCTAAAAGCATATCTGATCTGAAATAGAAGGCAAACAAATAGAGGCCGAAAGGAAAAATAGCATTGTCTTGTTTATTTTTTTTTTTTTTTTTTTTTTTTTTTTTATGGCGCATCTACTTCTAGGTCATTAGCGCCGACATCCAGGGTGCAGCGAGGAATTTTCCCAGCGAGCCTTGAGATGAGAAAATTCCTGCCGGAGGTGGGAATCGAACCCACCATCTCCCGCTTATGAATCCAGCGCGCTAGCCACTAGACTACGGGAGACCCCATTGTCTTGTTATTTAATTTAAATTACAAATTTAAAATAATTTTTTATTATATATTTTATAAGTTGAAAAAAACAACGCTATAGCACTTGCGCATAGAGCGCATATAAATATATGGGATGTGCAGAATAAAATGATAAACTCCCACATCGCAGGGTTACGTCGATGTGAAAATAATCAAACTTGCGTTTAGTTTCCTTTTTTATTAAAATCATTTCGCACGTTTTCTCCATTAAATAAAGCTTTTTTATTCCTCTAAAAATATTTACTTGGTGAATATTAAATCATTGATTTTTATCGTTGGTTTCTATGTTTGTTACGGTGACTCACCTTGTATGAACACTATTTTTAAAATCGTAAATCAAATTAAGTAACATTGTCCATGTTATTAGATTATTTAGATTAGTAATTATTAAAAAAGTACTTCTACTAGGGGGTAAATGGATGGGCTAAAGGGTTGCTGGAGCGGATGTGCGGATATGGGAGCCGTCCGACTTCTTATGGGAGCTCTGCTAAGCTATAGTGCCCTATTCCACTGCTTAGCATCTCCTGGTATACCTGATTCCCGTCAACGCCTACTGCTGATCTCCCCGTGGTACTCCCAGGGCAACGTGCTTTTGGTGAATCCATAAGCACGGCGAACAGCAGAGGCGGGGATCCACGATGAGGCAGGGACACGTCCCCTGCTGAGTGGATCCTCTCCTTCGGGAGGAACTGTGCCGGTTTGCCGGCCTAGGTGGCAGCCCCACCAGCAGACTCGGTGACAAAGATTAGGAGTCTGAGTTACTGAAAAACCCGTACCTACAACTAGAATAAAGGACACAGCCGGATTGCCCCTACAGGATAACCCAGAGGGAATCCAGGACCCCCTGGGTGACACTTGCATGGAAATGGACCAACCTACCCCTTCGGAAATATCAACCCTTGCTCCTACTGAGGGAGTTATAGTAAACAGTGCTTCATATGACTGCAGAGGGAGTTACTCTACTGCAGTACAATATCAGACACAGCATAGGAAGAACACAGTAAAATCTGTACCTAAGCCCTTCACTATTCCCACTCCTCTCCCCTCCAACACTTGTCCACCACCCCCTAGCTCACTCCCTGCCCCCTCTACCATATTTCCTTATCCTACCCTTCCGTCTACTTCATCTACCTTGGTGGATGAAAATAAACAATTGGGGAGACTACCTCCCCTTAAAATCGAGAATAAGGCTGTAAATCCACCGCTATCCCTTCCATCAAGTCCCGGGGCTGATGGTCCCCTGGACCAGGTGGATGATAGCGGTGAAGGACCTTTCACTCTAGTGAATGATAAAAGAAAGAAAGGTCGGCCCAAAGGAAAGAAGCGAGGACCAAAGAAAGCAGTTACTGAGTCAGAATAAAATCTAAATGATCCCAAGATGTACTTCAATCAATTCCGGCAATGGAATATTCGAGGTTTTTCTGAACACAGTGACGAGTTACGCTTCTTGATGAAAACATATAATCCGTTGGTGGTGGCTCTTCAAGAAACTAAATTTCCAGAAGATACTGTCCAGCCATTGAAGGGTTACAAGTGTGTCCTTAAGGAACCTAGAGTTCTCCAGGGTGGGCGGAGCCACGGAGGAGTGTGTACACAATGGAGAACCTAGGAGCACAGGAAATACCTATAAATACGGATCTACAGGCTGTAGCTGTGCGATTGGAGACCCCAATCGCCGTTACGCTTTGTTCGTTGTACCTCCCAGACGGCAGGGGATACTGCAGTAGGGATGTGAAGCTCATGATAGAACAGTTACCACCTCCAATAATAATTTTTGGAGATTTCAACACGCATCATGTTGCCTGGGGCTCAAGGAGGTCCTCGCCCCAAGGTCGTCTATTATATTAGATGATAGAGGATATGAATCTTGTTTTTCTAAATGACGGAAGACCCACTCATTTTAATGAATCCTCTGGAACTTTTGACGCAATAGACTTGACAATCACTAGTATATCAGTGTTTAGGCACCTTTCGTGGACTGTTCTGGATGATCTTCACCGCTCTGATCATTTCCCTATATTGATCAGGCATGCTGGGAGACACAATGAACCAGGAAAACCTACTAAATGGAATATCAAGCAGGCAAATTGGGATAAATTCCGAGAATCGCTTGTTTTTGACTCGGTGCGTCAGACATTACAAACATTTTTGAAGTCTATTAACGATGCAGCCGAAAAGGCGATCCCCCGTTAATAGAAAAGGCGGCATCGACTGCCTAACGATTTTAGTGACCTGTTGGCCAGAAGTAACGAGGCAGTGAAGAGAGTAACTGATTTTCTTAAAGATATTAAAATGTATAGTCTTATATAACCGATGAATGCTTGTTTCATATCATTGTTTACATGAGTTTTATGTATTATATAAGCATTTAGAGAAGTTTTTCTATATTGTGGGAATGTATTTATTTTGTGACTGTATTTATTGTGTGATTGCATATATCGTGTGACTGTATTTGTAATATGAGCGAGTGAATGTGTATATATATTAATGATTGATTTGTAAATATGTATCTAACATAGATTTAGGTCTAGTTGTAAGGTTAGCTCCAATATATGTTTAAAATGGAACTAACTAATGTAAATAGTGTAAATATTTAGGTTAAATGTAGAAAATAAGTTTAACTTTATTTCTGTCATATGTTAAAACGGAAGTAAAGTCAATATATATTCTAAGCTTAAGCTTAACGCTAACTCAGGAGAAGTTAACGCATACAGTGTGCTAATGGCCTAGGCAGTCGAAGTACACAAAAAAAAAAAAAAAAAAAAAAAAAAAAAAAAGTACTTCTACTATCTCTATCTTTATTATTTTTATTATTATTTCCTATTCATTGTTTTTGTTTGTTTTGTTTTTTATGTACTTTTTCTTTCTTTTTTTCTTTTTTCTTATTTTATTTTTTATTTATTTGCTTATTTGTTTTTTATTTATTTTGTATTTCAACTCAATTTCTGCATATAATCATTATTTTTATCTGAGAGCAAACTTAACTAATGTACTCTCCAAATGTACAGATGTTAAATAAACGTATTACTAAAAAAAAAAAAAAAAAAAAAAAAGAAATGTACTTAAGTAAAGCAAATTTAAAGGGCAAAAATTTAGCACATTTCGAAGAAACGTATTGATGTTGTTCTTATAAAATACTTTTCAAAATGTAACCTCAAATAAACCAATACTATCTACTAAACATAAATAATTCACGTTATATTTTGTTTTAATACTCGTACGGTATGCCTGCCGATAATTTTTGAGGTAACCAAAATAATATATTACTTTTATTCATTAAATGTGTTTTCACTCTAAAATTCCAATTACATTATAAAATTGAGAGATAATCTCAGTTCTGAATACACTGTTAAAAAGCTGATTAAATTTTACAACTTTTATAAGATTCAGCAGCCTGAAAGAATTTTTTTTGGAATAGTGGTGATTTTCGAAACGTTTTCGTTAACCGGAAGCTTTTATTAATTTATATATTTTGTTAATTGATATTGGGGTTTGAATGTGATTGTTGTGAACATTGAATGAGTATTAATGAAAATTAATGTAATGGAACGTTGAAAACAAACGTGTACAAGTGGAGAGCATTGGAGTTGTACTACTGTAAATGACCTTTAGAACTGCATATATCGTGAATAGAGTGAAAATTTCTAGTTGGAGAACTACATTTTTGTCTAGTTTCAACCCATGAATTATTTTCATTATTTTGCGATACTCCCTGTATAAGATCTAAACTAAGATCGCACATGCTGTATTTTATTTACGCCTAGGATGAATTTTATGACAGCGAAAATTCAAAAGTTGCTAAATAAGTATGTCAGTGATGATACATATCGTCGACACAAATGCAAAGTATCGAATGTGAAAAAACGCATTTTTCATTTTAAATCTTTACTGATTGCTGTTGGACTGATGGTTGACAAACTCTCGAATCTAAGTTCACACAGTGAAAGAAGGATGTTACCACTCTCAAAAGCTCGAATCTGCCTACTATTTTACTGCCCAAAAGCAAAGTAATAAATAAAAGTATTTTCACTCTTGAAAGTGGTGATTTTCGTATTCGTTAGTTTGCATTTGTATCGACGATATTAACTTAACATTTTAGAAGGCAGAGGTTACGTGAATTTGGTATAATTTAAAAATACTTTGAGGAAACATTTGGTATTAAAATGCCATAAATGCAAATTTATAAATGGGTTCTACATACAAATTCAGTGGTTATAATTTTTTAAAAACATATTTATTATCCTACTCTTTATAATTATGTACATTTTTTATTGTCCATAATTCACAAACATGTCACTTTTCCTAAGAGCGTACCAAAAGTTATTTTCTTGAGCTCTGTCTGATTGACAGTAATCTAATTGTGAGTCCCAAAAAATCCTCACAGCCTCCGGCTGCAAAAAGAGCGTGACTCTTTGCAAGGTGATCAGGGCGAATGGTTGGTATATATAGGAGCTGAGGAGAAGGGGTTAGGCACAGTACTCCAGTACCTCCAGCATCAAACATGGCTAGCTACAAGTCTCTTGTGAGTAGAAATTTCGTGTAGATGTTATAAGCATAACGGGCAGAACTAGATGGCTTATACATTTTTAAAGGTTAAACTTTTATTAAAAAAAAAAACAGTAAATTTTGCCCTAAAATATCTCTATTTATATTTACATGAGAAGAAAATGTATTTCATGTATCTATCAAAGCCTTCGAATAGATAATTCACTGTAATTAGGTGAAACAAAATTAAGTGAATTTTTCAAACTCATAAATTTTAGAAATTGAAGTGGGGATAATATTATTTGGTGGACCTTTTAGCGCGGTTCCTCCCTCCCCCATAGGGAGGAACCCCGCTTATAAGGTTGATACAATGAAACAATCCGGAAGTGCCGACTAGAAAATTTTGCGTTTCAGAACCCCTAGAGACCGAAAATGATGGTGGTTCAAATTTGTATATATATATATATGTATATATTTATATATATATATATATATATATATATATATATATATATATATATATATATATATATATATTTGTCTGTTCGCTCTCTAGCTCGAAGACGAATGGTCCGATTTTGATGAAATTTGGTACAAAAATCCGTCGTCCAATTTGAAAGGTCAAGTTCGTTAACCAGCGAAATCCGCCTACCGGAAGATGGCGTTTGGGGCGAAATTCGCGCAAAAAAAATCGTAACGCTTACGTTTTTGAGTTCATAAGCTTCTAAGTACTCGTTTTATATGATTCCTGGGCTAGGAAAACGAATGAAACCATTTTCAAGGCGATAGCTTTAACCGTTTTTGAGAAAATTGGAAAAATATTTTTTGAATACCGTTTTTGGTTTGGGTACTTAGAATCATGGGATTCAGTTGAAACTTTATCTGCATGTTCTACTTTCATTAAAACTAATATGTTGAAAGTTTTGTTACGTTTGGAGTTAAGGAAGGGTTAGAATAAAATATTTTATGAACAGACATGAAAAGTTTTGGGAAGTTCGTATACTTTCATTAATATCTCGAACACGGTTGGGAAATCGTGGTAAGTGGATAGAAACTATTTGAAAGCTTACTAAATTCTCTACAAAAAAGATTCTAAAACTATTTTTGATTAGGTTATGTCAATCGGAGAAATAAGTGCTTAAAACTTCAAATACGTCTGTTTTGTTCTTATGAACGGGTTTTTGTCGTTCTTGTTGTAATTTTTGTCTCTTTCCCTTCGTTTTTTATTGCTTTTTAGTTTTGTAATTTCTTATGTTGCGAAAATTTTGTGTGTAAAACAGGATATGAAAAATGAGGCCAATTTTCTGTTGCTAGAAATAATATAAATTTTGGGAACTTTCTTTAATATCTCGAAAACTGTTGAGAATTTTGGTAAACGGAAGAATACCATTAGAAAGATTATTAAATGCTCTACATAAAAGGTTCTAATGAAAGTTTTGATTAGGCGATGTCAATCGGAGAAATAAGAGCTTAAAGCTTTAAAGTAATTGATTTCGCTTATTCAAAGTGTTCTTTTCGCCTGTATTTTATTCCTTGTTATTTTTTAATTGCTTATAGTTGGATAATGTATTCGAAAATAAAACAGGTTAAGTAAAATAACAAAAACAATTTATTGTTAGAAATATAGATTTCCAAGATTCCAAGACCTTGCAACTAGCGGGACGCTTTCTTGTGTTGCCGACCCTTCCAGGTCAGATTGTAAATCCTACCTTTCAAGACTGGTGGAACCAAAATATAACTGTCAGGGTTCGGTCACTGCTACTTAATAAAACTACATTTTATCGTAAAAATGGTTTTATTGTGCCGACGTTTCGGCTTGAACTTCAAGCCTTCATCAGGGCTGTAAATACAAGTAGGACATATTTAACACTAATATATGCACACATCTATGTAAATATATATATATATATATATATATATATATATATATATATATATATACATATATAATATATATATATATTTATATATATGCATATACACATACACATATACACGCACACATATGTACATATATATGCCCACATACCTACACATATGGGGTATGTATTATTAAGTAGCAGTGACCTAACCCGGACAATCCCTACCTTGCATCATCAACGGTCAACGATCTCCTCTCAACAAAATAATAACTGCTTCTATTTTAATCTTTCGAAATTAGACTAGGGATAAGAACGGAACCGCGCTAAGATGAGGCAGTTCCTGCGAGTCGGACTTTTTTTTTTTTTGTCTTGAATTAGTTATGTTAAAATTTCTGTAGCACTTTTTTTAAGACGTAGCTCAATATTGGAATAATTTCTTAGTTGCCAACAACAAATGTTGTATAGATCGTACTATAACCAATTATATTTTTTTTTTATAATTTTGGGAAAATATATTTTCTATATTCGTAAAAAAAAACGAAAATATCTGTCTGCATTGATTATAGATCTAGTTTCTACTAAATTAATTGGCTTTACATCTTTTGGAATTCATAACCCTAAGGAATTTTTATGAGAGGAGATCATTGACCGTGTGCATTGCGAAGGTAGATATACAGTCAGGGTTCGGTCTTGTTGTCATAATAAAAGTACAATTTTATATTAAGAAAAAGCGTTTCATCTTGAAATTAATGCACAAAAATGATTGCACATCCTTGAGGCACATTTCGTCTTCTCCTTAGCGCTTTGATGAAAGATTGAATTTTTACCCGAAACGTCAGCAAAAGCAAAACGCGTTTTCTTATAAGAAAATGTAGTTTTATTAAGAAACCATTAAGAAGCATTTTATTTACAGTTCATATTTTGGTAAACCTTAAATCTCCAATCGAATAAACTTCCTATTATGTTGCTTGGACATTTGACAATAATTTACCTACATTCACTAGCAGATATATATCGCCCATCAATCATTTCTACTAAAATGCTTTTTAATACTAAATTTTTTACTTAATATTTAATCCTACTGTGGTATTTAAACGTTCATTCTCTCGTGTGCGAATCTTTTTTGCCTCTTCCGTGTGATTTCTGGTTGTGATTTTTGAATTAGCATATTCTTCTTAAGCAAAAAGGTAGGAAACCGACATGGAATGTTCACGTGTTTTCGCATCATCGACACATAAATGTGCAAACATTTTTTAAACGTAATCTTTCAGGGACATAGAACATATAAACTTGAAATTTGATAAAATTTCTTCTGTGCTTTTATTGTATTGGAGGTCATAAAATGTTGTGAGAAACTACAATTTCAGGTTGAGATACTATACGATAATTTTCATTACTTTTCAGGCCCTACTTTTCGTCGCCCTCTTCGTGGCAGTGATGGCTGCTGATAAGAAGGACGATGACCGGGATAAGAGGACTGTTGGTGGTAAGTAGTTACAATAAATATTTGATTCGGTCATTGTACAATACACCTGTTCGAATATGCAAACTTATTAACTGTCTATAGAAGCATTACGTATTATTTTTATTACGTTGAAATACATTTTCCCCAGGATACTACGGTAGCGGATATGGCAGCTATGGTGCTTCTCCCTACGCCGGACATGGTGGATACGGCGCAGGATACGGAGGATACGGCGCAGGATACGGAGGATATGGCGCAGGTTATGGAGCAGGTTACGGCACTGGATACTCAGGATACCGCTCCGGATACGCCGGCTACGGAGGTTATCCAGGCTATGGATACAGCGGACTTGGATACAATCAAGGATACAGCGGTCTTGGATACAACGGATACCACGGTGGTCTTGGATACAGCGGACTCGGGTACAGTGGACTTGGATACACTGGACATGCTGGATACTATCATCACTAATTACCTTAAAAAGTCATCCTTTTCCCCTATTCCAGAGAAAATATTTTCTATGAAAATCCTCGCATTTGTTTTCCTTCAATTGATCCATTTATTTCTTCCCCGGAAATATTCATAAAATAAACGCTTCTCACCAAAATTGATCGTCCATTTTACTCTCAACCTATCTATCACTGATATATGAAATTAACAATGGATGTATAGGATGTGTTTTTATTAGGTAATTCAATAAATAAAATCTATAATTTCCCTGCGACGTTTAGGATGGATGGATGGATTGGGTGTTTAAGGGTAGAAAACATCTAGGTCCTCACCGCCCTGAAGTGTAATGTTAGAGAGTCGTGTATATGTCGTGAAAGGGTTAGTAATTTTGTGTTTAGGACAGTGCATGACAATGAACTGTTAGTTTGATAACTTGTATTCAATTTTCTTTTTTAACTAATATCATTGCTTACTACTAACTTACTAGGTAAAAAGTACCAACTTACTAGGTACTAAAAGTAATACTAATATACACTATAGGGGTCTCCCGTGGTCTAATGGTTAGCGCCTTGGATTCATAAGCGGGAGATGGTAGGTTCGATCCCCACCTCCGGCAGGAATTTTCTCATCTCAGGGCTCGTTGGGAAAATTCCTCGCTGTACCCTGGATGTCGGCGCTAATGACCTAGAAGTAGATGCGCCGTAAAAAAAAAAAAAAAAAAAAAAAAAAAAAAAAAAAAAAAAAAAAAAAAAAAAAAGAAAATACACTATAGCACTATCAATACAAATAATAGACTACATAACCACGTTTAGGATCCAATAAAATATTATCAACAATTGAACAATTGATTTATTTAGGCAAATGATCAATACATCAAATTCAAGGTGAACAAAATATTCAATTAATTAAAATTGCTTTTCATTTTTCATACGCCTAAATGCCTCTTCAACTTCCAAGAAATAAGTACAGCCTAAAGAAAAATAGGTGAACCTTCAGGCACAAGTGTCACGTCATAACTTTATTAGCTAAGTCCTCAATTTATCAAAATTCTGTTGCTCTTAGAGGCAATCTAAAGCGTCCTAATTGCGATTTTTGTAGTATCTTTTAATAGCATTTCTATTAATTATTCTGATAAATCTATTAAATACACGTAATGAACTATTTACTGTAATTATCATAGTTTGCCTTCTTGAAATTTTGAATCCATGGTCTGATAGAAAATGGGTGAACAAAATAAGAATTAGATCTGTACAATATAGATAACTAAGAACACAACTCGCGAGATTTTTTATGATAGGAATTGTCACAGTATGGATCTATTGCGTCCAATGACCCCAAAGGATTGCAGAAGGTAGGGGAAGTAGGTTAATTTAAGGATCAGAAGTTTATGGCAACATAAGGCTTCTCAAAATCTCTGAATACAAGTAGCATCGTTTAAGAGCTTGTACATTCTATATACGTATACAACGGATGCTAACGAAAACTGCTGTAATTTTCGAACACACAGTGACTGCTGATATGATCTGGATTCCAAGTAAGTTCCCAGGATAAAAGCTGTAAACACCAAAAAAAAAAAAAAAAATCCTTCTGAAAAACCATGAATAATGGAGTGTTTGTTTTTCGTGGATAGCTTAGTTTGCCGATGGCCTCCAAAAATAATTCATTGGGGGCATATTGGAATGATATATTTGTGTTCAATTGACTTCAGGAGAGTCTTCCATTGATTGAAGACTCATAAACTTGATTCTTTTCTTTTTTTTTTTTTTTTTTTCTTCGGAATTTGAAATAGGAGCAATGTAAATAGGGAGAGGCATATGGCACATTCAGGCTTTTTACCATACCTGTGTGGGAAATTTGACTCCTGGTGCATTGTTTTCTTTCACCGAAGTGGTTGGTAAGGCATGAAACGAGTGCAGAAATATAAGGGGACGAAGATAGTTTCAAGGAAGATGGAATGAATAAATTAAATTGGTTCTCAATTTTTGGCAATCCTTTTAAATATTCTCTCTGGTAGTTTTAATATTTTTAGCTGTGTTGGTGAATGTATTCTAAAGTCTTTAATTTCATTCAGCATTTTTTGATTTGGTATTTTGTCTTTATCTCCATGGAATGTTTTGATCGAAGTATTCTATCTTTGGATATGCAACGGACTATTTTCATTACTTCTTTCGCGGGATGCAATGAGCAGGGCTCACTATGTTATTAGCGTCCGAAAGTAATTTACACATCGGTGCTAAATATAAAAACCTCTTAATTTTGAAAACCTTTATAGAAATACAGGAGCGAATACTTATCTCATTGCTATTATTACGAATATTGGAAGGGATAATGAGCGGATTAAACGTGCCCATCTCGCTTTCAGTGATCTAAGGTATACCTTTATCACAATTTTACACCTTCTTTTAATCACTCAGGAAAAACTTTGCTTGTGTTTTCATATATTAATCCACCAGTACTCGCTTTATGTTGTTTATTTATCCTTTGTTCTCAGCAGAACATTATAGGCATTGCACATAGCAACAGAGGTAATCCAGTGTTCGATGTGAGTATGTTCATGCTTTTGTTGCTATGATGGACACAAGGATTCTGAAATATCAGAGGTATATTCCAATAGCACCGAGTTTACTTATACATTTGAAATAATGAAGCCGTTGTACATATCTACGTCTGAAAACGTCTGCTAATTCAATGAGTTATGCGTTAAGAGCTATTCATAATAATCAAGCTCGTTTGATTTTTCCATTCCTGGTAAACCCATTTTCTTTTCATGTTCCTTTGATTTTTCTCTTCTTTTTTTGCGAAATTAATGCTATCACAGTAAGGTCATTTTCCAAAAACGATAACATAGCTGAAAAAAATAATAAGTAGACTTGAATGTACTCGGCACACTTGATATAGAAAAATGACTCAAAATAACCTGACAAATAGATATGAACATAGTCGCTATTTTGCCTGAGATTGGCCGTCAGAGTCATCCTGATTCGTGAAAAAGCGCTTAAAACTCAATATTTCCTAGAGTTCTTGAACTAGAAACCTAAAATTTAATACATTTACAATTCATACGAATAGGATGAATGTATTCATGTCAAAACGGTTTTATAGAAGTTTTGATGGCCTATCCGTAGTTATCAGGTCCAAAGTGTTGTACTCTACCTCTTTCCCAAGGTACGCTCTTAAAGTCCCCAAATTCTTCCTTGATTTACGTCTATGTGTATTCTAAGAATATGCTTTTTTTTTTGTACTTTGTGCTAAATATAGAAAAAAAGAGACTTATTGCGGAAAAAAGTAAAAAAAATAATTTATCATATTCAGCATTTATTATTTTTTTTTTTTTGTTGGTGGCGCATTGTCTTATTGGCCATTAGTGCCGATGAGCAATTTTTTTTCGTGGGTACATTGTTGGCAGTACAGGAACGGGTTCTGCGCTTCGGATTTAACTTAATGCCCGCCATATTAACCTTCTCTTTGAATGGCGTGTTATACGTCTCACTTCGATCATGATACAGCTGTCTAGAGCGAAGTTCAGTAATCTTTAAGAAAACCTTCACAACAAATAAAGATTTAGTCACGAATATGCAGAACTTTTTGTTTGATTAACTCCATTCCTACATTTTTTTGTTTAACTATATTAAATATAGATATAAATTTTATTTATAAATAAATTTGTGACTATTACTATAACTACACCAATATACATAAAATACGATATTAATAAATTTTACAGATATTGAATCTCCACGAGGAATACAGCGATATTTCGCTGAAAAAGTAGGAGAAGAAATGACCCGTGTAGATATAAGCCTTTCCTTAAAAAATAAAAAAATAAAATATTAAATATCTTGAAGTGAGACAAAATCTGAGAATTCGCATAGTCTTCGAGAGGAGGAGGATATCAAGAAATTTATCAAATATTTAATAACCACAAACCTATATTCAAAACCACAAATTTAATGTTTTTAAACTATTATTTAATTTTTTTTTTTTTATTTTTTTTTTATTATTTTTTTATTTATTTATTTTTTTTTATTTTTTTTTTACGGCGCATCGACAAATCTTGGCCATTAGTGCCGACTATTATTTAATAAAAAAAAAAGAAAAGAAAAAAAAAATCAGTCCCGTAACAGGCCGTGAGGGCCCTGAGGGGCAGATACTATAGAGGTATCTGATTAATGACCATACGGCACACTAGGGAGATAGTTTGGTCAGTACTATGCTCCGGCCGCCTGATTTTCCCCTTGGCCGCTTCGACTGCTAGAGTCATTAGCATCCAAGGTACCCATCGATAAATTTATTAATGGCTGCGTTGGCCTAGGGACGGTCAGGGAGGCCGAATTCAACCCATGAACGAAGACACTAGAAGACAAAATCTTTAGTGCTTGCTCGGGATTTGAACTCAGGTCCTCCAACTTATTAGTCCAGTGCTCTACCATTGAGTTAACCTCACCCACACTATTATTTAATACAATTATTTTTTATTTCCTTATTTGTTATTTATTGTGTATCGACTACAATTACAATGTGCATTAACGCTTTTAGTTTTAATACTGACTGAGAAACATAAAATTATTTGATATTTGAAACAAAAAATTGATACCATTAGGTGCTTCTTAAAATAAATAATCTCATTATTTTAAAATAACAGTTTCTGATTTCCGTGTAAGCTCGATGAATTTAAGGTAATCAACCAAATTTTCATATGATTCCGAATTGTATAAAATTTCATATCGTGGATATCGAACTTGTCTCTAGCTGTTAAGAGCATTCTTCCAAAATGTGTTAAGCACATTACCACATCGATTGCATGTTGGACGAATCCTGCCGACCAAGTGATGGCCTTGAGTCAGACGTGTGTCTCCAATAAGTAGCCTCTAGTTGTTATCATTATATTTGAGGATCCCAGAGGTCAAGGAGTCTAAGTAACAAATTCAATGATTTGAGGAAAATAGATTCAAAGTTGAACATACGTCATAATACCAAAAACTAGATTTTTTCAGTTCTGATTTTACTCTACGAATCCTCAGGTTCTTAGCTGTTTATTATCGATGATGCATAACAGGTACATCATCCGTTTTATGATTAATATGCAAAAGAATAGGAGAATCTGCACATAGATCCCTTAATTTCCTTCTGGACTTGATATTAGAAAAGTGACAATACTGAATAGATCACAAGCTAATTGGCAGCAACTGTCAAGAAAACTGTATTCATAACCCGTTCCTGAATATAACTAAAAAAGTCACTTAGACCTCTTGAATTCTGGGGCCCTCATATATTTTTTATTATTATTCATAATTTTATTATTTTTAAACAAGTACTCATTACATATTATGATATGATATATCATTGCATGTAATAAATAGTAGGTACTCATAACGAATTATGTTATTAATGTGTTATAATGTTAATTTATAAGGTGAGATTTTACTAATTTTAACATTTTCATTACAATCATTTAATTTTATTCAAGAAAAAAATAGAAATGATCCTAAAGAATAAAGACAAAATGAATTAATAAATAATAAAGATGATTTTACAAGAATTTACTTCGAAACACATATTGAACCTAGAAGATGTCTGGTTTATATAACAAAAATAAATGGAAGAAATTTTACTTCCTGGATCTACCGGAAATAAAGAGGGACCCTCAGGATTCAGATTTATCCCCAAAACTTTAAGTACTTGCCCATATAAGGCGGCACTTGGGGCAGAGGAAGAGAGAACCTCAATGATTTATGAGGGGGGGGGGTCTTTCCCTCTTTTCCATTCTGCTTATGCTTGGCTTATTTATTTCTACACTATCGTATGGTTTCTATTTACATATTTCACCGGGTCTTATTTGTTTTATTGAATTGCATCATACGCATTCTTTTAGGAATGGAAATTATATACGGGACAAATGTCTGTGCAAATTTGCTGTCTATATAGCTTTAATTTCTAATGAATTCAGGAAATCCATTTTAAAAATTATCTTCAATTCATTACGGGCACTAATAATGACCAACATTAAGATAAATATATATATATATATATATATATATATATATATATATATATATATATATATATATGCGTGTTTGTACAGGGTGTCAAAAAAAATAATGGTCATCCCTTGGCCAAATGATTCTTAAATGCGAGATCCGAAAAATAACCCGCAATACGGCCCCCGCCAAATTGACCTTGAAATGTTGTTCAAGGTGATTTTTTTTTATAGCATAATTCAGATCTAACAGTAACGGTACCATAGGTGAGAAATGACACTTTATGGTCAAAATGACCATTAACAACGTATACGTGGGCCATTCCATTCTAATTGACAAATGGTGTCCAATTTTGATAATTTTATTTTTAGATGCTCTACTAACATTGCCTTACGCAAATATACCTCGTTTGAATCTTGTAGTGTAATGATAATTTTTTTTAGATTGATTGAACTAATCAATTTATTTAATTTTAGTTAATTTAGTTTCAGTTTAAATAGGTAATAATTAGATTATTCAATAAACAAAAAAAATGACAAAACGTTTCAGCTCACCATATATTATTAAAAACTTTTCATAATATGTTAAAAATGAAACAATTTTCAATGTTCCTAAAGATCCAATCAGTCGAAGTGCACTAAAGATAAAAAATAGAGCAAACCATCTTTTGTGCCTGTATTATGGGAGTCAACATGTAGGCAATAGATACACATATTTGCAAAAGAAATACTTATTCCACAGATTACCACTTGATCAGATGACTGCCTTTAATTTGAAGTAAAAATAAATAATAACATATTCATTATTTTTTACATGTTGTTTCAGGGAAAATCAACATTTCTATAGAGCTCTTCATGTAAATAAAAAAATGTATTCATAACAGAAATATTATTTTTTGCAATATCATTAATAGTAATATAGGTTTAATTTGTAATAATAAATTATATACATTTCAGAAATTTAGTTATCCCTACTATTGAGATCTATACATTCATATGTATGATGAGACCTATACATTCATATGATTTGTTGTAAGGTATATAGATTTAGTAGGTATATTGTATTTTATATTGTATGATTTAGTATTTTTTATTGTAATGATGTCATTAAGGGCACCCAGATTGAAGATCAATGTTCTAGGTATATTATACCTGGAAGGTCTAGTTATTTATTTTGGCTTAATAAGGTAAGAAAACAGAGCATATGGAAAGACATTGAGACCGTGTTAACACTATTAAAATACATTTAGAAGTGTTTTAGTTGTCCGAGGACATCCCAGTTGCTAACTAAATGCTACAAAGAGTTGACTTCATGGTATTTTTGTACAATTACAGCGCAGTCGAATTGAACTACTTGAGTAGTAGTGATATCTGTATGGTGACGATTTTGTTTTAAATTGCAGCCCTTACTGTATGTATTAGATCACTCCATGTATTCGTGTGTATGCATGAGATTCGCTACGACTCAGTATTAGAACAGTATTACTTCAAAGCTTTCGACAATTAAGTTGGCTTGTATAATTTATTAGTCAGTTTGTCACAAATGTTTCGTAAACATTGGGCTCACATTAGTACACCTAGAAAATATCAATAACCAAAACGTTGATAGTTGATGCGCCGTTAAAAAAAAAAAAAAAAAAAAAAAAAAAAAAAAAAAAAAAAAAAAAAAAAAAAAAAAAAAAAAAAAAAAAGAAAGAATAACCTAAACGAATGCGAACGAAACGTGCTGTGATAAATTTGTATTTTCGTAAGACAAATCTGCCAGATTTTCAGCGAATTCTAAACAGGATGTACTAAATGAACATTCTCATTTGTTAGTATCAAACCCAGAGTCTTTCTATAGATCTAACGTTTGAATATCATTATTTATTTATTAATATTAAGATGACAAGAAATTATAGACAGTGAAGGAAAATGTTAAATTAAAATAAAAATGTTAAATCGTATTTTATATTCACTATTTAAATATTTTTCAAAAAAAAAAAAAAAAAAACAGCACGGACTTTCTGCCCGACCCAATAAAAAAAAACACTGTATTGCATAATGAATTGTAGACCTTTTACAGTTTTGTGTTCAGTAATGTAATTTTAATTAAATTTGAATTATTATGAATATTCGTAGGATAAAAATAAACAATACAATTTTATAGGTGCAAAATACTCTACAGACAGTAATTATTTTCTTGAAGAATTGATGTGTTATGTTTTTTTAAAGTTTAACAAAACTGTGATCTTTAGTTCTACTATCATAGTCCTTTTTGCTTCTATTGAATCATATTTGGCTATTAGTTCACTTAATATAAGGTCATTTCGCAAATTAATTCCTCGAGCATCAATATACTGAACACAGCCTAATTCAGAGTCCCAAAAAGTCCTAGAGTTCACCTCCCAGTGTCCGACTGCAAAAAGAGCGTGACTCTTCGCAAGGTGACCAGGGCGAATGCTAGGTATATATAGGAGCTCAGGAGAAGGGGTTAGGCACAGTACTCCAGTACCTCCAACATCAAACATGGCTAGCTACAAGTCTCTTGTGAGTAAAAGTTTAAGTGCCTGATAAACATAAAATACAATGTTATAGTAAATGTTAATGTAAATGTTTTTTCAAAGTCAGAAAAGCTTATAATTATTTTAAGGAAGAGATTTTTTTGTATATATATATATATATATATATATATATATATATATATATATTATTGAACGTCTATAAAGTAAATGCAGGCAATAACATAATATAAAAAGAAAAGAAATATTTTCTCAAGGATCCAAGCTGACATTAAATTTCTGGTAATGAAACCGTAAATAAATAAGAGATTATATATAGAAAAAGACTATGAAATACTTTTCGTAGAAAACAAATGAATTAAAATGTATATATATATATATATATATATATATATATATATATATATATATATATATATATACATACGTATAACCACATTTATTTTCTTTAGTCGCTTTATATGTTCAGTGTACATTTGATTAGAAAACCATTTTTTTTTCAATAATAACACACTAAATGTATTAAATAAGGAGAATTTAATTTTTTTTTTTTTTTTTTTTTTTTTTTTTTTTTTTTTTTTTTTTTTTTTTTTTTTTTTTTTTTAATTTAAGGCGTGTCAACCGTTGGGGTCATTAACGCCAGATTAATTTAGTTTAATTACGAATAAAGTAAAAATGTCTTAAAGAAAACATTGAATACTATTTTTTGTTTTGAACCACACATATTGATAATGTATGAGCACTTTTTATGGGGACGGTATTATCAAAACGTGGATAGTTACCAAAAATTTCATGTTTGGCTGAATTTTAATTTTTTTATTTTGATCTAAAAAAAATTATTTTCATGCTGACTATGTTTTTTATTGATATAATAAATAATAAATCTTCATAAATTTGATGTGTTGATTATGAAATCTGATTCCTCTGAAGTACATTATCCTTTATTTTAAATTATGATAAATATTCTAAATAAATTATATTTTACTATAATTTCAGTAAAACATGAATCTAAATTAGCCTCAACTTCGTAATATAATGAAACCATATATTTTTCTCGAAAAATCATTTCGTCTTTGAAGAGACTTTATCTAATTTCAGTGTTTCTTAAGTGGTAATTTATATTGTCTTTTATTGTCTAAAATGTCACGTTGTCGATTGTTTCCTACTTTATAAACACATTTTTTGAAGAAACGAAATGTCCATTGAGTAAAATCAACCCACCTGTTGCCAAATTCGAGGATAGCTTCTTCAGCGGAAGTACAATACACGTGACAACGAAAAACCCATATAACTTATTGTTTTTGTTAAATATATATTTCCACATTTATAACGATACCAACAGCTTCTTCTGTTATGCCTGGTTCTTGCAATTGTATTTCAGGTAATATCAAGTACCCTGGTAGATTATCACAGATATCACACTGATTTTCACTGAGGGTGTAAATCCTTAAAGAATTTTTATCTTGTTCGATGGTTTCGTATGATGTACAAAGAAACAATCAAACTGAAAAATCAAAATATTTAAATATAAATTTAATATAAGTTTAAATAACCTTTTTCTTATACAATGAGATTCATTAGTCGCTATTTACTGCAATTTAAAATGTTTGTACTATTATTGTATTTATAAAATTTTAATAAAAACGAATTTGCAGGCCCTCCTTTTCGTCGCTCTCTTCGTCACAGTAATGGCTGCTGATAAGAAGGACGATGACCGTGATAAGAGGACTGTTGGTGGTAAGAAATTAAAAAAAAAAACAAATTACCAAATACTTACAAATGCATATTAATTTTTTTATCTTCTGAAAAACATCAAATCTCTTTTGTTTCAATATTAATATATTATAATACGACTTAATTCATAAATTATGAATTAAGTCGTATTATAATATTATTGAAATAGTCGCTTCGACTATTTCAATAATAAAAACATTGCCATCCTATAATCTATTAAAAATAATTACTAAATCCTTAAAAAAAATAGTCCATTAAAAAAAACGATTCTTTCAGATTATGCAAACTTATATACTACCTGTATGTTTTGCTTTCTTTCATTTTCATTTTACACTCTACATTCCAATTCTCTAGGTTACTATGGCAGCGGATATGGTAGCTACGGTGCTTCTCCCTACGCCGGATATGGTGGATACGGCGCAGGATACGGAGGATATGGCACAGGTTACGGAGGATATGGCGCTGGTTATGGAACAGGTTACGGCGCTGGATATGCAGGATACCGCTCTGGATACGCTGGTTACGGAGGATATCCAGGTTATGGATACAGCGGACTTGGATACAATCAAGGATATAGCGGTCTCGGCTACAACGGATACCATGGTGGTCTTGGATACAGCGGACTTGGATACAGCGGGCTTGGATACACAGGACATGCTGGATACTATCACCACTAATTACCTTCAGCATCAAAACTCAAAAAGTTACCCATTCATGCCTTTTCCTCTTAAAATACATCCTGAGAAAATCCTCGCATTTCTTTTCCTCCAATTTTCTGATTTTTCTTTCTCAATAATGTCTTTAAAATAAACGTTTCCCACCTCAATCGACGTTTCATTTTCTTTCTACCTTTGCATCAACAAAATGGTTAATTACCTCTAAGGGTTTTACATATTCAGAGCTTTATAGTAAAGGATTGAGAAATATTCATATACATATTCTTTGACTATTTCTTAGCTGAAGATCGTGTGAGTCAATTCATGCACAGTGTCTATTTGGAAAATAGAAATTAAATTTAAAAAAGCATGTTATGTTACCAAGATAGCTTGAGGTTATATAACCTTCATGATTATGTCTTCAAAATTTCTAGAAAAAATTATTTGATATGTACTGAAAATATGGAGGTAGGGAGGAACCGCGCTAAAAAGTATTAATTGACTTTATTCTTTCTTTGTTGGGATTACTGCCTTTACAAAATATGGAAAATAAATGCTGTGTAGTTTAATAATCATATATTATTCGTTTGTTTTTTTTTATTTGTTTTTTATATATATTATATAAAAAACAAATAAAAAATATCAAATATTCCGGTTCATTAAATAGCTAAATTTGTAACAAGAATTACTTTTCTTATGAATAGAAAATATAAAATAAACAAAAGTAAGCTTGAAATTTTTGAAAAAAAAAAAAACACTTTTTGATAGAATATATTTAGAATTTACCATTTCATTATTTAGAGAGAATTTATTTTGAATAACTGTACATTTAATTATACCAGTAGTTAAATATTCATTAAGTGAACTTGAATAAATTCAGAGACTGTAAATAAAAAGGATATAGTCAGTGAGTTATCTTTAGCCTGAAGTTTTATCAGAGAATAACTTAATGATTTAAAAATGTTAGAGGTGATGATGCTCACTTTACTTACTGGTGGGCGCCAAAGTCCATGAAGGACCATGGCCTCTGCTAGCAACGAAGATCCCGCAGCTCTTGGTTGCTCCTGATCCTCCACTGTTCACCGATCTTCACAGGCCCATTAATCCGCCGCAGAACCTTTCGCTCCCAAACTCTCAGCATACGCATAGACTCTGAAGTTAGGGTCCATGCCTCGCTGCCGTAAGTAACTGTGGGCCTTAGGATAATTCTATAAACCAGTACTTTTGCGTTTCTCGACAGCCTTTTATACTTGAGTACTCTCTGCAGTCCAAACAAACATCTGTTTCCTGATGATGCTATAGTTTACTTTAATATGCAGAATTTTTATAAACTGATGAAAAATTCTAAATACTATTTACTATTAAGGCCAGTTTGTGGCATTTAACTCAGCAACTTACGAAGTAATATTACTTGATTGAAGACGCGTTATGAAATTATAACATAGCATTATACACAGTTTCCCAGGAGCTTAGGAATACTCCTGGTGGAGTCTAGCAGACAAAATAGTACAAGAAATCAAACAGAGAAAGAAAAGAAGTAGTCCTTACACGACTAAGCTTAGGCCAATCACGGCTCAACTACAGATCTCTCAAACCAAAGCAGTCGGATTCATACATGATCATACCCCGAACCTTTAACCAGTAAACATTTAGAGACTGTAGAAAAACAACCTACTTTCCAACACAGATAACTGAATTTTGATAGAGTGTAGCCAATATCTCGAACAAATTATCACACACATAGATACGTACAAGTTTACATAAAATATACTGTTTCACAAATTAAATAACTTGGTTAATCGCTTTCATTGCGGAAACCCATTTACATAAATAAAAAAAATAAATATAATATTTCCCCCCCTGATAAAATTGTCCGTATTCACTAATACCTATTACAAACGAATGTCTCACCAGAACGTTGAATAAACATCACAAGCCTAGGTCCTTGTCTCATAAATATACATTTCTGCTTAAGTAGTAAGGACAGTGGATAGTAATTTAAGACACATGTTTTTTTTTTTTTTTTATTGAATTTCCATTTTTATTACCAGGCAAAGTTAAGGGTAGCCGCCCATATAATGTTTGTAAGCGAGGGATATGGTGACAGAATATAATTTTAGTCTCATTCAAAGATGTTATAGTGTATAGTGTACCCGATCAATGGGCAATACTCTCAATAACTAAACAATAAATAAATAAGTACAATAAAGTTAAGGCCTAAGTTTCAGTGGGCGCTTACGCACTTGGTCGCCAGATGCCCGGGCGACTATGCGACTCGTTGTGCAACGTCTCACAAGCGACTTTCGGTCGTTCTCTAACTAAGAATGCTCAAAGTTTCAATTTTCTTCTACCATTTCTTGCTTTTCTTTTGTGCTTTTATTTTTTAATTTGTTAATAAAACATTGATTTAATGAAATAATTTAAAAAATATATAAATGTTTGGAATTATTTACAAATTATCTTTAAATTAACTCGATATTTCAAAACAGTATTTAATGTCTACTTGTGACCATGGAACATGCAATTGTTTCAAAATATCGAGTTAATTAAAAAATAAATCATGTTAAAAATCCCGTAAATAGTAATAATCTTAGAACTATAAAAATGTCGCCTTACTTCAAAATTTTCACTTATTTTATCACATATACCTAAATAAAAAGAGCTCATAATGTATGACTGATTCCTAAAAACGAAACGGTTTTAGAATAATGTACTTGGAATACTGTCGCTCGGCTGGGTCTCCTGACCCTAGTTGCCTGTTTTGGTCGCTGGGATGGATGGATGGATTGGGTGTTTAACGGTAGAAAACGTCTACGTCCTCACCACCCTGAAGTGTAATGTTAGAGAGTCGTGTATATGTCATGAAGGGGTTGTAATTTTGTGTTTAGGACAGCGCTGCGCTTCCAATTCAGCATTTAGGACAATGAACTATTTTTTTTTTCTGCTACTAAAGTCATTGCTTATTACTAACACCAATATTACTTATTACTACAACTATTTATACTAAAACTAATACTAATATGCAGTATAAATACAAATAATAGATTACATAACAATATTAATATTTACTTATTTATTTATATTTTTTTCCTTCTAGTATAAGTTTTTTTTTACATTTTATTTCTTCTATGTATAATTTTATTTGTTATTTTTTTTAATACGCATATATTTATTTTTCTTATATGTATTTTTATATGTGTAATTTTTTATGTATCCAGAGGGATACATTAAAAAATCGCTGGGACACTGAGTCAACGGCGATCTGTCAACAGTGCGTAACAGGCCTAACTCAGCACATTCCTCTAGTATACAGGAATGTGTCTAGTATATGAAACATTTCTGGAGAATTAGCATAAAATAACCTATGTTAAAACAACTTATTTTTTTCTTTTTCTGCTTCCAAATAAAATTCAGAATGCAAAATTGCTGGCTTTTGATAGTGCGTGTTATTTTCCATTTTCCATTCTTTCGTTAAATCATCAATGTTTTTGCTGTTGGTGTCAATGGGGGCCAACGCTAATTGTCCTCTTTATCACTCTTAAAGTTATCGTTGTTCAACCAGCTGTTCGTCAGATTTACTGCCTTGCCACCTGTTCGGGAGGCAGCGGGGTTACGTTTTTGAAGAGGGCAACTGTGGCTGTCGTAGAATTTCATGTGTCATGCTTTCGGGACATGGCGTTATCCTGCGTACTTGTGGCCACAAAATTATACATTAAAAAAGGAATCTCAAATCAAAAATAAGCATTCCAAATACATACAACTTTTTCTCTTATTTATGTAAATCTTTTTATGTTTCTATCTTAATTAAGCAAGAACAAGTAAGATGCTGCGAGTTAGTGTTTATATTAGACAAAGAAGGAACCTATTATTTTCTGCCGTGCAATTAGTGCCATGCGAACAGCTTGTGGGAATGTCTAGAGGTCTTGACCCGGATTTATTTGGCTAGATTATTTTGGAATCACGAGATTTACAAAATGGTCAGCTTAGCGGGTTTCCTTTTCTCCCTCCCCCTCCCCTCTACTGGGATGAAACACGCCTATGACCTTAACCTCATGGCGTAATTCGAAAGTGCCGACTATAGCCCACGTTTAAAAACTTATAGATCACGAAAATAACCCTAGTTCCAATTTCAATTTATATATATATATATATATATATATACATATGGGGCGAGGTTAGCTCAGTGGTAGAGCACTGGACTCATATGCTGAGTTCACATCCCGAGGAAGAACTATAAAGTTTTTCTTCTAGTGTCTTCGTTCATGGGCCTCTCTGACCGTCTTTAATTAAATTATTTATGGGTACCTTGGTGCTAATATAGAAACAAAACCTAATAAAACTTCATTTTGAAAAAAAGATATTTAGCCACGTCCACCGAAAAAAGTTGTTAAAATATCAAGCCTTCAAATATTTTTACGCATATGTGCCAATTTTAAGTATTAAAATTGAAGAATGTATTCCAAATATTGAAGCTGAATATTTGGTGTTTATAAAAACTCATTCTTCTTTGAATATTTAGTCGTAATAGCTATCACCTCGACTATATCACCGCTCGATAAATCTCTATGGTCAAAGATTCCTTCTTTATTATCTAACAGTTTTGCATTTTATAGGATTGGTGATTTTTTCTAGAACATCATTTATCCGACACACAAAAATTGTTTTAGTTTTATTTATTTATTGGCATGATCATATATTTGATCGAGACGCTCTTTGGAGGAAAAAGAAAGTCGTAATGATCGCCCTTGATTTTTTGCTGAGGTCTAACTAGATTTGCGAAATAGGTATCGGAAATTTCGATATTTTTATATTAATTCATAGACATCGTAAGTTTCACCCAGTTTAGAGAGGATGTAATTTTTCAATGTCCGCTAAGATGTGGCGTAATAAGATCTCATGAAATGTCCAACAGTCTATTAAAGGTGAGGTCAGGTAATTACATAAATATGAAAACCTTTTACGGATGCCGAATAGCTTTCATGGGGCTAACTAATAGCCCAAAAAGATTATTTGTGTCATTATTTGTTATTTTAGCAGTTTTAAATGGAATGTAACATTAGAGGTAGGACCTTGCTGCTACATTTCTACCGAAAATGACACCTGCTGAATTCCGTGTGTGCGTATAAAAAGTATATGTTTGTTAATACAAAACATCTTAACTTACTGTTAATTCTTGGATCTTCATGTAAGATTCTTGGACATGTTACAACTTCATTCCATCATATTGACAGAATACTTTCAAAACTGAAAAAAAAAATAAAAATATTTAATTAAATATAGAGTGTAGGTGGGTAAGAGTACGCAGTCGGGCAAGAGTGCGTATCGGAATTTTGACAGCACAGCAGGGAAATTAAGTTTTTGCGTTTTAGTTCGTCTACCACACGAGGAGATCACGCCCCGTTGTCATCGGCTGTTTTTAATTTGCCTGGATTTTATGAGGTAAAACATAATTTTAGTAAATAATCTAAGAGGTTAGGTCCGCCAGTAAATATACTGTTGTCATACCTGTTGGTGGAGACCGTCGTCACTGGCATCTGTGCGAGTACTGTGGGCGAGCGCTTTCGACGTAAGTACGTCATTATCAAGCCACTGTTGGGGTAGTACTCCTGCAACTTAACAGTGACTTGATAATGACGTACGTACGTGGAAAGCACTCGCCCACAATACTCACACCGATGCCAGTGACGACGGTCTCCAACTACAGGTATGATACTTTTAGTACTTTTGCGTGTAATATTTATAACTTCGAACGTAAGAGATTTAGTAAGCATAACATATTTTCTAATTGTTTTGCTTAGTATTAAAGAAAAGTGCAGAATAGAAGTTACTGACTGCTTATGCACTGCCTATGAAGGCAATGGGCCTTTTGTTTGCGATCACTGATAGTACATCCTCTTCGCCACCCGTGTGCGTACTCTTAACGTCCAAGTAGGCCAAGCGTACGCAAATGACACTTTTTTCTGAATAAACTCTTATTTACCTGGGAGTTTATAATGTACAACCGAACCTTATATAATTAGTTCTGAACTCCATAAATAACAATGCGTTTTTGTTATTTTGATTTCATTTAACTTCTATATTATACATACATATTTTTTGTTTAATTTTTTAACTTTTACTATATAATTTATTTAAAAATTATTATTCTTTAACTGTGGTATTTTTTCTAAACTATAAACTGCCTCATTACGCATGACGTTCTATCTCTTTTTTCATTAGGAAATTTAACCAAGCGGATCATTGTAGCCTATTTAAATGTGTAACAGATATGCAATAGTTAAAATTTTAAAAAAATCTAAAACTCTAACTTACCACAGAAAAAAATGAATTAATGAGTTCAAACACAAACAATTAGAAAGAAAAGCTTAATATTTAAATAAACAAAAAAATAAAGATTGCTGCCCAAGTCTATTGGGATGCTATACACACAGCCTGCTAATCATTCTTTCGAAAATTTATTTAATTAATTTTGGGAATTTCCGTTAATTTAATTTTGAAGGAAAGAATAAGAAATTTAAAAATACTATATTTAAAAATGACTGGACAAGAATATATATGATAGGAGAAAAATAAAAAACATTCAGATATACGGAAAAAGAGAGATAAACTTAGAGGCTAAGGTCGTTGGTTCGATTACCACTAGGGGTGGTGGATTATCTTGCAAAAGAATATTACTTTAATGATAAATTATCTTGGTCATAAAAATGTCAATTGGGAAGTAAATGAAAAACACATTATATTTTGATATTGCTTAAAATTGTATGTATTTTTTATAACACAGATCAGTAGTTCAAATAAATATGAACACTTTCCGACTCAATTCATGGTCATCCCCTAGTATATCACAGAGAGTTCCAAGAATGCCCATGTCAATTCTATTTTAAATATACGCTATTCTAAATATTATAATTATATAAAATATTAAGTGACTGTTATGGTAACTCTTTTTCGTCCAGGTGAATTCTTCTCTCCACAGTTAGCACGATTTTGGAAACGTATATTTTAAATCAGCAAACCACTGACTGTGGATTGAAATGCATTCGCCTGAGATGCTACCAATCGATGCGACAAAAAATAAATAAGTCTCATAACAAGAGAGGGAAATGTGCCGTTTTCCCCTATACTTAAAGCTTTTTCGCCATTTGACGAATTACCTTGTCACACTGACTTTTGTGACTGTACTGACGTAAAGTAAAGTAGCTTCATTAGCAAAGCACCAGTGCGTAAAGTGGGACGATCTGTATGAGAATATCAGCCAGATAAGCTATTGTCATTAAGTTCTTATAAAAAAAAAATTTTAAAAAAATACATTTTATGATTATTGTAATCGCTTTATTGCTCAAGAATGTGCTTTAATCTGACATTTCTAGTCAGGAACATAAAAAAACATTTCTTTTTAGCGCGGTTCCGCCCTCCCCTATAGGGAGAAACCCCGCTTATAAGGTTGATGCAATGAAACAATCCGGAAGTGCCGAGTAGAAAATTTCGTGTTTCAGAACCCCTAGAGACCGAAAATAACGGTGGTTCAAATTTGTATATATATATTTGTCTGTTCGCTCTGTAGCTCCCAGACGAATGGTCCGATTTTGATGAAATTTGGTACAAAAATCTTTCGTCTAATTTGAAAGGTCAAGTTCTTTAACCAGCAAAATCCGCCTACTGGAAGATGGCGTTTGGGGCGAAATTCGCGCAAAAAAAATCGTAACGCTTACGTTTTTGAGTTCATAAGCTTGTAAGTAATCGTTTTATATGCTTCCTGGGCTAGGAAAACGAATGAAAACATTTTCAAGGCGATAGCTTTAACCGTTTTCGAGAAAATTAGAAAAACACTTTTTGAATACCGTATTTGTTTTGGGTACTTAGAATCATGGGATTCAGTTGAAACATTTTCTGCATGTTCTACTTTCATCAAAACTAATATGTTGAAATTTTTGTTACGTTTGGAGTTAAGGAAGGATTAGAATAAAATATTTTATTAAGAGACATAAAAACTTATAGTAACTTTGTTTACTTTCCTTAATATCTCGAAAAAGGTTGAGAATCTTGGTAAACGGAAGAATACCATTAGAAAGCTTATTAAATGCTCTAAAAAAAAGGTTCTAATGAAAGTTTTGATTAGGCGATGTCAATCGGAGAAATACGAGCTTAAAACTTTAAGTAATTGATTTCGCTTATTCGAACTGTTACTGTTACCAAATTTTGATGAAATTTGGCACAAAAATCTGTCTTCTAATTTGAAAGGTCAAGTTCGTTAAGCAGCAGAATCCGCCCACTAGAAGATAGTGTTTGGGGCGAAATTCGCGCAAAAAAAATCGTAACGCTTACGTTTTTGAGTTTATATGCTTGCAGGTACTTGTTTTACAGGTTTGTTAACATAATAGAACGAATAAAACCATTTTTAAGGCGATATCTGTAACCGTTTCTGAGAAAAGTGGAATCAATGTTTTTGTAAGTCATTATTTTTTTGTGAGTACTTAGAATCACGGGATTCAATTGAAATATTTTCTACATCTTGGAAATTAATCCCAACTAAGATGAATAAATTTTGGTTATATTAAGTTAAGTTAAGGAAGTATGCGAAAAAAAAAAATTTTATTAATAGACGTGAAAAGTTTTCTGATCTCCATACATTTTTCGTAAATATCTCGATAACGGTTGGGAAATCGTGGTAAGTGGAAAGTGACCATTCGAATGCTTAATAAATTCTCTACATAAAATGTTCTGAAGCAATATTCGATGGGACAACGTCAATGAGTGATATAAGCGCTTAAAACTTAAAAAGTGTTTGTTTTGTTGTTTTGAAATGGTTTTTCTCTTTGTTTATCTCACTTTTTAGTTGGTTGTTTCTAGTTTTAATAATTGCATTTATCAGTAAAATTAGTATTGTAGTAAAATAAGCTAACAAACGGTGAAAGGTATTGGTAATAAGTTTGGAGTGGCTGTGGTAATCATGATGGCAGTGGCTGTCAGTTTCCTGTGATTTGTGATGCTAATGTATTCCATTTCTTCAAGAGGTACGTAACCGCGCTAAGACGACGCAGTTCCTGCGAGTCGGACTTTTATTGAATTAAGATTGTTTTCATTTTACTCTAGTACTCACACAGTTTGCACATCACAGAGTTAGTAAAATCAACAACTTGTTAATCTTAGGTAGAATAATATTTATTACATTGATTTTGAAAAGTAATATACGTTTAAAGTAAGTGACAAAATGGAACTTTGAAAGAAAAATTATGAAAAAACTCCCTATAATTCTCAAGACTATAACTTTTTTTTTTCTTTTTTTTTGGCGCGCCGATTAACTGGGTCAGTAGTGCCGACATCCATGGTGAAGCTGATACTTTCCTCAACGGGCCCTGAAATGAGAAAAATGTCTCTTGCAGCCAAGAGTCGAACCCCCATCTCCCACATGGCAATCCAAGGTGTTAGCCACTAGACCACGGGAAGACCCCCAAGAGTGTAATGAAATTTATGTTATTCATTCAATGTTTAATTTGATACCGGTTTAGTATAATATTTTCATCAATCTTCAAAAAAATAATTTTAAATATTTCTTAATCATTTCAAATGTATAGCTTATCAAGGGTCGTTTCTTTATTTTTCTCATCAACATTTGCTTACCAATTCTCCTATAAAACGGATCATTCTCCTATATAAAGGTAAAGGTTCTCTTACCAAATATTTGGCCGTATTTATTTTAAGGCTCCTGAAGAGGAATCTAGAGATAGTGAAATATCATTGTACGCAATACTTTTGTATTGACATTCAACTCAAAGAGTAGGAAAAATTGTAAATTAAATTGGTAATGGAAAAATTAAAATGTAAATTCTTAGGAACTATAAGCACATTTTAAAATGAAAAAAAAACATACACTTAAAGTATATGGGTTGGGAGAGATACAAAATTCAAGGATTTAGGTTATACAATATTGTTTAGTACTGGAAAATCCCGTTTGAATTTAATTAAAATAAAATACATAATTATAGGATATTAAACATCCCAATTATTTACAAAAAAAAAAAAATGCCAAGTAATAAAGTTTTTATAAATTTATAATTTACTAATTTTTTGTTCATATGTGATTCCGTTATTTTTGTTCAGCTTCTCTTAGTTAAAGTCAACGTAAAGAAATTAATTGTACGATCTTGCAGCTAATTACCCTGAACGTCAGTTAATTGCCAGCAATGGAATAACCCGTTCCAAAAAATCCTAGAGTTCTCCTCCCGGTGTCCGGCTGTAAAACGACTATGAGACAGGACAAGGTGACCAGGGCGTATGCTAGGTATATATAGGAGCTGAGGAGAAGGGGTTAGGCACAGTACTCCAGTACCTCCAGCATCAAACATGGCTAGCTACAAGTCTCTTGTGAGTAAACGCTTTCGTCATTGTAAAAACAATAAAGGATTTGATGAGTTAACAATTTTTAATACATAAAACAATATCTCAATGAACTATAATAATAAGTTGTAACAATAAACTGCTTTCAAGTTACAACTTATAGCTCGGTAGTTACCTTTGTCGTAAATGAAATAATTCCTTGGTGAGGTTACAAAACATCATGACAAAATTTCAAATAAAACAATAGAGCTACCAAAATTCTTTACTTTACGTTTGGATGAAAAATAAAGAAAATAAGTATATGTATTTATTCCTGAATTTTATTTACATCAAATATTATATATATATTCATATATTATACTTGAGCATTTAGATATGCTGTTTATTTTACACATTCATACTATTATTTAGTTTTCTTTTAATCAGTATGTATTTGTGACACTACTCTCAAGAAAATTGGAAAATATATTTTATTAAATGTATAGAAGATATTCTAATAACTTGAATTGATGCCACCTTTCTATAAATATGATGCATAAATTATTGTATTTTGTTCGTTCGCTGCAACGTTTGTTTTTTGCACAATGTCAGTGTATAAAAATGTTAGCAGTGAAACGAAAGAACCCTAGAAAATTAAAAAGAAGATGAGAACAGAATTGACTAAAAATAAAACATTTACATAAACTTAATGATGGAAAAACAGAATATTAGTAGGATTGCTATTAAGTAAAGGGCGTTTAAAACAAATATAAATAAACTAAAAGATATTGGACAAATATTTATTTTTTGTTTGCAAATTCTATTCTTGTCTTAATGATTTTAAGATGCCTGAATAATATTTCAATAAATTGGCTACCATATCTTTCTATAATAAATAGTTCGTTCAGGACCAAAGGTGAGCCTAAATGCTCATTTATTCTGCATATTGTCATTATATATTTCACTTTAAGTGTTTTGATGCACTGTTCACAAACTCGTATGTTCTGTTTTATAACTATTTGTCCGTGAGTGAGCAAATTATGACCAATACTGCCCCCCGTCTGTACGACTTCTTCATACCCTGTACAGAAAAAATGTAACGCCCAAAAATAAATAAATATATAGTTGACTTTAGTTTTAATGATTAGACAAGAAGCGTTAAAAAAAATGAATCAAAGCTGTTACAAATTCTCGAATGGTTAATATAATTAAAATGACAATAATATAAAATCAAATTTATTTGGCCTGAATTTATTTGGTTCTCCTTAAGAATTTTTAGCTTAAAAACAGTATTTCTCCCCTCTTGTTAAGTATTATTTTGAATAACTTGAACACATAAATTTTTGAACTTCTAACAATATTCAACAAATTGGTTTCCTAGACCGACCATCTTCAGAAGAAAGAATTGTTTTTATAGTCGCTAAATAAGTGGAACACGCTATAAATAAATAAGTCTAATTATAACATCCATAGAATTTTGTTAATTTCCATGTTTTCATTGGTTTCAAAGAGTTCATGGTAAAAATAAGTAATGTGTCATTCTAATATTTTTTTTATTGTATTGGAATAAACATGAAAAACTATTTATGGATAACTTCTCTTCTCAGAAACTATGTATATTATTTAACAACAGTATTATTTTTTTTTTTTAGTGTTTTGCAACATAAATTTATTAGCTATTAACTTGAGGCTAAGACCTACAATAGCAACATTTATTTCTCTTATTTTATTCTGAATTTTATTTAAAAACTATGTTTAATACCACGAAATGTGTGTATTAAATTTAATTACCGTTGATAGTCAGTTATATGACAAAATATTATATTTTGCTGCATTTTCGAAAATATCATTTTTTGAATAACAAAACAAAGAAACATAGTAAAGTGCACTGCGAACATACATCAATATAATTACAAAAAGGTAACTACCCTTAGCCACAATTTAAAACGGTAGTTTTATCGTAATCTCTAGTTATAAGTAGAATGAAGCCAAAATATATAGTTTTCTTCCGAAGGTTATTACATTGTTTCTTTGTTTTTTTTTTCTTCTAAATTGTACAATAAATGATAGATTCAAGAAAAATAGTTTTAAATTTTAAAATTTAAATATTTACTAAACTTACTTTTAGAGACAACTAGCAAAATATATTCGAAGTATCGCCTCACTATTATTATAAAGACGTTTGAAATATAATTTAAATTACATGCCATCTAATTCGATACATTCTAATTCCATTTTTCTATTGCAGGCCCTGATTTTCGTCGCCCTCTTCGTCGCAGTGATGGCTGCTGATAAGAAGGACGATGACCGGGATAAGAGGACTATTGGTGGTAAGATTCTATGAACTTTCCTCTTTTAATTGATTCCTAAATACTATGATCTACTATTTTATTTTATTATATTAGTATTTGGGGGGGGGGGGTAATATATGTAATTAGTAATTTTATGAGTTTTTAATAAGAAATAAAATCAACGGAACATAGTTCATAGGTGAGCCACTTCGTTTTCAATAATTACATTGCCAAATATTTAACATTTTTTTTTTTTTATTCCAAAAATTTTCTCTAAATAATGAAACATCTGTTAAATATTATTTTGTCCATTCTATTGCATCTAACAGAATGATATATTTTTATTCAAATATTATACGATCCTTCCCTAATCGATATCGAGTTATCTGCTACATATCATCTCTTTTTTCTAATTGAACTTATCAATTGTAGGAAAATTTAATTTATTTTAACATATAAGTGAATAAAATAAGTATGGTTTTCATTTTTTTATTAGTCTTTGATACATAATTGCCATTTTACAAGGAACGGGCATGAAATTAAGTCTAGTAGAATGTAAGAAGACTAACAAACTGTCCCCTGAGGAAGTGGCAAGAGATGCAGAAATGCAATTTGACAACGAACGTTGACTGAATTATTAACAAAGCGTAGACAAAATTTAAAACACATTTAAAAAAAAAAAAAAATATATATTCATAAAATTTCAGAAATAATAAAAATATTGGTTCAGGTAGATATAAATGCATATATTAATAAATGGACTTTTCAGGCTACTACGGTAGCGGCTACGGCGCATATCCATATGGTGGTTACGGTGCCGGATATGGAGGATATGGCGGTGGATATGGATACGGTGCTGGTTATGGAGCCGCATACCGATCCGGATACGCTGGCTACGGAGGATATCCAGGTTATGGATACAGCGGACTTGGATACAATCATGGATACAGCGGTCTTGGGTACAACGGATACCACGGTGGACTTGGATACAGCGGACTTGGATACAGTGGACTTGGATACAGCGGTCTTGGTCATGCCGGATACTACCACCATTAACTTTCTTCTGACAAAAAGAATCAATAGTTCCAGTAATTACATGAGAAATAATTCACAAGAAACCCGTTTTCTCGTACATCCATTGTTCCTAAATAGTCAGCCATCATTTTTGTTTTCCAATGTTCTTCCGATTGTTTCGAATTAATAAATTTCTCAACTTATTGTATATAATTTGTTTTTCATTTTAACCTTAACTATTTCATATAGAAGAAATTTTCTTTTTCAAGACAATCTACATATAAGCTGGAAAGTTATATCAACACCTCAAATATGTTAATCATCTGGGATGATAAACCCATTAGAGCTCATCTCATGAGTTTTCATACATCGTATTGATATTAGACTTAGAATTAGAAAATGTAATTACATATACGATATCAAGAGTACAAGATTTTATTAGTTAATAACATTATTTTTTTAGAAATTAATTATTTAACAACGATTTTGGAAGACTTTATAAAAACCTGTACCTGTAGAGTTTGTACAGCTTAACTACATTATAGTTTGTATATTTTGGAAGACTTTATAAAAACCCGTACCTGTAGAGTTTGTGTAGCTTAACTACATTATAGTTTTTATATTTTGGAAGACTTTATAAAAACCCGTACCTGTAGAGTTTGTATAGCTTAACTACATTATAGTTTGTATATTTTGGAAGACTTTATAAAAACCCGTACCTGTAGAGTTTGTATAGCTTAACTACATTATAGTTTGTATATTTTGGAAGACTTTATAATAACCCGTACCTGTAGAGTTTGTATAGCTTAACTACATTATAGTTTGTATATTTTGGAAGACTTTATAAAAACCCGTACCTGTAGAGTTTGTATAGCTTAACTACATTATAGTTTGTATATTTTGGAAGACTTTATAAAAAGCCGTACCTGTAGAGTTTGTATAGCTTAACTACATTATAGTTTGTATATTTTGGAAGACTTTATAAAAACCCGTACCTGTAGAGTTTGTATAGCTTAACTACATTATAGTTTGTATATTTTGTAATCACTAAATAAGTGGCACTCGCCATAAATAAGGTCATAACGTCCATAGTACATGTTTTAAAATATTGTTTTTGTTCATTTTTAGCTATATTATACTGTTTACGTTTACTAAATTGCATTCTCGTTAAGTTGAACAAAATCATAAAACACATATGCCATTAAGTTCATATTGTGGTGAATTTAACAAAAATTAAAAAATGTTTTATAATTTAACATTCAGAGGGGAGATAGAAATGTAATAATGAATACAAAAATTATAAAATCAAACTAAAATAATTTCAAGAAAGAAAAAAACTTTACAATTGTATTACTTCTGTAATTTTATTTAAAAAAAAAAAAAAAAAAAAAAAAAAAAAAAAAAAAAAAAAAAAAAAAAAAAAAAACTAATTATAAGGTTAAGAACATAACCATATGAACCGAAGTTTATCATTTGTGTTTCTTAATATATCAAGCTGGAAAACTAATAGGTAACTCGGTGTCTGCCCTTATAACTCAGCAGCTGAGATTTAATATCAGCCGAGTTAGAGGGGAGTTTATGAAACATTATTTCTACTTCATAAAATTTCCCCCTTAAAGGGGGGAAGTCTATGGTTGCAATTTCTCCTGGGCATCTAAGGAAGATTAGGTTTGATTCTTTTTTTTTTTCAAATCCAGTGGATTACAGTGAATTCTACCTTTATCTATGCTCTTCTACCGGAAATTTCTGTTACAAGTTTCATAATTTATACAAATTTAACTAATAATGCGATTTGACTCTGACAGAGAAGTAAGGGGTTATTAAAACAAATTAATGAATAGTACAAATAGTTTTGTCAAAAATGTTCTAATTAGAAATAATAGCACGAAAAATTTCATTAGTAGCCTCAGAAAAAATAATAAATAGTAAAAATTAGATCTCTATAAGGATCATATAGATCAATAGATAATGAAAATGGATCTGTGAACAGGCTCAAAGACATTTTTCTTTACCTTTATAAGTCCTCATAGAAAGTTATTTCTGCTGTTTATTTATTTACTTTTATGAGCATTCTACAGAAAATAACCTAATAATGTAATATATTATTATTGCATAAGTTGGATCACCAACATGATGTTAAACTATAATATAATAAAATAAATTATGAGCATTCTAAAAAACTCATGCTTGATATTTATTTTTTTTTCACGGGCTCAATCAGAAAAAGTAAATAAATATCAAAAACGACTCTTTGAATTGGCTCATGAAAGTAAATAAATAAAAAGCAGTAATAACTGTCTGTGTGGACTTTTTACAGACTCTTTAAGTTCTTTGTTCTCCCTCACAGATATGTACAGCAGTCACCCAATTGTAACAGACATCTTTGAAAAGAAATACACTTCAAAAATAGGACAATATAACTTACTGAAATCAACTTACGTAGACATTCTAGCAAAGTTAGCCACTAGACGATCAACTGAAGACGTTTCACAGATTACAGAACCCGACTTGAAACAAGTTCTAAGGAATCACAACTCAATAAATGGCAGGCTGAATGGTTATCTTTAAATGAAAACAAGTTTCGCGATATATAGCCACTCATAAAACAATGGAAGTCCAGCTAATGAAGCTGACGGATAGAAGAAGTGGTCCTAACGGGACCTCGAATTGGACATACACTGCTTACTCACTTCCACTTAATGATAAAATAAGTCATAACACACTACACAAAATTTAATACGAATTTATCAATAAAACACTTATTAAAGGACTGCAGAAAACGACGAAATTTGAACGTAACAAATGACATGAAATAACTATTGTTGTGTGGTAGTCCACAATTAGACACTATCTTGCAGTTTCTACGCAATACAGATACACAACACATATAATAGAAGCACATATAGAGCATGATTTTTTTTTAATTATCTTGTAAAATCTGAAATATTTACTTATGAATTCAAAAAACAATTGTTATTTTTTTATATTATTTTTACAATTTTAAACTTTACATATGTTTTGTTATTTTTTTTTATTATTTATTTTTTTTTAACGGTGCATCTTCAAATTTGGGCCATTAGCGCCGACATCCAGCGTGCAACGAGGAATTTTCTCTACGAGCCCTGAGATGAGAAAATTCCTGCCGCCGGTGGGGATCGAACACACCATCTCCCGCTTATGAATCTAAGGCGCTAGCCTCTAGACCACGGGAGACCCCATGTTTTGTTATTCATTTACATTTTTGTTTTTCATATTTTAAATTTTATAGAGTCTATTGGTTTGATTTTTTAGTTTCAATTTTTACGTTTAAGTTATTAAATTTTTAAAAATCTTGCCTGCACCCTACCTGTTCAATTAGAGCAAACCGCCTAAGTAGCAGGCTCAGTAAAATCAAATAAATAATTTCATTGTAAATAGACTTATAAAAACAAAGTAAATAAATAATATAATTATTTGTTAAGAAAATTCATGAAACTAAACTAAACATACAAATCGCATACTCATTAGATTCATCACAATAACTAAGTAGTTGAAACATGATTATTTGTTGGATCAAAAAAAAAATATATATACAAATAAATAATATATAATCCTTTTTTTGGGGTCTGATAAAAATAAATGAATAGCAGAAACATTATCTTTGTGCATTAAAATATAAATAATCAAGAGATATTTCTTCCTTTGTTGGCCATTCAAAACAAAGATTTAATAACAAATATTTCTTGTTTCATCAACATAAATTTTACAAATAGCACACTCGTAAAAAAAACAAGATACAAAAACATTGAAAACAATACCTGTGCAGGCGCATAACAATGTATGAATAAACTAATTGAACAAATAGATGTTTTACTACGCCCATGTAAATAGATGCTATTAATGGCTTTTTCAGTAAATGAATAGAATTAAATGAATTCATAAATGTTGCAAATCGTGTTCTCAATGGGCCCTTGAGAATGAAAAGTTAATATAGACCAGAAATCAGTTGTCAAATTAAAATAAGAAAATACCTAAAGTGTGATAATTAATTTCTCTGCAGGCTGATAAAAATAAATGGCGCGGTTTCCTTTGCCAGTGAAATTACAAGAAAAATATTTTCTTTTATTTTAACAATTATTTTTCTCTGTAAGCCCACAAAACAAATTGCTAGAACGATTGTCTCTAAATACGTTCCTACGATTTGAGCAATAACGAAAAATTTGTTAAAGTATATAAGTATAAAAATGTTGTTATAAGTATATAACCATAACCAGGTCAATGCCTTTCTTATTAGCATAGTGTTTTCTCATGAATCTTATTACACGTCAATTCCACGCTACAGGGTAATTGCTTCTTTCACTTCTACATTTTCTCACGGGCTACTGGAAGCATTTAAGGCTATTTGCAAACAATAAAATGATATTACTTTATTAATTTAATTTTTCTGTTATTTACACACGATGCGGCATCACATCTTTTGTCAAGCTTCACATATATCTTATATACATTTTTCCAAATTATTATTCATCACCATTATTTTTAAGCTTTTGAATTTAATTTTCCGAAATCACTCCGTTAACGACGTGATGAATATATTTTTACTAAAATAGGAATTTAACTCTAAAAACGTCCTAAGCGCGTTTTCTTGTGATATTTGGCTCTTCATAATTTCAAATAATTCGCGACAGAATGGAAATAAATCTAGTTATTCAAACCATATTTTATTTTTATACTAAATTGTCAATGTTTTAATCTTTTCATGCCATTCCAAGAGTCAGATATTCACAAAATTTCAAAAAGTTGCTTCTTTGGGGACACTATAAGCTACTAGAAAATCATTGTTTATTACCGGATATGAAGGATGTGCACGAATGTCTTAGCTGGCTTTTAAAACGTCACAAGTTTTATGTGATGAATTGCCATAGTAGTGGCCTCACAAATTTATATATATATATATATATATATATATATATATATATATATATATATAAAAATCACGTGTCTGTCTGTTTGTTTGTTCCTTATACAAATCCACACCGTTTGACCGATTTGGACTAAACTTGGCAGACAGGTAGGTCTTGATACGGGAAATCTCCTAGGCTAGGTCAAAAAAATCTACCAGCTGTCTGTCTCTATGTTTGTGCCTTATACAAATCCGCACCGTTCGTCCGATTTTGAATAAACTCGATACCGTCTCTACACCGTTCGTCCGATTTTGACTAAACTCGGTACACATGTAGATCATAATCTGGGGAGTGTCGTAGACTAAGTCAAAAACGTCCTATAACTGTCTGTATGTATGTTTGTCCCTTATACAAATCCACACCGTTCGTTCGATTTTGACTAAACTCGGTACACGTGTAGATCTTAATCTGCGGAGTGTCGTAGACTAAGTCAAAAACGTCTTATAACTGTCTGTCTGTCTGTATGTTTTTTTTTTTTGTTTTTTTTTTATAAAAATCCACTCTGTTAGACCGATTTTCACCAAATTTGGCATACATGTATGTCTTGATACGGGGGTGTTATAGGTTAGGTCAAAGTAGTCTAGGACTCAAAGTTGGGAGGTCACGGGTTCGAAACAGTTACAGGTTCATGTTATTAGATTTTAATAATACTTATTTGGTTTGTAATTTTTTAGGCTTTTCTATATGCAGAAAGTAGGTGTAGCATGGCACGCCGGGTAACAGCTAGTTTATAAATAAATAAAATATCACAAAAACTATCACGAAACGGATACCAGCGGCATTATTTTAGCATTACACGAAATGCGAGTAGTAAATTCAAAGAAGGTACAATTATCCAGCACATCGGAATGTATTACAATAATTAGACAACGTATGCCTAATACCTGACAAAGCTATGTAAAAGGGATTCAAAATACGTTTGTATAAATTTTTGCAATTAAATCAAACATGCTTCGTCCTTCTGTATGTATATTCTGCTGAAAAAAATTAAAATACACTATACAATAAGTACACAACAGTTTTTTTCAGGAAAATGTTTAATACTAAACTGAACCTTTACTCAAATCTTCGAAATTTAGTTATAATCGGAAGGTAAAAAATTAAAACTTCACTAAATAGTGTAAATGACTTTATTTCCTCACTACATGTTTCGCAACCTTTTGATGTCTCTTGAGGAGAACAAAATACAAATATAAAAAAATTAATTAATATAAATTTTAAACGTATGAAATCGATTATCGACCAGCTCACTATTTCGGACCATGTGTCCAGAGGCACCAAAAGTGCGCGATACCTGTAGGGAGGAAATAAAGTCATTAACACTATTTAGTGAAGATTTAATTTTTGATCTTACCAGACAATAGAATATATTTACTGTTAGAGAATGAGCTGAATATTGATCACCTATTCACAGCCTGTAAATATGGTTAAATGAGGTTTTGTTTTGTAAAGCTGTTGCTTAGGGTGGGTTTACACTTGCTAGTTATTGCAGGATATTTATATCGGAGAGAAATTGTGACTATTGAAAACCCATGTAAAATGTATGTCTGCAATAAATTGCTCATGATAGAATTTATTGCCGACATACATTTTACATGGGTTTTCATTAGTCGCAATTTCTATCTGATATAAATATCCTGCAATAACTATAGAGTGTAAACCCACCCTTAGAACTTCATGGCAGGCAAGTAGCTCAGCTGTATGAATATTATAAATCACAGCTTCACAAAATAATTTTTATTTTAGCAACTGCCTTTGATTGGTTTTAGTCTTTTATGGTTTTCCAATAAATCATAAAATGAATATCTAGATTGAATATAACATAACTCTTCAGTACGTAACTAACAAACGTACTCACCATTCGACGAAATAGCGGGTTCTAATAAGAGTAGTGAAAACAAATAAATGCCATTGACCCAGTAAGAGAAGTATTGTACGTGATCGGCCAGAACTAATCTAATGGATTACTATCAATCATTCGAATGAAAGGTTAGGTTCAACAAGGAGGGAAACAGGGAGTCGTGTCTGCTCAAGGTAAGACTCCCATTCAGATTGCATCTGCTTCCTTACAATAAAACAAGAGGTCGTTCATGAATTGTTTTTCGGCTGAGTAAACATAGAAATATACAGATTTTAAAATTACGGAAATTGTGATACCATAACTATGATGTTTATTCACACTTCCATTTTACTAAATATTTTGCCAATTTCTTTCTTCATTTGTTTCAAGAGCTCCACAACAAGGGCGATCAGTTCCAAAGAAATCAATAATTAAAAAAAAATGGATGAAATAATTTATTAAATTAATAAATAAAATTCATTGTTCAAGTAAAAAAAATATATATATATAAACGAAATAAATACCAAATAATAAGGAATAAAATAATGGTATAATTACGATAATAAAAAGTTCTAATAATAATTAAGATTTAATCGAAAAAAATATACTCGTAAAAACTAAATAAATTGCTCTAAAATTATTTTGGGATTAAAAATTTTGACTTTGATTGAAATTGTTCGTTAATTTCCATTTCTTAATTGTTTTGCAAAAAAAAAAGAAATAAAAATGTTTAATCGAACATATTTTTTCTTAGCTGGAAATTTGATCTGAATCGGCTCCCAAAATTCATGAAATTGGGTTATTTTTGAGTATATTATCCTTTATGCTTGTTTTGGCCTCATGACGTAAACAACTGGTAGAACTACTCCAATAATTTTCATATATTATTAGAAATATATATTTAACAATATAATGTTACAATTTTCTTAATAAGTTTATTTCCTATATTTTTATGTGCAGTGAAACAGAGATATTCCCATTTGGGAACAATGGTGTGTTCGGCTAAATGCCTTGAGATCACGAGATGTACCGGTTATTTATCAACTTTTTCCCCATTTCTAACTCCTAGAGCTTTTTTTGCCTACCTTCTGTTCATTTTTTTGATTCCACACTGTCCTTGAGCTAGACACTATTACTTTTTTTTTGTATTTCTTTACTTATATTATTCCAGGTGCTACGTGTTTTGATAACTCAGAGGAAATGTCTGATCCCTGAGCTAAACTACCCGAACTAAAAACGTTAAAAATAATTATTTTCCTAAATACGCTGAAACAATGATGTAAAGTAAATTTCAAAAGAGCCTCACGCAAATATAAATTAAATATTTACCTATTTCTCTAATTCAAACTCTATTGAACATTTTTGAGAACTTTTTAAAGAGTGTATTCAACATTTGTTTGATATGACAAGACTACACTGTGTAACAGAAAGAATATATTGAAGTTGGCCAGGAATAAATTTTTCCCATTACACGCTACAAAAAAACATGCGATACAGCATTTCTTTTAAAGGTCATTTAAACATTTCTCTACAAATAACAAAACTAATAATAATAAGAAAATCTTAACATTTCAACTGTAACTGTGTTCCGTCTGTAAACTGTTAAAAAGAACATAAACACACAGTTACACATATCTATTTGAATTAAATTGCCAAAATGTTAATATCTTTTCTCTTATCACATGCTCAATCCAATAAGAAGAATCAGAAACCTGTATTGTTCGAGTGGTGGTTGTTGACCTTTCTTTTATGCCTGAATGAAAATGGACACCCACCGGGCAGCTATATTATATAACAGAATTTACACAATCTATATTTCCTCATATAATTTTACCTCTTTGAAGAGGAGCCGGTTGACTGTTTTTTTTTTTTTTTTATCAATTCGTCTTTTAGAGCTCTAACTATAATCGAACGCAATAAAATATCACACTAGGCGAGATGAAGAGGTTCTTTCGAGTAGAAGAATTAGACTCACTAAGAGTACTCATGCTTATTTATTCAATAGAGAAACAACATGGTGCAGATTGTGCTCTGAGGACGACGAGACCCCATACCATATTGCATGCAGATGCACGACGCTGGCAGCCAAGAGGTATTTGCACTTCGGGACGGCGATAATTGATGATCCAAGGAGGATACCCGAGCTGAACATCACAACGTTAAGGAAGTTCATCTCTGATACGGGTCTGGCATTGTAACAGAACGACACGTCGGGTGGCACAATAGGTCTTGTAGGCCTCGGTGCGGTTCCTCGGTTAGCCGGGCACCTTGTTTTCTAAAATCTAATCTATTCATTAGAGAATCTAGGTCTGAATGCTCAGATCGTTGCACGGGGGTATATAAGGGGGTGGGCTGCAGCCCCCCTAAATTTTCATTTGATCGGAAAAATGTCTTATAAAACCTTTAAAAATAAATTAAATGAGATTACTTAGTCAATAAAAAATATTTAATTTTAGCTGTAATAGCGTTTTCCTTGGCTAAAACTGTTCCAAGTTCTAAATTGTTAGTATTCCATGCCCCGGAAATGGTCCCAGTCACCCTCCGAAATTTTACGTTATTCATTGAATTGAGTGAATAATGAATGAAAAATTATTCATTAATCTGAATGATTTTTGCCCAATACTGGTTCATATGTAGCAAATGGCCATTTATAGTTCACTATTTGATATTTTTGGAGATCCAGATGATTTGAACCAGAAAACTACAGATCTATTTAGAGAATTGAATATTATTTATTTTATTAAGCAAATGAATATATATATATATATATATATATATATATATATATATATATATATATATATATATATGTCAAAATACGAAATACTTAAAATAACTTTGGTTTTTATATATGTGCAATTGAGTGTGTACGTTCGTGTGTTTATGCTCCATATATGGATATTTGTGGTTATGATTGGATGTATATGTAAAAATTATATAGAACTAATCGCATTGGATGCTCATAAATAAATAATAATAATAATACTCCATAATATTTTATATATATATATATATATATATATATATATATATATATATATATATATAAATTTCATTTTGTTTATATTTTAAGTAAAGCTCAACTATAATTTTATAGATTTTATTGAATTTTAAAATATATGTTGTTTGCTTTAAATGTTTGAGTATAGTGTTGATGTAGGGGCATGATAATAAGTGAAGTAAGTAAAGTGGTATTTGTAAGTTTTCTCTAAGTCTACAGTGTATCAGCACGTGTTTCACTGAAAGATCCTCGTTGCAATGACTGCACCTTGGTCTGTCTGTCTTTTGCATTAGATATTCATGAATTTTTATTTTAAAATGTACTTTTATTAACTATTAAGGCCTTACCTCGACTACTTCCTCTACTTTCTAATCTCCGAAGGCGACGAACTCTATTAAATCATGCAAAAATAAAGCTTTTTCCCATATTTTTATTTTATCTTATGACAAACCATGTCATTGGTGAACTGCTTATCATAATAAATATTTGGATTTACATATAAACAACTATTTAGTGCGCTCGCAATTGATATAAATACATTGTCTTAGATGGCAAAATACTGAACTTTCTGACCAGTTACTTCGATTGCTTGAAGAGGAATCTTGTACTGAGTTTTTAATGCTCCTCGATCTGTTTCGTGTCGTGTTATACCAACATATTTTCTATTTTTCCAAAATAAACGTCCTGGCGTTTTGTTGGTTGTCATGCTATGTGACATACAGATTTATTATTTGGAAAAGCTAGCTACCACAGTGCTCTCATTTATTTAAGCCTGTCACGGGAGCCAAAATAGTGTTTTTATTGATTAACCTGGTATTTTTCTCTTTAAACAAATTTATTTTGTATATATACTTTTCAAAATTAACATTATCAATATTGTAATTTACTCATTGATAGACTTCGTGACTTTAATGATTTAAAAGCATAGGTTTCCATTATACCTTAAAATTTTCATACCGTCATTGTTCAGGAGTTACCATGACAATAACATTTTGACTGTTAATATTCTATTATAGATCTAAAACCAAGTGGAAAGAATATAGAAGAAATACGTGGAATAGGATATATATATATATATATATATATATATATATATATATATTATTTTTTATCCTAGGAGGCATGGGGTCATTAAAGCAGTCTTCCTTTATTACACCACTTTATTTATTGGGCCCGACATGTTTCGTGCATCTTTTCTTCGCACCTCTTCAGGGGCACTTCTACAACAAAAAATAATTTTTTGCACATCCACACAAACCTTTTTTCTACTATATTAAAACTATCAATACGATCTTTGAACTGTTCCACAAAAGGCATTAAAACATTATCATGCTCATTAAATGTTACTTCTACCCTAAATATTGCAATAATTATAGCTAAATTACATATTTTTATAAAAGGTGTTGAGTCCTACCTTGCGAGGAAGTCCTCCCGTTACCAAGTACTCCCTCTGGAGTCCGGCTTAATACTAACCCTGTAAGTGGATTGCCAAAATGGTCCTGTCGTTATCTGTCCTTTGTTGTTGTCCTAGTAAAGTCTACTCGTCAAATATTTTTTTATACATTTTTGGGTATTAATCTATTATTCCATAGAAAATTTGGTGAACATTTTTCAGATCAGTTCTTTTATTCACTGCTATTTTCGAATTTTTTAAAATATAAATATTTTCTTTTATTTTTCTTAATGCCTTTTGTTGAACAGTTCAAAGATCGTATTGATAGTTTTAATATAGTAGAAAAAAGGTTTGTGTGGATGTGCAAAAAATTATTTTTTGTTGTAGAAGTGCCCCTGAAGAGGTGCGAAGAAAAGATGCACGAAACATGTCGGGCCCAATAAATAAAGTGGTGTAATAAAGGAAGACTGCTTTAATGACCCCATGCCTCCTAGGATAAAAAATAATTTTGATATTTTGGGTCATCTATAAGAATAAATAATATATATATATATATATATATATATATATATATATATATATAAGGACGAAACATGTTGGCCAAAAGATTTCAAATAAAGTAGTAGAAGTAAACGAATGGTGTACTACTTCATCGGCCCCTTCCATATAAAAAATTAGAAGAAGGAAAATATGTGTATATATATATATATATATATATATATATATATATATATATATATATACATGTATATAATTTATAAGTATATTTTAGGTCATTAAGTAAGTTCATATGCGTTAAAAACATGCATTGGATTCTCTATAACTCACTACTATACAAATAAGATATTGGACATTTGGACACTTATCTTTGCTTAACAATTTTAAAAGTATGTTTGTCACCAATTTTCGTAAATTTTTAAATAAGATAGATTAGATGTAATTTTAATGGAGTAATTCGAGATATTCTCATATAAAATAGATATAAACGAGCTGCTATCTCCTAGATAGAAGGTTGTTAATGCCATACCAGCCGATGCATCAGAAAAAAAAAGTCACCAATTTTCGTAAACATTGGACCCACGTTAGTACCTATAAAAAAAGGAATATCGTCATGAATACCGAAGTGCTTTGTTGGATTTTTGTTTTTGTGTTGCCAATCTCCCAAAGCCGCAACAATAAAGATTAAGAGATTGTGTGATGATCATATTCTATTATGACATAGAAAACATCATTGAAAAGACTGCCCATAAATAGATAAAAAAATTAAGGTTAGAGACAACATTTTTCTTGAACCCTGTAAAGGACGTACAATTAATTTTAATAAAGTATCCTTAAAAATCTTTTGGAGCCATTGCCACAACAATAAGTAATGGCAGAATGGATGACTTCATCCATTCTGAAGCGGCCTTAAAACCTGCTTACCAATGGCAAATTTCTACTGAGTGTTGTTTTATCATGATAATGCTAGACCATTTAAGGCTAGAACAACGCTACAAGAAAGTATTTAATTTATTTGAGAGCTTCTTGCTTACTCCCCGGATCTTGCCCCGAGTAATTTTCATTTAATTTATGCTTATTTACTTGGGGATAAGTAAAGTTCTAAATATAATATACGAAATGAACGCTCAAATGTATTTGGTTAAAAAACAAAGTAATTCTATAGCAAGTAAATTGAAAATCTGCCTGTAAGATGGCGAGAAATTGTAGATCGTTAGAAAAAATATATTATTGTTTACAATGTTATTATAGAATTGTCACCCCTTTTATCAGTGCATTAATTAAATTGGCGGAAAGTCATGCATATCAAAAACTCCTCAATTTCCCGTGATATGCTTTATTTATCGCTCTAAATGTTTCACGTCCATTGACGCCCCTTTAGGAGCAACTTGATTATAAATAACGAATAACAACTTAATTATAAATATAGAAGACCTTCTCCCCGTCCTTTCTAATACAATAAAGCTAATATGGCTGTTGTCAATCAGCTAGTTTCTTAGCTTATACCGATTCCAGAGAAAGCTTTTCTCATTCAGAGTAATGTTGTTATAGATTAAAAACGATTGATATAAATATTCCTAATTGGTGTAGTATTTTGAAAAAAATATTATTAAATAATATTTGCTTCAATATACTAGATGATAGTTAGTTCATTTGCCATTCGCAATTTCCCAAAAATGTCCACGCAATTTTTGACTGAACTAAAACATATATTTCTTTTCCATAAAAGAGTAAATGGTCTTATCGAAATTATAAATACATCTTTGAGTTTAAACACCCACGGTGATTAATATAAACTGATTACCGAACTCCTGCTGTGTGTATATCTTTCAATTGCAAACAATATTTAATCTGGAAGAGAATTTGTGTCCAATACAACAAGAATTTTCTAAGTAAATCTATTTCGAACGCAGGATTGTTTATTTTCGTCAAAATCAATGTTGATGAACAAATCGAAGTTGGAAGATTTTTATCTTTCAATATTTCTTTGATTTTCCTGTCTGCAGCAAATCACACATCAGTAAATCTAATCCGTTAAATATCATTTCCAATTAAATCATAGTTATTTATTTAGTGAAATGTGGCAATGTTTATGAATTTTCGTGATTTCATATTCTATTTTTATTCACCTAGGCGGAACTAAATGTCACGATATAATCCTCAGGTAAACTTAATTCATCATCTATAAGGAGAAACACAATTTAATGCCAATTCGAATATAAATGAGGAGTTACTGTAGAGGAGGTGCCTTAAATGCATATTACTCGAGGAATGAATTTAAATAAAATGTGTGTTGAAAGAAGAAGAAAAAAAAAAAAAAACCTAAATCATAAAATCAAGGAAGCACCAGATGGACAAGATGACACAAGGTTATCAGGATGACTGGTATATATAGAGCAGAAGTTGCTCTGTTTCACATAAACCTTTCAGGCAACCAACCAACATGGCTTTCAACAAAGTTCTCGTGAGTAAATATTTTAATACAAATTTAATAATTAATTTATTGTATTAATTACCCATCATTTAAAATATTTTTTAAATATCTAAGTGGCATATATATATATATATATATATATATATATATGTCAGCAATTGTCTTATAATAATTTTTCAAGTATGTGCTATGTACCTGATATTGTAGTTATGGGATAGAATTTCAAGCTATTACAAGAAAACTAATACGGATTGTGCGAATTAATTTTAAACAAAACGTTCAGTTTACCATTTCTGCACTAGAATCTAGTAATATTAACACACGATTGATACTTGATAAATGTGTGAAAATTTATTTGTAACATAGGTAGTCTTCGTATAAAAACATATAACAAGACTTTTAAAATAAATATAAATTTATAATATAAAATAAATATAAAGTATTTCAGATAAAAGCTATTTACAAATTACACTTTGACTAGAACTAAATTTTGGTGACTGATAAAAAATAGATAGTTAATTGATAGATAAAGTTATGTCTTAAAAAATACGAATAATACAATTAAGTAAAGGAACTGTTATTTAATATAAATACATTGGAATACACATATTTATTTCTATCTGTTTATGCAACTCAACCATCATAGACCAACCTTTTTCAACTGTTTAATGCTTGTCTATTAATTTTATTTTTAAAAACACAATATAAATTATTTTAATAACTTCAATTTATTCTAATTTAATCTAATAATGGTTTTATATATTCCTACTCCTGAGTCCTCTAGTAATTTTTAAGCCCTATTTATATCCAAGTTTAATGGTTATGAATAATTACTTCTTCGGTTATTGGTACTTCTTTTCCTAAAAGTGATAAAATACGATTTTATATTAATACTTTTAAATCCTTAAAATGCTTTTACATCCAGATTTTATGTTTACTCCAAAAATGGTAACTTTACAGGTTTAGAGATTTTATTGTTGCTTTCCCATAAAATCGTACCATCATAAAATATCAGTAATCCTATCAATATTTAAAAAGACATAACATAGCCATGGTTTCTTCATAAATTATGTTCAATTTTCTCACAATCCTAAAAATAAAAATATTCATTTTTCCATTGTATTAGTTTGTAATCATTGTAAAATATAGTATTTGAAATTCCGACCTTAGAGAACATATTAGTAAAGCTTTTTCATAATAATCAAATTCATATTGTGTATTATAATAGAAATATATTTTCTTAATTTCACCCAAAAAAAAAAAAATTACCTCGGAATACTGCTATGCCTGAAAGAAAAATTTAGTTTATGATTATTCTAAATTCTATTGTACCCTTCACCGTGGGCTTTTCATAAATAGGTTTTATACAGTAAATTTAGATTAAAAACCTATCTATTTGTTTAGAAATATAGTGTTGTTTAATATATGTCAAGAGATTTCTGTAAGGGCAGTCAAGAGTTTTCTTGATATATTTGGTTTAATAGAAGAAATAAATTGCTCCTAAGGGCAAGCAATATGAGTAATGGCCAATATCTTCAAATACGTTTCCTCCTACGCTCTTTTAGGTAATTAAAAACGTGTCAATATTTTTCCACCATTTTTTTTTTCTTTTCACTTACGTCCCTTTATTAATAACATATATTTTTTGGGACGAGTTACAATCCTTTTCTTGACCGGATAGGGTTGACGGCTCATTTCTAAAACGGAAGCCATCACCCTAAGTGATGATTTAATCCACAACGGAGTTACTACATTTTAGGTTTTATATATATATATATATATATATTATATTATTTTAAATTCTGAATGAGGCAATGTTGTAAAATGCTATTAATAAGGGGTCTTATTTAGATTCGATCTAAATTGTAATTATTTACTTGTAAATATTAATTTGGTTTCGGATGCCCGGTGGTCTTGAGTGTTAAGGCGTGGGTTCGATTCCCATTATGGGGTGGTGGCTTTTCTTTAGAAAAAAGAAAAGGCATCAGCCCTGTCCTGGCTAGAAAATGGTGGTAACCTACAGATAACTCGTCCCAAAATTCCCAGTTAATAATAATGGGCGTTAAAATTTTAATAAATATTACATTATTTTAAATTCTGCTTTGAGGCATTATTTAAAATGCTAGGTCTTATTTAGATTCGGTCTAAACATTAATTATTTTATTGTAAATATTAATTTTGTGATTCTAATCTAGGTATGTTCATCGTAAGAAGAAATCATTATTAAGTATTTTTTTCTCATAAATATAAACATTAAGTGAAGCAAATCGTAAATTAATGTATAAGCTATGTATTATTAAATATCTTTGACGAAACCGAATTTACAACTATATTTAGAATACTCTAGCTTTGAAGGTTCATGTAACATAACGGTAAACTGCTTTTATTGTATTTGCAGCAAATGTACTTATTATTAATTTAACATTGGTAATTTATCTATTGGTTTCCAAATTATATTAATATAATTATTTATTTATTATATATCTATTTTTTCTGAATTTACAGTTATTCAAATTAATGAATGTAGTATTACGTTTATCGAAAATCCTAAACGCCTTTCTCTAATTCATTCATCATTAATTATGCTCTGACACTTATTAAAATTCTATTTAAAACTTGATTATATTTTGTAATAAATAACACCATTCCAATATCTAAACGAATAAATAAATATTAATTAAAGCGCATGTGAATAATGAAGCTTTGGGTCACAAAGACTGTTTGGATTTTAATAGTTTTTTTTTTTTTTTTTTACGACATAGAACTTAATGAGGCGCCTTATACCCCAAAAGTCCAATTCCCTCTTTATGCTCCTGTTGGTAGGATAGTTTTTCCACCCAGATCCTGTTTTCGGAAAGGGCCTTTGAAGCTGGACCAGATTAGGGACCCAAGTTCCGTGAAGGACTTTCAAATGAAGTTTATCCTCTTTTAATAAGAAATTTAACTTCAAAGGTAAACTTCTGTAAATTTATTTTCTTTTAGAAAATTTCTTTACTTCTTATATCTCATTGGCACGTATCTTTCCAAAAAAAAAAAAAAAAAAAAAAAAAAAAAAATGATTCCATGAAATCATCAAATCACTAATGATTCCAGGAATTTTTGAATAGGCATTATGAAACAAATGAAATCAGGAGATAATGGTAGGTAATAGGGCTTTTTGAATTTCACGGATAGATAATGGAGTTTATTCAGAAGAGTGTCCTCTGGTAAAATTAAAGTGTTTTTACAAGAATGCTTGCCAATAATATATGCATTCTTTTACATGAAAAACTATTTAGCCTATTGACTTTAAAAATTGCAGGACTACTAAAACACTATGGAAAACTGGGTGTAAAATACTGTTCTCAACAAATTTTAGTGTATATATTTTATTGGCATAGTACTTTCTATGTCACAACATTATTAGCGGTTGTGTGTTGAATAGTAAATATAAATAAATAATCACTACATTAAAAAGGCTATATGTTTCACTCGTGGAATAATTGAAGCCTTCCTGAAAACACATTTACATACAACAAATACATAGATATAATAGGTTATTATTTTTAGGATTTTTTGATATATATAATCATTTCTTTAGTTAAAAGTACTGAGAAGCGACACATATTATTAATTACAACTAAAATGTGATTTAATTTTTTTCACTTATAATCATGGCCAAAGGCCATAACCACGTTGAATGCACAGGTTCCCGTAGATCACCGAAGTTAAGCAACGTCAGGCGTAGCCAGTACCTGAATGGGTGACCGACCTCGTGCTGTTGGCATTATAAAAGGGTGGCAACCTGTGGATAGCCCGGCGCTAATGGCCAAGTTGTAGATACGCTGTAAAAAAAAAAAAAAAACCAAAAAAAAAACCTTCTAATCATAATTGATTAATATCTACTACAATCTGACTACAAATATTTCTTTTAAAGGCACTTTTCGTCGTCGTGCTCTTTGCTGCTGTCCTTGGAGCCGAAGAAGCACGGGAGAAGCGTGGTCTACTTGGAGGTAAGTACTCAATGAATATATATTTCATTGTTTCTAAATTATTTTAAAGGAAGAATTTGAATTTATTTTTAAAATTTTCTTAAAAACGTTCTTCTATTTATACTGATTAAATAATAATAAATAAGATACCCAAAAGGGTCCAATTATTATCCTTCCTTTATTCTGACATCCTTCGAGGCTACTCTGTCATCGTCAGTATTTCAAGGGCTCAGTATTGAGTACAACCCCCTTTCAATCAAATCAGACCAAATATTTTTTTTCTAATTTTATTGGACCATTTTGAGTACCAAGAGAGCGAGTAGTCAAATATGTATATATATATATATATATATATATATAGAGAGAGAGAGAGAGAGAGAGAGAGAGGGAGAGAAAGAGAGAAAGAGAGAGAGAGAGGGAGAGAAAGAGAGAAAGAGAGAGAGAGAGGGAGAGACAGAGAGAAAGAGAGAGAGGGGGGGAACTGGCTAAAATTACATTTTAACAGTTTCATTCTTGGTCTAAAATATTTCTATATTGCCGCTAAACCAAAAATATGAAACAATAAAATGATTCGCTCATTATTTGTATTAATCATAATGTAAATGACTAAATATTTTATATATTTTAAAGTAAAAAATATTATAATAGTCTCTATTAATTTTTAGGTATTTATGGTGGATACGGATATGGTTATGGAAGAAGCCTAGGATATTCTGGTCTTGGATATTCTGGTCTTGGTTATTCTGGTCTCGGATACTCCGGTCTTGGATACTCTGGTCTTGGATACCGCGGTATCGGATACCACGGTCTTGGATACTCCGGATATGGATACGGATACCCTGGATACGGATACAGTGGATACCACCACTACTACTAAAGCCTCTCGCAGGAATCAACACTTAACTTCTACCGTTAAATCAACTCTACGTCATCCTGTTCGAAAATGTGATAATTTGTCCTCCAAGATAATATATTTGACGAAATAAATTTATTTTTAGGTTTCTCTTCACTTTAAATTTTTTTCTATTCATCCCAATACACCCGATTATTTATTTATAAGGTCTTTGTTTCAAGCTCCTTTGCAGAGGAATGTGTACACAATTTTTGTGTTTTCTACATACAATATATGCTCACATTTCAAAAGTTCTAGCAAAAATTTAAGAGAACTGCTACAAGTATGGGGTCAACCCGTGGTCTAGTGGCAAACGCCTTATATGCTCATAAGAGAGATGGGGGGTTGAGTCCCTCCTGCAGCAGGAAATATTCTCATTGTAGTGGCCAACATGGATTTCGATGATAAGCAGATGACCCTAAAGATATCATAAATTATTTGGGATCGATAAAGCTACTACTTTATACCTCCTGGACCTAACGGAGTTACCTACTGGTAACTCCGTGTTTTATCAACAGGTACATATTAAAATGACTCGAATAAAACAGACTATATCAAGACATTTTGAACCTATAAACACTAAAAAAAAAAAAAGAAAAAAAAATCGTGTATAATAGATTTCTTTTATATGTATTAGACCAAATGAAAATTGTTTGTTTTTTTAAAGCAGTAACTATTAAGAACATTATACCACGCCTGACAAGATCCGTGCCATGGTTACAACTCTTCAGGGTCACTTCTTTTTACCAAGTTCAGTCATCAACAGGTACTCTAAAGCCTAGCGAGCACAAATCTACTAAATTTTGTTTTGTGTTCTCGTAAAACTTTTGTTGAATTTAGGTCTATAAGTTACTGATAATTGAGAACATATAAATTTGAATTTGTTTTATTTTAAAAAGAGCAAATCGCCGTATAATACTGAGCAATGTGGAGCTCGTAAAATAAATTAAAAAAAAAAAAATTATACCACAAGCCACGAGGGTCCAGAAGATAAAAAATAATATATTTGTGAAGACTTTTGTTGTAATATGATGACAAAAGTAATAAAATTGCATAAAAGAATTTTCTTCAATCACGTTAAACATACAACGTGCGTGCCGATTGCTTTGGAATATTTTTAGGTTTGATGTGTAGGATCAGATGGAACTCTTGACGAAAAAAAGAAAAAATAAATATTACGAATAAGTATTGATAAATTATGCTTACTATTTTAGCTATATCGTAAATTTAACGCGATTATGATGTCTTATGAAATAGTAATGAAAACTGGAGTACCGTACAACTCTAAAACGTTTCAGAGTTTGTTTCCGCTGTAAAAGTCAAGGTTTACATTCTAAAGCATCATTTTTGAAGAAAGTACTAGAACGTGACTTTAGTAAGATGTTTATTTCTGCTGAAGAATGTAAATACGTTTAAAAAGTACTAGCAGCACGTTCATAATGTGATTTAGTACTTCAACTAAGTACAAGATTTATGAGGTAAACAAAGAACTAAATATCCATATTTTAATTTTCAATCTGTAAATCAGAAGAATTTACATTTTAGTTCTTGGGAAAAATTGATTGAAGAATTCTTCACTTGAATACATGGAAGTTTTATTTAATATCTCTGACATTTGTGGAAAACACCGAGATAAAATTCATCCATTATTTTTTTTATTTGTTATATTAGTTTTAAGAGGTAAATATATATATATATATATATATATATATATATATATATATATATATATATATATATATATATACATACATACAAAACGTAGTAAATTATTAGAAATAAAAATAAAAATGTTCCATAATTTAGAAGAAATGCATATATGCGTATGTAACTTTCTCGTTCCTTTCGGATGCCTGGGTAAAGTAGAACACCTTTTCATAAAATAACTATGTTGTTTGATATTTATCGACCGACTTGTTTCGGGCCTATTCGCACCTCTTCAAGAACACTGTTTGTCGAGAAGTACTCACATATTCATGTAATCTGATTGGAGAATACTGTAATACTCTTTATACGGTCCACATTTTCTCTCAATATATTTTTACCAGAATATTTTTTCCTAGAAGAAAATATACCTTTAGATTATCGTGGAATTAATCAAGAAATATTAAGAAAATATATTAAGTTCTTTATGAAAAACGAAACATTAATTTTTAGAGTCAATATGTTCTGGTGACGGTTTTAGTGCTAGAGTAAACATATAATGAGGAATTATACAATTTTGTTAATTTTTTTTTTCAACGCTTTCGTCTTACAAAAGATACCTACCAGGTGGATAGAAGAATGAAGAATAGCTACAAATGATCGAACGAACTCGGTTTTATACAAATTTAAATTTTGGTTTTTATAGTGACCTAATGATAAAACAACACTTTCCGTCAAGTTTTCCGGAAGTTTTTAACATCATAAACTTGTATTTTCCATATAGAGACGGAAAAAACTGCTAAGGTTTTATAGTATTTTATTTTTTCTGTATTTTTTTTACTCATATTCTAGATTCATTTTATTTTTTTTTAAATCCCTTTCATTTCCCAAGGTTACAGAACGTGTTGTCATTAACCAACTTAGTTCTGACATACTTTTGTAGATTTAGTTTGTTTATAAAACGTTTTAATATCAGTGATGTTTGTGGTGTTGTGTGATGCCAACAAGCATTAAAAATGTGTGTATTTTAATTCTTGTTAACACAAGAAATGATTAAGCCTTAGTAAGAAATCTATAGACAACAAGAAATTAAAACCACTTCCGGTTTTAATTTCTGCATGTGAGGAAATGATTCATCTTTACCTACCTTGAAATATAGTTAAAAAAAAAAAAAAATGCCATTTGAATAAATGAATATATAAAGTACGAGTTATTTCTTCATCCTGCTGTAATAGCTTATAGTCATGCATTAACCAGTCATTTTTCTGCCCTTATTTTCCATAACACTTTATTAAATCGTTTCTATACCCTTATAAGATACGTATGAAAGAACATTTTTTACTGTTACTTAAAAAAAATTACTTCATTTAATAATTAAATCAAATAGGATTCTGAAGAAATTAGTTATTATTTTTAAGCCTGTCTTTGTTATTAATTTTTTGAGTCGTTCCTATGATTATAACTCTTTGTATAAAAAAAATAAATGCTGCGTCTCCTTTTGTCCAAACTACCTCTGTTAGCTCTCTTTTACCACTTTTATTAGTGAATAATACCTGGTTGATTCGCAATTTATTTTCTCATTGCGAGCGAGAGCTGTATTCTTTTCAACAGACATTCAAGCAAAGCACCGCAGCATAGATGGGATACCTACGAAAATTCAATGGACGCACATTTTAAAAATTACACAAAGGGAAAGTGTTACGGGTAACGGACCTGGAGCTATTACGACTTGTACGCAAAATGAGAGAAGATCTTGTGCGTTTTGTTTTGATTTGTTTTGAATAATTCTCTCCGTTAAAAATTCAAAAAGATTAGAAATCGAAATGGTTTATTATGAACCATGTAGAGTGTTGAACTCCATAAGAGTTAAACTTAAAATTTTAAATAAAAATTCATTTGAAAACCTCTGCTGACAAAAAATATTGGACGAGATTTTAAAACTGATTATTGTGCTGTCAGCATTTTTTTAAAAAATATTAAGTCTTAATAACTTTTTAATTGTTCTAATAGGTGCAATTTACGAGTAATGTATTTGTTTAATTTCATGTTCGTAATAGAACATGACTAACCGAGTGAAATTTATGCATCCTTTCTTGGATAAGATTTATCTTCATTTTTTTGATAAAATTACATTAAATTTGAATTAATTAACTTAAAGCAGAAAAATATAAAATATTTGAAATATCATAACATGTCGATGTTTTATAATATTGAAAATTTCTCTTAAGAACTATGTTTATGAATTCTTGTTCAATTCGGATGATTTCTTTGAGCATTCTAAAACATTAGAGATAGTTCACGGGTATTGTTCAAAATAATACAAAGTACAAATAATTTGTTTATTTAAGCTAAACAATAACAATAAATTAGAACAAAAATACACAACATCAACAACAACAACAGAAAAAAATAAAGATTTCGCCTATTAATGTAGGCTTTATAAATAACAAGAACACCTTAAATACATAAAGCATTTAAAGAATGAAATATTGTTAAATGCGTCAGAGTAACTGTACTAAATATTTACAAGTGTATCTATTTTTATTGTATGTTACCTTTCAAAAAAGAAACATCGTAATGAATTTTATTTTTATATCTAAAATTCAATCGTAATTAATTATTTACAAAAATAAAATTTATAAAACATAAAAGAACAAAAACAAATGACTTTATAAAAAATGTCAATATAACAATGTCAATTAGGGAAAACATGCGTCTAAAGAAATAGTAACGAATTTAAATAATTACTGGTTTTGTGCAAAATGAGATGAAGTATCTACCATATTCGTTTTACTTTTTCAAATATTAAGGTGGCATACAATTTGATTTGTTAATTACCAATGTACAATGTCTGATTATTTTCTTGATACAAGAAAACTTCTTTGCGTCTTATCAAAGGCCATTAGAATAATTAGGGCTCGTCATTCTTTGTTCTTTCTTTCGTTTTTTTTTTTTTTTTTTTTTTTTTTTTTTGGATGTATTCAACATTTATTCTTTAATTCAACAATTGAATTAAAGAATAAAGAGAAAAAAAAATTAAACAAAAAAAAAATCTATAAGCCTCCAGCCCACACCGCGGAAAGGGAACCGTCCGAGCGCAGAACCACCGCGACATCGCTGCACTGCTCTCCTTGTAAAAATGCTTTAACAGGGGAAACTTAATCATGCAAGGCTCTACTGGGAGTTGTGCTCGCCCCCTCCCCCGGGAGGGCGTCCACAATCTCCAGAGCCCAGGACTGTGACAGTCCAGAGAGTTCATCGATGTCACGGAAGGACCGAACCCGTCGGAATCCAGGCCACGGATAGGGGGAGAAGCTGCACCTCACCAAAGAGATATTGTAAATAATAATGTTACGCATTTACAGAACTAGATTATTAAACAAATTATGCATTTTAAAGGGTATTCATTGAGGAGTCAATTGAATATACTATTTTTTTATTTGTTGTTTAGGGAGAAAACAAAATAAATATAATTAATAAGGTGAGGTGAGAAGAACGATCCGAAGTAGAGGAGCAGAGGACAGCCCGAGGACCCAGTACTAGCTCTCTCTTGGAGTCTATGATGAGACTCTTACAGGCATGAGTCGTGGGATGTGCTGGGTTTACATAGCATGGCTTCCTTAGTACCCACTACGTCCCACCATGGCTGGGACCGTTCTGGTCTTTCGTTTTTACTTTCCTATGAAACGTTATTTTCAGAAACCACCATTTTTATATTCTAAGCAAGCTTAATCCTTCTTCAACATTTATAATAAAACCAATAATTTAAAATTAAAATTAAAAACAAAATAAGCAGGAACGTGTACAATAATTACAAATTAGTGTTTTTCAAATCTTGCATGACTTAATCTCTGATTTGAAAAACAAATACTTTCTTTATTAGACCACGTCATCTAATCATTTTTTTATTATTTTTTAATAAATATTAACTCAGCTGAAAATTGCAATAGATTGGACCACAAGAGCGTAACTATAAAAATATTTATTTTTTATAAAATGTTTTCTAAATGAAGGTTCTGGTTTAAGATATTTATTTAAGTCAGTTCATTGAGTTATTCTGTTAAGGTAGTGAAATGTTCATAGTGCCAGTGGGTCAAACATATTGTGTTTGGTTTGGTTTGTTTGTATTTTAATGGCAAAGAACATCAAGGTTATAATTGTCCTATTTTTTTTGTGTCGACTTTGTTAAGTTAACTCATTATGCACGAGTGTTGTTTGTGCTTTTCGTAACAATGTTTTGAATGAATTTGTTTTCACTCGTTATTTATTGATCATGTTTTTCTTAAATTATGTATATATGTACTTCAATCTCGAAATTTTATCCAATCATGTATATACTACCATTACTTTAATTATTTCAATATTTATATTTTATTTTATCTTTATTTATTATTTTTTTACTCCAAATTTTATTTATTCTTTCTTTATATATATATATATATATATATATATATATATATATATATATATATATATATATATTCTTTCCCTCTTCACATGTTTTTGTATAAATCGGATTTTTTTTTTTTTTTTAAACTACTATTTTATCCATTATTTTGCTGTCTTTACCCAACGCAATGCTCATATTTGCAGAGATTTTCAATTCGTCTAATTTCATCAAGTAGGTGTCAGTATTGTAAGTTGTTAGTTATGTGAGGCAATATGTCTCATTTCCTTAAAATAAATTGAAAAGACTGATAGTCATAGATTCACTCCATGATAAAATATCAGTTATATAATCTTCTACTTATTAAATTTTAAAATTAAGTCACTTCCGGCAAATAAAGTCCCGAGTAATAAAGAACTTTTTAATACATTGTCCAATCTTTACATTTGTGTGGCATATTCATTGCTTCTGGCGTTAAAGAATTACCAAATACAGGACCATTTTCTTTCGAATTACACTTTCCCGTCCGCAAGTTCTCTCCGTTTTCCAATGTAATTTATTTTCACCGAGCTCCGCCCAAATAACAGTTCGTTCCTTGCATCATCAGCTTGGTTATTCGTGTATATGTACTTCCTTCTCCTGAGTAGCAGAACTTGTCTTCGGCTCATAGTCAATAGGAGGTTCGGCGAACGGACCCGAAGTGGCTGCTTCTAGCTCAGCCTCGCTGAAGAGCTTCTGACCAGCGAGATCTGCCGTAAATCTCGCTTCTTCCAAGGCGTCGTCCTCGTCGTTCTTGTGAACATGGATAACGGGTACTGGCTGTCGGGGAGTGTGGTGGTGGTGGATGTGAACCTGTAAAAAGTAATTCAAATATTTTTTTCATTAAATAGGAATAAATTTGTATTTACTTTGTTTGGGAGGAAGGTCATATATTTATTAAAAACGTGTCAACTTCTCATAATATCCTTTTTTTAGTGCACTTTATGTTTCGCCTCTATAGGTACTTCTTCGGGAAAAACTAAACTATGGCCATATAACATAGCTTTAACTTAGAATGATCTTCCACAGGTCCGAAAGAAGTTTAGTGTTAGTCGGAAGAAAGGTCTTCTGACCAGACTAACACTTTTTTTATTTAATAGATTATGTGATGAGATATTTGCATTCAAACATATACAATAAAAGGGACAATAAAGACTAATACAATAAGGGACTTAATGATAATTGTAGCTTATTTATAGCTGTGCTCTACGGCATTCTTATTGGCCTGAGTGGCATTCCCAAAATAGAAGGACAAGACATGATTCTATGTACTGACTCATTAAGCACATTACAGACACTAGCAGACAGATACTGTACGCATCCAGTAATAATAGACATCTTCAAAACTTGGGAAAAAGCTCCCTACTAGATGATTCATGTACAGTACAACAAGAGCTTAACCGATTACAACAGCAAGACTTGACCATTACAACTAAACAGAATATAATTATATAATAAATTTAAGAAATATACAAGATTATTTATTAATAATTATTGGCAAGACAGCTGGACTAGACTAACAGACATACGGACGTACAATCAAAAATGCAACTCAGGAGTGGATATCCAGCTAACGCAATAAAAGAAGAGAGGAAATTGTACTTGCTCGACTCCAAATTGGCCACACAAGACAAACACACGAATATCTCATGATAGGACCATTTTTTGATATATGCAACAGAGACCTCACCCTAAAAAAACATACTTACGGGATGCAGGAGACAAAAAAGAATAAAAATTCCACATGACATGAACGAATTGTTGAAGGACAGCAGCCGGAACATACACACAATATTCTTTTACTCGCAGAACATTAAACTATACTCTCGCATTTTTAGATATCTCCTGATATCCGGAGGCTACCAGCGATATTCCTGATAAATCCAAACCTCTGTTTATGGAAATACTTGAATCAAATATTTACCTTTATACTGGTTCATATAGGTACCATCTTGAAGGAGTGAAATTGCCGCAGTAACGAACCACTTTTAAATAAATAAAAAAATACAATAAAATATGGCTGAGAGTTTCATGGTTTAGTTAGATTCCAGCAAAATGTTTTAGTTAAAGCTTAAATAATAACCATATATATATATATATATATATATATATATATATATATATATATATATAATAACCATATAGTTAAGTTGCTACATAAGGGCGGCTGAACACCAGAAACCTGAAGAGCACTAAATATAAGATATTATGAGAAGTTGAAGTGGCCCAAATATAAACATGACCTTCTGCCATTTTCTCAGTCCTAAATAAATATTATTTATATCTGTACTTAAATACATATTTTATTGAGTTTTCTCCCTCTCAGTTAGTAATCCACTTATTTCGTCGATTAGATTACGTAATACGGAAGTCTTGACAAGAAAGGTAGCGTTTTAATAACCCAAAGGTCATAAAAAACAGGTCACTCAAGAAATAGTGATAAGAGGAAGACCTAAATACTAAAGCTTAATAATCTTTGTTTAAATATATCTGTGTATACGTGTTACTTGAAACTTTCTATTTCCTATTAAGTTTGTTTCTTAAAATATTTATTTTCGTTATTTACTACAACGTTTAGTAATTTCTTTTTGTTATTGGCACAATAATTTATGGCCTCAGTACCAAAGGTGATTAATCCACTATTTTAAAAAAATTGCGGTATTCACTTCTCCTGAATTTTAAGTTTTATAATTGATAGAAATGACCAGCCTTTACATCTCATTGATTAGTACTGACTTCCGTTAGTTTGTTTTGGAAAGCTAAATCATGTGAGAGGCAGACTTGATCAACCCACACTAGGTAAGGCATCGTTAATGGTACGCAGCAACATGAATGGTATCGTTAAAGCTTCTGATGGTTCTGTGGCAGATTCTGTCTATCATGGGCGTATATAGAAAATTATTTGGGGGGAGGGGGGAGCTGAGAGCATAAAGTTAAGTGGCTAAAAATCAATTGGTTAGGGGTAGAAAAGAGTAATACAATGCAGCACAAAATCAAATACACAAATTCTAAAGATGTGTCATATGACAGTTGATGAATTCGGTTACCAGTACTGTAGCCTACTGGACGGAAGCTATCTACGGAGAATGTGAATGATCTTATAGTACTTCTTCAGTATATTCCTCGGGTATATCATTCCTTCTATCAAAACCTGAAAAACAACCCGGGTCCTTCAGTTCACATACCGAAGGAGAGAACAGTAACTAATAAGAAACTCTTGGACTAGAAATACTAAGTTTACATTGTACCTGAATTTTTGTAGTTGTGTTAAATTATTGATACATAATCATAGAAATGTAATGAAAAATAATTTTTCATTAATTATTAATCTCCGGATATGTGACCAATATTCTTCAAGTGTAAGTTATTTTTTATTTAAGCGAGAGCCAAACATGACTATATGTCTACTTTTTGTTTTTCATTATCAAGTCTTAAAAATAACCTTTTGATTATTATGGCTTATTCATAAAAATGTTGTGTATCTAATGAATAAAGACTAATTAAAATCATTTCTGTCGCCAACACTAATTTTTTCCAAATTCTTCTAAACTTTAACCTTAATTTTCTCAGTTTGTTCTAATTGTTGGTTAGTCACCTTTGGCACTGAGCCCTTCAATGAAAGTTCATAATCCCTAATATTTTGAATGGGAATGGAATATTAGTTACGAGCCTTCCTTGCCTTGGATGGTCTTTAACTAACCTCTTCGGGCAATATACTGCCTCAAATAAGGAAATTACGGTTAAGAAATTAACCTTTAAAACCGAGAATGTCGTTTAAATGTCAATTTTTTACATACTTTTGAAATCAAGAGTTGCCCTAGTTATTCCGTTCTGCCAATCCTCCTTCCCTGAGCTTACCCTATTACGCATTATACACGTGTACACATTCACAAGAAAGATTTCTTTAAAATAAATTATTAGCTTACATGCAACAACGTAAAAGTTATTACAAAGTTGACTTTGAAATCTATTGAATTTTAACCGACTGGATAAAGGCAATGCAATATTATCTTAAAGTGGTTAATTTTAAAAGTTTCATCATAAATTGATAAATATCTACATCATCCTATATCATATCTGTCTAAAGTCACAAAAATATCATCATCATTTTTTCCATTAGTTTTTTTCTTGAATTTAAACATTAGCCCCAGGATGTTCAAGGGGGGCTTTTGGAGTCCCCCTATTTAATATTTTATTGATATCTCTGTCCATACATTGGAGAAAGTATTTCTGAAAAATAGGTTCTCTCCTAGTTTTTTAAAGCTGTATGGACAGAGATATAAATAAAATATTAAAAAGGGGGACTCCAAAAGCCCCCCTTTTTAATATTTTATTGATATCTCTGTCCATACAGCTTTAAAAAACTAGGAGAGAACCTATTTTTCAGAAATACTTTCTCCAATAATAATACAGCAATAAACTTTTTTTTTTTTTATAATTTTTTGGTTCCCTACAAAATATTTTTTTTTCCTCGCCGGCTTAAAGAGCCCTCTTATAGGAGGATTGCATGTACTCCTCTAAATACATTTAAATTAACATTTAAAAGTTAACTTTTTCTAAAGAAATGAATTTATTTTACAATGCACTAAAAAAAACTGTAATATTGAGTTAAAGTGGTCAAAAACCTGAGAAATTTAACACTTTGGCTTCGGCAGGAAATTTCAGTGGTTAGACGTAGGCCCAGTACGGAAGGTTATATGTTAACAATTTTAAAGCAGCAGTAGGATTAGATAACAAACAAAGGATTGGCTCCAAGAGCTTCTTTTGGGAAAGGGTGAAAGAGGAAACACCTTGGCCATAAAAGGGTTCATTTCCGCTATACACAGTGTCCATAGGTAACAAACAATATTGTAATTTATTTCCGGATTAACAATATATATCCGAGATCCATCATTTTTCAATTTTATGATATAAGTACCTACTCAATATAAGTTCTCTCATTAATTCTTTGAATATATAAAATAATTGCCTACCTCTTTAGGACGTGGAGGCGGGAGGTGCCTCACTATTACAGCATCTGACGCAGGAACAATAGGCTGCACCTTTCTCACAACATAGGCAGGCCTGTGATAACGGATTATCACTCGCTGTGGTGATGCTCTACGCCTGTGCAAGAAAAATAATGCTATGTTAGACAATTTAAAAGGAACAAGTAAGTGAAAAACATGGTTTACTCTTCATTAAGTAAACTGGTAAACCTTCGATGTCCCTTAAAAACATATTGCATAGTAGAATACAAGAATCCTATAAGTAATAATACATGCGCTATTATATTTGTAGTGAACAGTTGAATCAATGCACAGCAGAAGCCGGATGCAGCATCTATGTTCAGCGCTCCTAGTAGTAGAAGTAATAACTAATGCCCGAGCCGGCGTAATTAGATTTGACCGTAATACTGATTAAACCCAGACTTCTAATCAACAGATTTAGATTATTTTTAAAACACATCTTTCTCTTGAGATATCAACGACATACACCGAATATCGTTACGAGGAAGAACGTTCGGTAGAAGCAAATTAGTAATGTGGGTCCAAAATGTTCGTTGTAATACACCTATAATTACGGCTAGTATGGACAAATTAGTTCTTTGGGCCCGATTTTGATGATACACGAACTCGTTCAATCGTTTGATATGAGAATGTTACTTGCCAAGTTTCGTGGCGAAAAAGAAAAACTCTGGCGTGTATAGTGTTAACGGACACACAGATACACACACACACACACACACACACACATATATATATATATATATATATATATATATATATATATATATTTATGTTCCTGGGGTGGGAGCATTTTTGGTGTCTACTAGTTAGGATAGATAAAGATTTGAAGAAATGTTTCAAAAATTCCGTCATGAGTGCAACCTCGATAGCTACTTTCCTTCGGAGGAAAGTGGTGAAAAAGAAGAAAGAAAGTGTATTTTGCCTAGCTGTTTTATCTTATATCATTGATCAAATCTAATTGCTCTACAAATAATCTAGTATAATATAACTTATTGAACGTAAATCACTGATATTATCAGTAGGCGTCTCTTTCTGGCATCCTGTGTCGACCTACACGTTGTGTGCGTCGGCGACGTCTTTGAGACCGACCCACAGTCCCGTTAACCCGACAACGACTTTATACTTGTTTTTGCGAATATTAACAATTAATTTGTTACACCACGGTAAAGACTGTACGCGTGTAGACTTTACGGTGCACCGTTCAGTCTTTTCCACATGAGCAATTATCATCCTACAAACATGGGCGTATATAAGGGGGGGCTGAGGGGGCCGCAGCCCCCCCCCCCCCGACATTTTGAGTTGATCGGTAAAAATGTCATAAAATCCTTAAAAATAAACTAAATAAGATCATTTAGTGCATACAAAATATTCCATTTTGGGTGTAATAGCGTTTTAGTTGGCTAAAACTCTTCCAAGATGTAAATTGTTAGTATTCCATACACCGGAAATGGTCTCAGCCCCCCCCCCCGAAATATTCCCAGCCCCCTCCGAAATTATTTTCTGTATACGCCCATGCCTACAAATCATCTATTGTAATTTTTATAAATGCGATTTCTTGCAAGATTTTCTGTGTCTGTTTACTCCTAATGAGGGAGGGGATTTCCGGTCCCTTCCTTTAGGAAGCTGGAACAGGATCAAGGAAGTTGCTAGGTTGACTGAGCCCGATCCGGGAGATGATGTTACCCCTGGATGTGAAACCTCCTCAGAGGAAAAGTGTAAAGGACCGTTTTCACGGTAGACTGCTTGGGATCTTGAAATTCCGCCTCCCAGTGTTTTCGCTGTCTTCTCGTCTCTTCAAGGGCAACAGTGATAATAAGCCTGATATTTATCGCCTTAAAACCCTTATTCGATCTCTGATGCCAATACATGTGTTAGGTTTAACCTCAACCGTTCTCGCAAACATTTTCATTTTTTATTTTGAATTTTTTTTTTTTTTACAAAAGCAGGAAATATAGACGTTTCTTGGTCATATTTGTTCAATCGCAAAAATAAAATCAATTTTGTACTAAATGAAATATCTTTCAGTATAGTAAAAAATATGTCATACTTTTCAATCATTCGTTTACATGCAATATTTTAGGGACCACAACATGAAACTCACAGTATCCTATGCGGAAATTGGTTCTTCTACATTTTCAACATTCGCTTTAGGATGCACGATTAAAAATATAATACACATTTATTTATCCAGTTTTTCTAAGAAAAGAAAAAGACCAATTAAAAACTGAGGCAAATAGGGACAAAAACAATACAAACAAAGAATGCCGACACCTTCGAATTTTAGCCGCCGAATGCTATCTCCGAATGATTGAGTCCCATCGAAAATTAATTCAGAACTGTTATTGTAGGAGATTTGGTAAGCTTTAGAATGGTTAACTTCTAGTTACCACGAGTTCTTGAGATATTTAAGAAACGGGCGCTAACGGCCCAAATGTCGAAGCGTCGAAAAAAAAAATAAGAAACTATACGCAAAACTCACAGCGGATTTGTTTTTCTAATACTTCCTTAGCTCCAGACGTAACAAAAATTTAAATATCTTATTTTAGATTAATGTCGAGCATCTAGAAAACGTTTCACCAGAAACAATAATTTTTAAGCACCCGATCCGAAAATGAGTTAGAAAACCTACTTAGGTTTTCTAACTAAAAAAAAACCTTAGAAGGTTTTTTTTTTTTTTCTTTTAAGGCACTACAACCACTAGGGTCATTGGTGCCTGTATATACTTAAATATGCCAAAGAATGTACTGTTAGAATAAAAAAAGAAATAAAAAAAAATTAATCAAATCAATATATATTTATTAAGTAATTTTAAATAGAGGATATAACGTAAGGATTAAAACTGGTTAAAAATACTTAAAAATGTAATTTTAAACGCTCACACTCTGAATAACACCCCCCCCCACACACACACATACTCACAGACGGACACACCCATTCACAACTATTTTCTAGTTCTACGTTCTCTTTTAATTTCAATTATCAATTATATTTTTGTGAACAGATCTGTAACCCTAAGGAATCTCAATGTTATCTGACACAATTCATGGTCGTCTCCAAGTATATCAAAGAGAGTACCATGAATGTCCAGTTGATTTCGAATCTCCTCGGAGGCTCTACAGTCCGTGAAAATATGTTTAATTGTTAGATCTTCACCACATGCTGTGCATTCAGGCCTTTCTTCCCGCTTGAATAAGTAAGAATGGGTGAGATTAGTAAGACCAATTCTTACTCTCGACAGAACCACCTCATCCCGCCTGCTGCCTTAGGACGAGGTTTTCCATGCCGAGGTAGTGGATTTCATTTCTCTTAATTTGCTATCTCTATTTCCAATCCATTCGTATTGCCACATTGAGTGAATCAGATTTTTTAGATGACCCACAGCATCCGACCGTAGGTTATGCGGGTAAGGAATGCCTTCGTTTACTGCTTGTCTTGCTGCTAAATCCGCTTTTTAAACCTAACTTTATTCCCTTTTTTAAATCAGTTACGAATATCGCCTTAAAAACTGTTTCATTCGTTTTCCTATGTCAGATAACCTTTAAAAAGGTTAAGCAAAAGCTTATAAACCCTACGGCGTTTTTCGAGCGAATTTCGCCATAAAAACTTGTGTTGCGGAGGGTGGATTCCGTTAGTTAACTAAATCGACTTTTTATATAAAACGAAGTATCATTTTACCGAATGTTATCAAAATCAGATCATCATTGGAGCAGCTAAAGAGGGAATATATAATAATAAAAATACAATTATTTTTAAGTACTTGGCAACATATCAGGTCCTTGGATTAGTCAGGGCGAATCAGAAAAATCGTCTTAAAAAAAAAAAAAAAAAAAAAAAAAAAAAAAAAAAAAAAAAAATCTGAATCAAAAAGACGTAGGTAACATGACGCTTCGCCATACTTCTCTGGTTCGCACGTGAAAAGTATAATTACAACATTAAATTTCAATTGCATACTTTTTCAATCAGCTTTATGAATCAGCATTCTATAGAATAAACATTCGCCCTTGCTATCCTAACGCACTTCTAAAACTTTACCGACGATTTCTCAACATCCGGAATTCGTGATTCGCCATTCTTCTTCGAAGATTCTGATATACAACATGTGGACGTTAAGTTCCAATGATCTCTCCAGTAATGTTTATGCATAATTAATTAATAAAATATACTTACGGGAACCTTCGAAGGCCTTTCCCCTTCCTCGTTATTGAAGGTATGCCCGTCAAGAGGTTCGGAGGAGAGTAAATCGTTTCCTGCGGTGCGGAATGCGACTGGGACATGTATGAAGTGGGGAAGTATGAATCGAAGAAAGGTATTTGGTTCACACTCGGTACATCAGCAACAGGGAAGAAGTTCTTCGGAGGTGGAGGCGGTGGTTTTACCGATGGAGGTGGTGGAGGTGGGAATGTTGGAGGTGGTGCACCTGGACAAGGAGGTGGCATTGGGTACACAGGTCCTTTTGGTCGTTGAGGCTTCGTGTCTCCTGTGATGGTCTCCGTTACTTCGTAATGGACCACGTTAGGTTTCTTCTTCTGCGGCTTCTTGACCTGCAATTGATTACGAATAGATAAATAGCAGTTATATATAAAAGGATATTGCCCAGGGTGCATCAGTTTTGAGACCGATGTTGAGGGGGTGAGGCAACGTTTTCCGAAAATATCTTCAGAACAACTCATTTATTTAAATAATCTATGGGGTTAGGTCCGCCAGTCAATATTCTGTTGTCATACCTGTTGGTGAAGACCGTCGTTACTGGCATCCATGCGAGTACTGTGGGCGAGCGCTTTCGACCTAAGTACGTCATTATCAAGTCACTGTTAGTTAGTACTCCTGTAACTTTACAGTGGTTTGATAATCACGTACTTATGTGGAAAGCGCTCGCCAACAGTACTCGCATGGATGCCGGTGACGACGTTCTTCATCAACAGGTATGACAACTCATTTATTTATTAAGAGTTTCGCAACTTTTGGTGGTTTAATCTTGCAATGTATCATATAGTGATATTAGAAAATACATTAACAAATTTTGTATATAAATAAATTATACAGGTGATGCGATATATTAATACATTATAGACGTTATACATGACTAAATTTTATAAATCAAAAAATGTATTCACTGTTTTACTATCAATAAGTATGGAAAAATGGGTATAAAATACATAAAAAAAGGCATTTGTTATATCAATTTTTTCGGCAGCTTAAAATGAATTTAGGACCTTTAACGTTAAAATATTTCTCAAGCCGTCCGAATGACCGATTTTTCATATTTTCATATGTAAAGTGTTTTTGAAAGTTTAAGTGCATTTTTTTTTTTTTTTAAACATTAATAATTTAATATTAACACATTTTGTTTACTTTGCAACCATTTGAAAAATGTTGATTTTTTTCGCTTTACCTTAAGTGCAAAATAAACTAATATAAATGAAATTTGATAGGTTGTTCCGGGAAAATTAAGACATTCTAAACTGCCGTAAAAAAATGTCTGTTTTTACCCTTTTTTCAGTCTTTTTTTGAAGTTTTTTTGTAACTAATAAAAAAAAAAAAGTCCAACTCGCAGGAATTGCGTTATCTTGGCGCGTTTCTTTACTCATTCCAAGAGACATTTGGAATACTTAGAATAAATATAAACAAATTTCTTATATCTGAAACGTGAAATTATTTCGTTGGCACGTCCGGACTTCCGTCATGAGGTTAACTTCATAAGTAGGTTTCTTCCCTAGGGAGGAAGTGAGGAATCGCGCTAAAATGTGTACTTTCTGTGTGTGCTGAAACAAATTTTAAGGAAGATGTACTACATTCGATGGTAAAGTGTATAAGAGTTATATGTATATCATCTAAGATAGTATATACTCATTTTGTATACCGTGACCTTCTGATCATAAACTGTGGAATCTTACCTTAACCTTGAATGCGATTGCATCTTAACCGTTACACTTTACGACGAGTATGAAGGAAACTTCGATCAAGGTAGCCAGATATAACAAGTGCCAATAATATGAATACATCATTCTTACGTGCCAGTTTGTGAGTAACATGAATAAAAAGCCCGTCACGCAGGAGCTGCATAACTAAGCACTTTCCTCAGAATTTGGGTAGTGTAGACTGCTTTCCAGAACAATTTGCTTAAAATATCCTCCATAAATAAAATAAAAACATGAATAGTTCTCTTTTAAATTTGTAATGAGTAACTGATCAATTATTAATTTGCTTCCAGAGTTATGTTTACACATGGTACCTATTACACTACGTAATAAATACAAAAAACCTCATATTATCTTATGTTCATCTAACGCAGGAACAGGACACAGTCACTCTAGTGGTAGAAAGCGCTCCTTGCGGCGGCTTTGTGAACCTACGTCTGGTGGGCTTTTCTATTGAAATATATTACAAATTAAACCCCCGCTTTCCGATTGACCGATTCAGCTCATTTTTTTCAAGACTACTTTCTCATGAGTTACCCACGACGTATACCGCGTTTCGTTACAATACAGCAGAAATTACGAACGGTATGAGTATATTAGGAATTTGGGTCCGGAGTAAACCCCCCCCTTCTAATGAACCGATTTAGTTTATATTTACAACACATATTCACCTGTAGATTACCACTACGAATACCGAGTTTCGTCGAAATATACCAAAAATCACGGCTGGTAGTGGCGAATTGGTATTGTGGGTCCGGAGTAAACCCCCCCTCCTAATGAACCGATTTAGTTTATTTTTACAACACATATTTACCTGTGGATTACCACTACGAATTCCGAGTTTAGTCGAAATATACCAAAAATCACGGCTGGTAGTGGCGAATTGGTATTGTGGGTCCGGAGTAAACCCCCCTTCTAATGAACCGATTTAGTTCATTTTTATATCTCACTTTTCTATCTATATTACCACTACGAATACCAAGTTTCGTTGAAATATAACAAATATTACGGCTGACAGTCAAATTAGTGTTTTGGGTTCGGGGTAAACCCACCCTTCCGGTGGACCGACATTGGTGGTTAACGAACTCGTTCAATCGTTTGCTAATTGAATGCTATATACCAAGTTTCGTGACGAAAAAACAAAAACTCTGGCCACTATCGTGTTAACAGACACACATATATATATATATAAATTTCAACGGGGGTCATTTTCGGTGTCTACTAGGTAGGATCGATAAAGTTTTGAAGAATTTTTTCAAAAATTCCGTCATGAGTCCAACCTCAATAGTTACTTTCCTTCGGAGGAAAGTGCTAAAAATAAAGGGACTTTCAACATTTCGAGAATTTGTAATAATTTATTGTCTGCCTGTAGCCAGTAATGTGACCAGTGATTTAATATATGCGTACAACATGTATGTACTTTCCTGAATAGAAAATATAATACTCATGGAGAAACTAGAGCCTTTAATTACATGATAACATTTTATGCAATTCTCCAAAGTCGACAATCTAATGGAAGTTCTGCCAGGGCTTACGACAGGGCTTGATCCGAAGGTGCATATTAATAACCTTCATGCAGTATGGTGGATATTGTATTGTAGTTCATATGCTATACATCGCCTAATCCAGGAGAGATATGGTAAAATTTATAAGATACTAGCTGTTACCCAGTGTGCCATGCTACACCTACTTTCTGTCTATGACTCTCCCCTTATCAAGATCTACTTGATACCTAGTTGTCTATACCCAGTTACGAAAATCGGTCAAACGATGTGAATCTGTTTTAGTTCATAATGATACCGGCAGAGGCCAGCACAACAGCACTTCATCTAACAGCCGACGGAGGCCAGTAGCAGAGCCTGCGAGTAGATAGCTCTTTTCAAAGAAAGGCCAGCGCTCCTTAGTTAGACAGTGACTGTTGAAATAAAATTGAAATAAACTGCATTACATGATCTAAAGTCATCAATGAGTTCGAGTTATTCTAATTATCAGGAACATCAACAAATAAATTATAAGGAACATAACAAATGGCTGTTGATTCAAAATGGCCGTCACAATCTGAATGGTTCAGTGTAGCCAAATTTTCTTGAACAAAACTTTTGACCTTTTGATCAAATTTTGAAATTTGAATATTTTGACCTAGCTTAGGAGATGTCTCGTATCAACACCTACCTGTTCGCCAAGTTTGGTCAAAATCGGTCAAACGGTGTAGATTTGTATAAGGAACAAATAAACAGAAAAACAGACAGACACGTGATTTTTATATATATAGATAATGAAAGCATCGTCCATTTGTCAGCTCCCCACTTTAAAGAACCGAAAATTCCTCCTAAGTAAAAAGAATTCTTTAATTTAATAACAAGTTTTTAACCCATTATAATTCAAGACGTTTCAATATTTGACTATCTGTAATGAATTTCATTCAGAATACAATGCATTGAGAATATGAACACTGCTCTGTAACTCGAGCCTTCTAATTCATATATTGTGCCCAAATGTCATGAATAATGTACAAAATTAAAACTGAATTGTACACAGTACAGCTCCTTGGAATTGTACACAGTACAGCTCCTTGGAATTGTACACAGTACAGCTCCTTGGAATTGTACACAGTACAGCTCCTTGGAATGCACTAAAAAATACATAAATAAATAAATTAATTGAGCTTTCATTTTCGAACCTTTCTTTAAATAAATTTGCCTAAATGTTAATTAAAGTTTCCTCTATGCATTGGAATAATATTACCCTCCAAGTGGTACTCGATTTCCACAATTATTGGTACTTGGGTTGTTTTGAGAATATTCCCGCAAACATTAGCGCACCCACTCTCAGTACCCAAATACTTTACAGATAAGCCATGTTATTTATGATTAGGATTGGGTTTCTGTGACAAATATAAAAAAATAAATAAATAAGCATTCGACTTACTTCCTTTTTGCTTTCATAAACTGGCTCGTCGTAATCCTCGTATTCATCTCTTCCGTCTTCTTCGTCCTTCTCTCTGCTTCGATTCTCATCCAAGTTGTCGTCTTCTTCTTTAGATGTCTCTTCTTCTTCTTCTTCTGCATCATTCTCTTCACTCCTATTCCCAGTTTCTCGAGAAGCGTCGGACGCATTTTCCTCCGACTGTGCCTCGTCCGAGCTAAGACTTCGTGGTATGTCCCTCTCATCGGGTATCCTGAAGCGGGATATGTCTCGAGCGAAGTCCGTTGGCACCCTATTCACAAAGTTTGGTTCTTCTGAATACCTCTTTGTAGATTGCCGTCCCTGGACTGATTCTTCGTGAATCCTGTCTTGAACAACCTTTACTGTGTCGCCATTTACGTCTGAATTCTCAACTGGACCTGCAGGGAAGGTCAATCATAATTAGTCAGATAAAAGTTTCATTTTAATAAATAATTATGTTTTTTTCTTACCTCTTCATCAACTATAAAAATTATATCACACAGTTAAACATTATAAAACATCGTTTGTTTAGTGTTCATTACACATTAGAATGGACTTTTCTTCAGAAATAAAGCATTTAAACGGGAAAACATGTTATAATGGAACATTCAAACCATGAAATGTTGCGTAGATAGAGTACCAAAATGTTTCAATATAGAGTAGAGTGGTTTTGAATAAACGTTACGTAAAAAAACTCTAACTATATACAACTCACTTTATACCTGCTTCCCTTTCCATTAACACAACATTTTATGACTTTATGACCCCTTACTGTACTTCGCCGCTTCCGCCGCTCTTTCTTTCATCTTCTATGTTCTCTGTCCATTGGGTGGTCCAGAACCCCCCCCCCCTCACCAAATCCTTTCTTCCTATGTTTCCCTGTATTAACTGTCAGAAATGACCCCGCATTTGTGAGGAATAGTTCTCTATCTTCCCATCGGTAAGCCCATATTGTTATTCTTATATCTAATCTAATATGTAATCTGTTATTCTTATATCTGTTTTCCTAATAATCCAAACACTTCTAGAGCACATTGTTCTTCTATATATTATGTTCTAGCATTTTATGTTTTTGTCTTTTTCCATATATGTATGTATGTGTATATGCATGTGTATTTGTGTATGCAGGCATATACATATATATATATATATATATATATATATATATATATATATATATATATATATATATGTAGATTTCAGTATTACATCCGTCCTAAGCCGAAACGTCGGCACAATAAAACCATTTTTGTGATAAAATTTAGTTTTATTAAGTAGCAGTGACCGAACCCCGACAATCCCTACCTTGCATCATCTACGGTCAACGATCTCCTCACAAAAAAAACTCTAATTGTTTCCACTTTTGCGTAAGTTCAGATTTCGACGCGATAATGCGTTATTTAAGAAACGGATATTTCTAACACAAAATGGTATAAACTTAATTTGGTTTAGAGCCTTCTGTTCAAATTCAGAAACATAAATATGCTTTTGGTCCACCCGACAAACCTATGTAATGTACTGTATAACATACAGTCTTCTTGGGTCTTTTTTACTTTGCCCACGCCACTTACTTTTATTACTAAAACAGTTATTTATCGTATCATTAAGCTAATATTAATGAAGAACAGATGTTTAAACTAATAATTAGTTTAAATAAATTATTTAATCAAAAAATGTAAACAACAAAAAAATTAATGCTGTATACGGTATTTCTTCCGATTTCAACACAAGACTCAGTTTAATCAAATTCATTATTTGACAACTTCAACACAGCACAACAAACACAACATCAACGTTTCTTATAATCTATAACCTCTTTCATGTATAAACTTTATGTAGCCTAGCAACACCTGTTACAATATTGTAACAAAATATTATGACGTTATTCTAAAAAGTAACTGGCGTGGGTAAAGTAAAAAAGACCCGTCTTCTTTTTCGTGCATGGCTACCGCGCAAGCGCGAACGCCAGAGGACACTTTTTTGTAAGATTTTTTTTTAGTTTAGTCATCGCTAAAGCATATTCATGCTAATAAATTTTATTGAGCATCGTAGTTCAAGAAGGCCCACGAAAGTTCATGAAAAGTTCCAAGGCATTTTTGCGTCAAAGTTGGAAAATTTTGAGGTTTCCCCTACATTATGGGAGCAAAGATCATATTGATTTTGATGCCTATTTGAATAAATAAAACCATTTCTAGGATTCCGCTGATTTTTCCGCAGCAATCATCAAATTTACTTAGTTGAGAAAAATAATGCTTGAGCAAGTGTGTACATACACATGGATTACTCATTTATACAATACTATCTCACTTTACAATTTTCAAGCTGACCATTCTTCTCAGAATCCTCTATTTGGTATTGTCTTACATCCCTGTCATTACGGCTTCCCAACCTGTTGATTGAGGGTTCTAAACGCCGCTTCTTGGCACTTGGAAGGGCCTAAAGCCATGGAACGGTATCTTGCCATTGACCTATTCCACCTTCGTGCTCCTAATGGTCGGGTCCTGACCTGACCATTTCGGCCACGAACTATTCATGACAGCTGGGGAATGGATTCAAAACGAGTCATGAGTTTAATTTGGGCTTTCGCTTTAATCTTCTAACTTCATAAGCAATTGACATTTAGCTAGTGTTAGCAAAAGTGAAACGATCAAAAACAGATAAAATACCAGATATCAAAAAACGGACAATGGTAAATTAATAAAATAATTCTTTACGATGGAACAGAAAGGGCCCATGCCAAAACTCAAGACTCAAAAAATTAATAACAAAGATAGGCTTAAAAAATGATACGTAATTTCTTCAGAATCCCATTTGAGTTAATTATTAAATGAAGCAATTGTAAAGTAACAGCAAAAATTATTAAAATGACTGCTAGAGTCATTAGCACCCAAGGTACCCATTGATAAATTTATTAAAGGCTGGGTTGGCCTAGGGACGGTCAGGGAGGCCGAATTCAACCCATGAACGAAGACACTAGAAGAAAAAATCTTTAGTGCTTGCTCGGGATTCGAACTCAGGTCCTCCAACTTATTAGTCCTGTGCTCTACCACTGAGCTAACCTCGCCAAAACTTTAAATTCGATTAAAATACACGAGGCGTATCTGGGTTTGATGTATACTCATTGCAATTACTACTTGTTAAAAGAACCAAAGTAAAGCTATTAATATTAATTTAGAACAATGAAATATATATTTAATTCCATACCATGGAATTTAATTTTTATTTGTTGAAAATATCCTCCCACGTATAGTTCAATGTTGTTATTTGTACTCTTTTTCTATATCTGTGATTATTTAAAATTTAAAATAGGCTTTTATTTTTTTTTAAGTGAATTTACAAAGTTTTCAATTCATGGATATAATAATAACTAGTATAATTGGACGCCTTTAAACGGAAAGGAACCAAGTGCCATCTGTTCATTCTTTAGGGAAATGGGTTTAAAGTTTTTTGTGGGTCTAAAATTCCTTTATTATCTGAAATGTTTCATTCATTTTCCCTCATTAAAATAAACTGTTGCTATGGTAATGGGGTTTTATTTTTATAGTTATTGATAAAAATGGTGCTTGATTCCTTTCTGTTTATTACAGTATACTGGATACACCATTTCACTTTTTTTTGGTATTTTTTCTTGCTTTAATGACAACATTATACACATATATACAACATTATATTTTAACCAGTTTTTTATTACTATAGAAATTCTCTAATTCTCTACAAGATAGCACCAAAAACTAAATTTCGTTAAAAATGGCGCTTGGTTCCTTTCCGTTTAACGGCCTGAACCTGAACACGTAGAAAAATATTAATTATTTCAAAAAAACATAACCTTCAGTTACTCAAATCAAAAGACGTCTGAAACCTTAGAAGTTGACTTAGAAGCCAAATCTGCTTCAAACGTTATGACTAGTGAACGGATGTTCATGTATTTACATATTTTTTTCTGAATCTCAAATCGAAATTTTGGATGGAATTCTGCACGTTTTAAGGGATTTTAAAGCATTTAAACAGGTTTTTATTTTACATATTTGGTCAAAAATCCATATTTTTACATATTTTGCCATAAATACATATTTTTGCTACATATTTTGATATTCTTTTTTATGTTTTAATTGAAAAAATAAAGGGGAAACCGAGAAAGAATGCTTTACCCATTGAGTCTAGATTACTGTGTCTTTTCTAATTGGAAGAAGCAAAGGTGGCTGGCAGCCATGCTTCCCCGGCGCTAATGAACTAGGAGCAGATGCGTTTTAAAAAAAAAATATAACAAATTATTGTTTACCAATTGTACTATTCCTTTAATATACTCTCAAAACAAGTGACTAAGCGAAAGAATCATGCCGATATCATTTTCCAAACTCGATATAATAAATAATCAATTTTCAACCTATTATATTTTATTTCTTAGCTCCTAAGACGCATTGGAGGAAACGCTCGGGCAAGTATCGACCATTTTTCGATGCAAAAAAATCACTAGACAAAAATAGGCTTGATCGGTGACCCCACCACTGTACAATCCCCTTATGAGATCAGACCGGCGTCATTTCACGTTTTAAAAATGCATTTTGTTGCATACAATTTTCCAAAATAATGTTCATCTTTAGAAATTTTCAACTTCTTTTTCCCCCTTTTAAAACGAGCTGTTAATTTTTAATTATTATTTTTTTCAATATGTTTTAGAGTTTTAGTCATTTTGTTTTATATATTTTCAACTTTTGTTCTTTCCATTTATAATAACAGAGTTCGTACTAGTTATCTATGCTTATCTTTTGAATATTTTATAGTATTTTTGGTATTTTTCAATTTTTTATTACATATTTCATTATAAATTGTTAAATATATATGTACATATTTTCAATTTTATTTTACATGAACATCCGTTCCCTAGTTATTATAAGCATATATTATATGCTTATAATATATATAAGCATATATTATAAAATCATAATAATAAAAAGTACCACTGCTAAAGTATATTGTTTGTGTATTAAACTATAAACAACTTTAAACAAACTATTAATGTCAGGTTCCAAGAAAATTTATTTAAACACCTTTACATTAACTAATATTAAGACACGTAAATTCAACAGTATAGAAGTACAGAAAGATTTACTATATAATGAGCATGGCGTTACTGGAGAAAACTACAAAATACAAATCTTACAATTAAGTTATCTAACTGCATTTATTGGAAAAAATAATTTCGTTAAGAGCTTGCTGCTCAAATTCACATATATATGCTTTAGGTCCACCCGACAAACCTATGAAATCACATAGGCGCATGTGCGAACGCCAGCGGACACTTTTTTGGAACGCTTTTTCTCAGTTTAGTCATCGCTAAAGCATATTTATGCTAATAACATGTCAGAATAGTATATAGATTTATTGTATAGTATATATATATATATATATATATATACTTTTTCTTCCATTGTTGACCTTAAACTCAATATACTTGTTTTTTGTAGCCAATAGGTCATAAAAACTCTCCTTTCACTTCCTGTATTTTATTATTTTCACCCTAACCGGTTTCGAGCTATTCTGCTCCTCCTCAAAGGGTATTTCCTAAAATTATTTGTACATTATACATGTATAATTTGATTGGAAGAATTACATTTTTACAACATTGTGTGTATACTTACATTCGATGGTCTTTTCCCATCACGTACAATTATATAAAGTAATTTTAATATTGCATAGCAATATGCGTCTCAGGGTTATGAAACACTAGTATCCTAACCTTCCTCCCCGTAAACCTGTCTACAGTCCCCGTCATTTCTATTCTGCACTACAAGGTTCATAAGATTTCTTGGTTCTCAAACATAAGATTTTCAAAGAAAAAAGTAAACGATAAACAAAAGGTGGAATATGATCCACATATATTTCCATTTCACAATGACTTATGGTGGGAGAAATGGTATGAAGGTAATAATATAATAAAGAAAAGGAAACGGGATGACACAATAACTAATACGGACAATACGTGTAAGAAACAAAAATGGAACTGGACAGAAATGGACAGCAATAAAAAGGACAATGAAAGAAAACGAACAGAGGAGGACAGAGAACAAAATAAGACTAACAACAACAAAAAATTAAAACAAACCAGGATGGACAAATTCATTATTACAGAACCGAAACAACTAACGGACGTAGGTAACAGTAATATACATATTTGGGGACAACGGACAACTAAGGACAAAAACAATTCTATAGAAAAAGACAACAATAGCGCAAAATGGTACAGTTTCACATACAATCCGACAATGGAACATAAACTAAAATCAATTTGTAATAAAGCAGCGAATGTAACATGGAGATATAATAGTAAAATAGAAAATAATTTTAGTAATATCAAAATAAAAAGGGACAAACTTTTGACTAAATATAACGTCTATTTGCTAGAATGTGGGGACTGTAGCGCAAAATATATAGGAGAATCCGAACAAATTCTCAAAAAGCGTATCTTACAGCATGCAAAAAGTGTAGACGATCATTCACAATGTCAAACGGCTCTCTCTGAACACGCCACAGAAAATTCCCACTCATTCAATTTTCAGGAAGCAAAAATTTTAGATAAAGAACCAAACAGCCTCAAAAGAAAGATTAAAGAAAACCTTTATATTGTAGAAAGACAGGAACAGGTGGTAAATAAAAAAAAGGACATCAAATACTTAAATAAAATCTTTCAGAACCTTGTAGTGCAGAATAGAAATGACGGGGACTGTAGACAGGTTTACGGGGAGGAAGGTTAGGATACTAGTGTTTCATAACCCTGAGACGCATATTGCTATGCAATATTAAAATTACTTTATATAATTGTACGTGATGGGAAAAGACCATCGAATGTAAGTATACACACAATGTTGTAAAAATGTAATTCTTCCAATCAAATTATACATGTATAATGTACAAATAATTTTAGGAATACCCTTTGAGGAGGAGCAGAATAGCTCGAAACCGGTTAGGGTGAAAATAATAAAATACAGGAAGTGAAAGGAGTGTTTTTATGACCTATTGGCTACAAAAAACAAGTATATATATATATATATATATATATATATATATATATATATATATATATACACTTTATTGGTAAATGTTCGTATAGGGGAAGGTGTTGTACCTTTGACCACTTTGCAAACTTGAATTTTTTTTACCCTGAATATTAAGGCTAAATTCTTTTTTTTTTATTTCATTGTAATTAGTATTCTATTGCTTATCGTATTTAATTTGTTCAAGGTTCTAGCTTTGCATTTAATATTTTTTATTAATTTTTTAAAAAATAATCGTACAGTGGTCAAAGGTACAACATGTAGTTGTACCTTTGACCATGGGGTGTTGTACCTCTGACCACGTAAAAACAACACAGCAGTGCAGAAAAAAAAATTGTATTCAGTAATATTGTAATTAATTGTAAGTTTAATAAATACAGGACAAGGATGTAACCATTATAAAAAAGCTATTATTGATATTATGTTATGCTTAATATGCTGAAAAATCCAGTCCAATCGATAAACGTTTTAACTGTCAAGCAGATCCACTGGCAATAGTAGGGTATGGAAGTTTAGCCACAATGTCTTCAACATCAATATCATTCAAATTTTCATCTTCTCTCGTAAACTTGTCACATATAGTTTGTTTTTTTCAAATATTGGATCTTAAACATTGGGCATTTAATACCACAGATCACTGCGACTAAATATGTAAGTCTTTTTACTTTTATTTTTAACAAGTATAAAATTTCCTTTTTCCAAATCATATTTTTCAAATTGTTGCTGGTCATCGACTTAACTCACGACATTGATCAGACAGATCAACGTCACTTTCTCCTGAAGAAATTTCGGTGTCAGTATCAGAATCTAAACTGTCATTAGAGTAATTTTCTTTTTATTTACCACTTTTTTAGGGAGGGGTTTATTTGTACGTGGTGTCTTACGTTTAGGGTGGTGCTTTCGTTTTTTTTTTTTTTTTTTTTTTTTTCACCTTCAATAATTAGGTTTTCAGGAATATCAGTCAGGATACGAGGTTTCCTTTTAGGCTGGCCCCTATTTCACATTTTCCTTGCCTGCGCTTTTCGTTGAGGTCTTATAACATCAAGTGGAACGGTAAGGAGTTTAAACTGCTACACTGGGGATTGATAAAGTTAGATTGAACTTATTTCATTTTTTATATTCTTTAAGCAATTGAAGCAACCAATATTAATAATTTTAAAAAAAAAAGTTTTAGCAGAAGAACAAAATAGTTGAATTATGAAAAGAATTACTGATTTATAATTATCTTATTCCATAATGCGCTAAAAATACAGCAAGGCATATGACATGTGACGTTCAACTAATAACATAAGCAACCAATATTAATTATTTTTTTTAAAAACATTTTTAGCAGAAGAACAAAATAGTTGAATTATGAAAAGAATTACTCAGGTGTGTTGTACCTTTGACCTGTTCAAAGGAACAACACCTTAGTCGTGGTAATAGGTACAGCACCCTGGTAGTGCAAATTAAAAAGCATTCTTAAAATTTTAGGGTAATGATAAATCAATTTCAGAAGCTACACCATGTTTCTTATTGTAATAGCTACTTCGTCAAATGATTTCCATCTAAAAAGACATAATACAAAAAATATTATGAGGCAAAACGTCATCAATAAATAACTTACATTTTTATGATAGAAATTTTTTGCATGAATCCTCTTTGACTTGAATAATCCAAAGTAGGTTACACAAGCCCTCTAGTGAAGGAGCTAAACACTGATTACACCAAAATTTATAAAATGTTGCCTCGGTGGTCAAAGGTACAATATGGTCAGAGGTACAACACCTTCCCCTACTTATTTTCTGTTTTGTTTTTTTTTGTTTTGTTTTTTAAGTATTAGGTATATTAAATTCAAATAATGTACGATATCATATAAGATAATGCCATTTAGATGGATCAGTCAAACTTGCTTATAAAGATCTTTAATCAAATTCGTATAACATATTATATAATTAAAATTTATCTAAATTATCTAATGAAATACAAATTTCTTACTTTGAAAATAGTTAGTGGGCCTCCAGTCAGCCTTCACTAGTACTCCTATCAAGGATAAGGCAAAATATAGTCTGCAATTCACCTGAAAAATAAGAAAGGAACATTTTATTTAATTAAAAGTGCGGCTGCACGTAATAATGGATTTGCTAAAAACACAGCTGTACGCTCTGTTAAAGGATAAATGTCTTAGAGCTGGCTTCTTAGTATCTTCTGTAGTGGACGTCGGGCGATTTGGGAATCTTCCTGACTTTCTGATTTATAATTATCTTATTCCATAATGCGCTAAAAATACAGCAAGGCATATGACATGTGACGTTCAACTAATAACATAAAAAGAATTGACGAAAACTATAAAAACAACGATTTTACACCATCGGAATTACTTATGGACGCAACTAACGTACAATAAACTTCGAATAATTAAAAATACAATCTAGGAAATAGACAATAATAGAGTCATAATAAATAGATATTAAGTCACTGAAACAGACGTAAAGACACAGCTATGGCTCGACTTTGCTATTCGACATACTCAACCAAAGCACGAATACTTAAGCAAGAAGTAACGGAGCAATGGGTGGTATTTGTAAATGTGAACTTACTGTCAAACGTTTACTGACATACAGAAGTAACAGTAACCATTTTCCGTATAATATACAATAGTTCTTAGACATGAAATAGGTATTCACATACTTCAGGAACACAGGACTGTACGAACTTATTTGCTGGCCATAAACACGGTTAACTTAGAAACATTATGTTGTTACGAAGTGTTATTTTCATTTACACCCTTAACCCTCTACTAAACCCTTAACACATATACACATAGTTGGTTCCCTTCTAATTAAAATATGAACAAATTATATACATAATTTAACGATGTAATCGTCTTATAAATGATTCTAGATTTTAGAATCACAGCTCATTTCAATGAAAGTTTGCATGTTACTAAAAACTATATATGTCCGCTAATTTCCTCATGTCAAAAATAATTTCTTTTAAATTTAATTGACTTCTCTTTTTTTAAGGGTTTTAATTCTATTTGGGGAACCCCTTTAAATTGTATCATTATTTGGAATAATTTTTGATGTGCATCTAATCCTCCTTGACTGATGACTATCAAACTAGAATAAGTTGTCGAAAGAAATTGCTCAATTACTGGATTTGTTGAATTAAAATACATGGGCGTATATAAGGGGGGCTGAGGGGGCTGCAGCCCCCCCCCTCCAATTTTGAGTTGATCGGTTAAAATGTGTCAAACCCACTACGATCATAAAAAATATTTTATTTCGGGTGTAATAGCGTTTTAATTATTTAAAACTATTCCAAGTTCTAAACTGTTAGTATTCCATACCCCGGAAATGGTCTCAGGGCCCCCCCCCCGAAATTTTCCCATCCCCTCCCGAAATTATTTTCTATATACGCCCATGTTAAAATAAACGCAAAAAATTATATAAACATTCTTGAATTAGTTATCCTTGAGCGGGGGATGCGCAACAAAGGGCTCTTAGTTATTTGATGACTTTATAATTCTTTGTTGACTAGTCTTTGATTTAAAGTTCAAATCGAATTTTTTTCAGTAGTTCTTAGTATCCTTGACGTCATAGACGGACATTAAATGTTAAACAAATATAAGGTAGTACCCAAGTTACGATTACTTGAGTAATTTGAAACAACAATCTTGCAGTACTGTGCTTGCTACGGGGTGCGAGGTTAGACAGTCATGGTTAGAACGAGGAAAAAGGCCACGAGTTTAGCCTTAAATGTCATAAAAAAGATAGCCTTTATCAGTTACTGATTACAATTCACTTGTCCTCTCTTTGAATAATATTGAATTGATTGGCCAGAGAGCACGAAGTTTTAATATAGGATTTTAAATCTTCCATCAGAGCATACAAATTAAAAATTCTTGCACGCTGGCCAATCGATAAAATATTACTCGTAGAGAGACCAACCAAGAAAAATATGTCCTTATTCATATTAAGTACCTTGTTTTGTGTACTCTGATCATTTGTTATCCTGCATATTTCAAGCTAGATAATAATTTTGTCTTTCCTCCCATGTATTTTCTGCTGATTCAACATACATGGCTTGTTTAAGTCATGAACTACCGTCTGAGTCTACATTTTTGTTTCCGTACATTGTGTTGAACTTGGACAAATACACTAGACGGTTTGTGTTCCATGAAATATAGTTTGAAAGTTAGTAGACATCTGTCATCTCTCAACAGAAAGAAAAGTTAGGACACGCCGTGATTTATTACAATTACAAAGTGATCTTTTCTATCGATGAATGGATGTTTTCACCATATCAAAAGTAACGGGGAAACAGTTAATTGTGTTCATCCAAGCATTGTGCTTTTATTCTTCGACAATTGCATTTGAAATATTCTTCTATACTATGGGAGAATAGTAAATTCTGATTTTCTTAAGATATAAATATTCGTTGTATACATAGCAATTCTCAATGGGGCATCTTTCCATGGAACGTCTTGTATCGATAACACATTTTGTGTCCAAGTACGCTGTGACATATTTATGATTTTTGTTTTACGCCAACCTTTTTTAACCTTAAATATTATACGTTAATATAAAGTAATATATCATTTAACCGCGAATTAAGTTGCTTCATGCATTTATATTAGTTTATAATAAAATTATAATAAAAAGTCCCTCGTGCCACCCGGAGAACTAGGAAGAGGGTTTGGGTGCCACTAGTGTTGAGCGGTACGTCAGTATCTCCGTGGTAAATGAGCGGTTTTCTCATACTGATAGAAAGAAGAAATCCTACATTACTGAAGTGACAGATGACAAGAGTTCAAGGTAGCGGTAGTGGATACCTGGAAAAATACCCCCCACTAATTCACCCCAAAAAAGAAGAAACTATTTCATTGTAAATTTTTATGGCATAAAGTACATAAGTAAGATATTTACTAGGTATAGCATAGGTAATAATAAAATACAAATAATTTGAAAAAAAAAAAAAAACTGGCTTAAGTTGCCAGACTTAAGGGTGCTGCAGAGCAGTCCTCAAAGGCTGTAAATACCCACAGCTAGGCGGTACAGTGGCTTGGAAACAATATTATATTCTCCAAAGCTGAGCGGTCAGTGTTACCGTTCTGGCACAGTGGGATGACTAGGTTGTCCCCTGGCGATTTCTCGTACCCCTCGGGCAAGATGCAGAATAAAGATATAGCGTATAAGCAAATTGTCTATGCGCATGTTATACTTCGCTCGTGAGTTATTATAGACACGAATGATGCTCATTCATATTTCGACTGCTGTTGGTACATAGAACGCACACCTAAGGCGCAACATATTTCTACAATTATATATTAGAAAATTTGCATCCGAAATTTACTGCGAATGGTATTAAAAATTGTCTTCGAACATTGGAATTAACAAACTTCGTTCTTTCCTGTTGTACCCTTAATTGAGAACAAAATGTATTAATGAAACTCATATTTATGAATAAATTCATTTTATTTTATTAAATATAATACAATTATTTTAATGATTCGAACAGACATGATGTAGCACAATATAAACACAACCGGTATTAGATGATTCAGGCGAACCATATTGGTAAAAACTATGTGTAACAGTACCTATAATGTATAATCTAGATGAAAATAATCATGAAAGACTACATTTTTTATGTTTATTCTCATTGTTAGGCCTTTTTTAAAATAAAAAATAGACACAATAAGTACAAGTAAAATTAGTAATAACTTATAAATATAAATGATTAACATATAATGACAGCAAGTAAATATGTTAATCGTAATTGAATAAAATAGCAAATTGAGCATGAAATGGATTTGAATCCTACGTTTTGCGTTAACAAGCGTAAACAGGGTAATTAAGTTAAAAAGAATTTAATTAGTTGAGTATAAATAGGAAAATTCGTAACAAGAACAATAAGAGCAGCAGGATAGTGGGAGAGGCCCAAGTCCTACAAGGACTGTAGCGCCCAACAGTGAGTGAGTGAGATGATGTATGGGTAATTTTACTGAGCGAATGGTCTAAAATAAAAATGATCATACATAAGTAAACAATTGCGAGGGGTTTTCCTCTTTTATTTCCCGCTAAAAGGCAAAATTGTAATATTAAAATATAAAAATGCATTTTCCAGCAATTTCAGGGTAGCTTGGCTTTGTCCGGTTATTTATAGTTTCTTCGATATTAAGGAAGTGAATGGAGAGCAAATGGAAATAGTGCGCGGTTTTTCGCTATTACCGAATTACGTGTAACGGGGAAAAAATATTCAGACTAAACTGTACTTGAATAGTATGGCTCCGCTTCACCGAGTCAACCATCTATCTGGAAAACTCAGCTGAGCACAGCTAGAGGAAACGATTATAGGGAAAATCACTCTTCTTTATACAAAGTGCAGGCACAATTACCTTAAGCGTGATTTTCATCGAGATAATTTTTCATAACAGAACTAACAACTTTAACTGAAAAGGGCTATAAGTAATTTCAATAATATTTTGTCTTAATAATGAAATAAATAAGAACGTATATCATTATATGTAGAAGACGTATTAGGAATTGCTATGTTTTGACCGTGAATGCTGTATTAGTAATTCGTGTCCGGAGAAAATCCCCTCCCCCCTTTTAGTTGGATTTTGCTGATTAATAAATTCATCCAGTCGTTTGTTATGGGAATATTATATACCAGAGGAGGCCAACCTGCGGCTCGCGAGCCACATACGGCTCTTTGAAGGATTATTTGTGGCTCTCGATAAACACCCCAGATCCCTTTTGACTTTTTTCCTATTATATTTTGAAGTATTATTGTCGTTCTGAATGTGTTTCAAAATGTGTTGAAAATTACTGACAACAAATGTGAATGACTAAGTGCGACGTTGCAACAAATTTCATGTCACGTCCAAGTTAAGAATGATATGGCTGATCGAAAACTGATATGAACGATCATAAACAGTGGCTTTATTTACAGTGGCCGATTTTGAATCATAAACACTTACTGCAACGGACAGTTCAAACTGTGCTCTGGAGGAAACGATTTGTTTCAGTCTTGCTAAAGAATTGTCAAGTGAAGTAAAATTGATGTGTTTAATTTTTCATATTTAAATTCAATATACATATTCTGCCCTTGTATTTACATTTTTTATTTTATTTTTTGAATACTTATCTTCTAAATGCGTATTTAATTGCGGCTCTGGAAAAATTTTAAATTTTGTAGAAAGGCTGAGACTATCAAGGAGCTTGACCATCTCTGTTATACCACGTTTCGTGGCGAAAACATTGTTTCAGCTATCGTGTTAAGAAATAAATATTTGCCTCTTCTCTCCGCATAGAGGCATCGACGAGTTAAAAGCCGACCATTCTAGTCAATTGAATTCGTTTGGGTCAATTGAAATCTTTGCGTTTCGAAATGAAATAAGACTCATTGTCATTTCACTTGAAATCATATATATTTATGGAAAGGCAAATGATAATAATCCGAGTAAAAAAGTACGACAAGCAGGAACAGTTGATGTTTTGCCTTCATCTTTCGTGAAAAACGTGTAAAAAAGTTAAATGATATCTCAAAGCGAAGCAAGACCTTAGTCACCGCAAACTGGCAGTATCCCAAGTAGTAAATACACCATGGAAATGCCGATTTCACCGAATAGAATCGCTCCATCGAAAATCAAATTCGTATCGTATTCGTAGGAACTTTAATGAGCTCCGAATATATGTTTTATATTTAAAACGATTTCCAAGCCGGTTTCTAGATATTTAGAAATACTAGCTTACCAGGCAAACGTTGTTTTGCCATATATGTACATTATTTCTAGTGAATATGTGAATATGTTTATGTTATTTGTAGTCAAATAATAATTCCTGGACAGACGATGATTGTGTCTCTGTTCTCTTTTCCTAAGAGTCCCGGTATAATCTCCATGCTGCAGGTGGTCGAGTTGGAGTATGGTCAAGACCAGGAGAACGGTATGCACATTGCAATATAGCGGGAAGAGTGGAGTTCGGAGGAGAGTGGGTGATGGTTCGGGGTTGCACCTGTTTCAAAGACCAGTTTTCAATGTACACACGTACATCACCGAGATCCTAGAAGAATATGTGGTGCCTTTTGGTCCGTTTATAGGCAATGAATTCCTCTTTATGCAGGATAATGCCCGTCCGCACGTCGCAAATGAGGTTAGGGGCTACATGGGCGAGCTTAGTATCCGGACCATTGAGTGGACCTTAATCCTATTGAGCATCTTTGACACCAGCTTGGGAGTTCCATTCGTCGACAAGAGAACCCTCCAGGTAACCTCCAAGACCTGAAAATTGCCCCGGCACATTAGTGGAACGAGATTCCTGAAGATCCAATGATGGCCTAGACATTCTTCCTATGGAAGCAGAGAGAAAGAGCGCTAAAAGTCAAAATACAATGATAGAAGACAAAATAACTAAGAGAGACAAATATCACTATGGAAACAGCCAATTAATACTGACACGTAACTGTAAATTTTGTCTGTCCTACTGTGAAGTAATTGCTCACGAGGCCAAGATCTCTTGAGCCCCTTCAGGGGGGTTTGGGGTGGGCTTGAGAGGAAAGGAATTCAGCTCTGGGATTGGGATCGTTGGGCAATTCAGAATAAAGGCTTAGGAACGGGAATCTTGCCAGTAGTTTTAAGAAAGAGATATTTAGGAGAGAATTATTGAAAAAGTATAAAGGAACGTTTACTGAATCCCTGTATTCCAATTACCATCTAATTATAACATTGAATTTTACAATATCGTAAAAGAAAAATTAGTGCTAATTGAAATTTGGAGGTGGTGACTCTTCCGAGTTTGTTTTTCTAAGAGAGGAGATTCTGGAGATTAGAATAGTAAAGATGGATATATAAATGTCCTCTTGTTAGCAATAGAGACAAATTTTTGAACGGAATTTTCAGTATAATTTTTCGAAAAACATGAAAAAAATAAAATGCAAACTCTAGCGACACATAAACTATTTAATTCATTAAATTGAGCAAAATTTACCACTCTTTAGCGATGTCCCAGTACCAGGATGACCAAGGCACTCGTAAGACCTAAAGAGCACAAACGGCTACTAACATATTTACTAAAACCCGTCGTATTGTAGTTCTCAACCAATAAGAAAAAACTATTACTATTATATACGCCACTCAGTGAAAGAAAAATGGGGGGAAAAGTTAAGGTATTGACGAGAAGAGAGCAATAATGATGGAGGGGGGCTTTACCGGCAAAACAACATCCTGAAAATTGGACACTGATCTAGAGAGTTCCCAGTTTGAAAATCAAACATTATCCTTTTATATTTGTAGGTAATGATTACCTACAAATTTAAATGATTCAAATAGAATTATTCTATATGAATCATTTATTGAATTTTCAAACCATCAATGGATATAGATCTACATCATTTACCTTAAGCAGTCATTCTAATAGTAATTTTTAAATTGTTCAGAGCAAAAAGTTATCCTGAATATTTCATTTTTGGAACTGGAAGTTACTTAAATTTTAAACTTCTAAAGGACGAGTGTAGAAAATTTAAGAATTGAAGATGCAGAGAAACGTCATTTTGTATTATGATATTTTGGCCTTTTTTTATTCTTCATTCATATTCAAATGTAAGGTGATTATGATAATATTTGTCTGACCTATTAAAGTTTTACTGGCAAATGTTCAACATTGATAATATCGATTCCACATTTTTTATACTACTCAACGCTTTCTAAAATTTCTCGGATACCTACTTTAATTACAATGAGATAAAATGTTAAATTAAACGAAACTATATTTCTGTGGTAATATCATGAGAGAATTAATTTGATTGAAGAAAATTTGATTCTGTCTAATTTCGTCTTAATTTGCTTTTTTTTCTGTTTTTTTAAGGGTTTATCAACTATGGGGCTACTCTTTTGTAATACCAAGAGAACGTGGTCGGTCACCCATGAGGTGCTGTCCACGCCCGACGCTGCTTAACTTCGGTGATCGACGGGATCCGGTGCATTTAACGTTGCTATGGCCGTTTGCAATTTGTTTTTCTTTATTTATTCTAGACATTTTGAAAATTTATTGATAAATTAACTACAATTTCACTTGTCGACAGCTAAAATATGCGAGATAAGGTAGTATTAAGTTGATATCTCGCTGATTATTGGATAATTCGTCTATCATCTATTCAGTAAGTTTGAGAAACATGAACTTACTAGTGAGTATATTCTACATCCACTTAGGCATTCAGTGTGTGTACTAAAATTTCAAAATTGTGTCAATGAAGTGTTGGTAATAAATTTTAAACAGGACATAATATAATCAGCAGTCCCATAACAGGCCATGAAGGCTCTGGGGGGCAGATACTATAGAGGTATCTGATTCATGACCATACACTTGGGAGATCGTGTGGTTAGTACCATGCTCCGGTCGCCTGATTTTCTCCTTAATAAATAAAGGCACCCATTTATAAATTAATTAAAGGCTAAGTTGGCCTAGGGACGGCCAGGGAGGCCGAATGAACGAAGGCACTAGAAGATAAAAATCTTTAGTGCTTGCGCGGGATTTGAACTCAGGTCCTCCAGCATATTATTCTAGTGCTCTAACACTGGACTAACCACGCCCCCGAACGTAATATAAGTCAACAATATTTAGATTAATTGTCAGACTTACGAAAGTCGTGTTTGCATGTTTATTTTTTTCAAATTGAAATAGAAGAGAACTGTACTTCACTTTTCTTACTTCACTAAGGAAAATATCAGGCCCTGAAGAAGGACTGGGTTACCCGATCCCAAAATGCAATATCCACGCGGATTCTGTAGTTCTGGAGAACATTCCTCAATCACTAATCACTGTCACTTTTCACTAAAATCACTGATACTCTATTTGGTACTTACCTTCATGATTGGAGCATCGCCCTGTGTTACTGACCGGGGGCGGGGATTGACAGAGGGGCTATATAGAAGTAAGGGTCCCCCACCCCTGGAGGCGGCAGCTCCACTCCCCTAGTAGAGAAGAAAGCTTACAAAATAAGCTGATCCGCTTCTGAACCGATACTGTTCCGCCTGTTTCGAATAAAGATTCTTCTTGACAATAAAACGCTATGAAATGGCCAAATATGTCTGCTTATCGCTGTTGATGAAAATTTTATTATTTTCCCTATGATCTATCCAAAAAAGAGGTAAACCATACCAAGGCAACTAACTATACGGACGCCAACATCTGTTCAATGAATTCAACGTAAGTATTGAACACAAACTAGTTCCATATATGTGACCCACATTTGAATTATCACACAAACTCACAAACGACCGAAGTTGGTGCTCTCATCGAGATCTTTCATATGCCTAATTCATTTAACACAAGAAATCCCAAGATTTTTTCCGCATAAAATATCGCCCACACTCCTGCCAATTTTGAAAACCCACGACTGGAACTGTACATCTACGAAACTAATACATGTCATTGCGGATTATTTTTTTCAAAAGATTCAAAAAGAAACAGTTGACAAATCCGCAACCGATTTGGCAACTACATACGGAGCACTAAGGTACATAAGAAGCTGAATTTGTTTTTAATGTATTCCTTTTGACTTTATTAGGCCTCTTCATTAGTGCTCCATGAAATTTTAAGAGAAAGCTGGTCTTACAAGCTTGCACGAAGCAGTGAGAAGTTTTGGAGAAAATTAATTTTTAAGCAACTCCGAAAAGATCGTTGAGCCCTGAAATTGCTATGGTGAAGATCATCAGGAGGTGGTCAAAATAATTAATAAAATTAAATTTTTATATAAAAATGTTCCACCGTATAGTTTTGAATTTCAATATATACAGGTTTTCCCGCCTTCAGATGTCATAACTTTAGGGGTTTATTCTGCACTTCATTTGTAGTTCAGTGACGCAAAAGTGAGCGTTCTATCTCAACATGTAGCAAAGCTACTCAAACTTTTGTCTATTTCAACTACTGGCTGTTTTTAAACAAAAACTATGTTTTCGGGGTTTCTGATCAATGTATCTACATGAAAGTTCCAATAAGAAACACCAGTTATTGAAATATTATAAAGCTATTTAGATCAGAATGGTTGATATAAGTTTTTTACTTGATGATTAAATAATTTCTTAATCAGCTATTTTTATTATTCTTAGAGGTTGGCCTCCGCTTCAAAAGTTGCATTATGTAATAAGCTTCAAAATGGTACCTCTTAGTTTTTTTGTTTTTTTTAAATATTTTAATCTATTTCTTCTGATTTCTAAGTCAATACCGATAAATGTGCTTTAGCGTGAAGGAACAATTCTGAACACATTCTTCAATTCACACGACTATGGCGATGTCCCATCCTTCCCACACTACATGACGAGTATAAAACAAGCCCATCAACCAAATATTAACTTAACTCTGGTTTCAAATGGATGATTGTCCAGCTGATAAAGGAAGCGTGGTGACGGAATGGCTGAACAGTGAATTCCCTAACCGTTCCCACGCTTTTTGCTCTGAATAAGGATAGGGGGACATTTCGGAATCAAGGGTGGAAGAATTTAGAAGAACCTTTAGGAAATAATTACCATTATTGTAAAAATAAATACATGTATTATATTGTTATGCCTTGAGGGTCTTATTTTATTAAATTTGTAATAGTAATTCTATCCCATTTAACAAAATTTCTGCTTATAAGTTAACTGGGTTATACATTTCAATAATTTGAAATTGTATACCAAAAACTCTACCCTGCAGGTAAAAAGCCAAAAAAGTACATTTAAATGAAAGACCACCCTCAAAAGTTGCTTTAAAATGTTCCCTTGTTTTCCTAGGAAAAATCTATAGAAATCTATGGGTGACAGAAAAATTATTATTACTGTGGACTAATAACTATTTGTCCAGTAGATTATCAAAATGTCTACAAATATAAGCTTAACGTCTAACAGAATCCACGGCATAACGGACGACGTCTTGTCTTTGAGTTCTCATGAGCTGGCACTGCTCCTGTATCCTGTTGATGAGTTCCTCCTTCATCGTATCAGGCTCTGAGTACACTCTGCTCTTTAAAGTTCTCCCTACATGGAAATCTCGAGGTGTCAGATCGGGGGATCCAGGAGGCAAACGAACTGGTCAATAGTGGCCGATTCAACGATTAGGAAATTTACTGTTCAGCCATTCCGTCACCAGTCTTCTATTTTCAGCTGGGTGACCATCCATTTGAAACCACAGTGAGTTAATATTTGATAGATGTGCTTGTGTTATACATGACATGTCTGTAGGAAGGACGGGACATCACCAACATCGAGATAGCGTAACGCCACTGAAGTACAAATGAAGTGTAGAATAAAACCCTTAAGTTATGACATATCAATACGGGACGCCCTTTATAATAAATAGGGAAGTGAGTAGTAATGACTAATGAATAAACAATAGACAAAAACAACCAGCAACAGGTAACGCCAGAATTAAAAATGAATGTATTAGCTCAGACATTTCAGCGCGTTTCCTCCGCTCCCAACATAGGGAGTAAACTCGCTTATGAGGTTGACATTATGACGTAATCCGGAAGTTCCGACTCGAAAATAACACGTTTCAGAATCAATAACACACGAAAATAACGCTGCTGGTATATATATATATATATATATATATATATATATATATATATATATATATATATATATATATGTATATATAGTTGTATGTTTGCTCTCCGACAGGCTCAAAAACGGTCCGATTTTTATGAAATCTCGTACAGAATTATCTACCATTATTCCACGGTTTTCAGAGCGAAATTCATGCGAAAAAAATCCTAACGCTTACGTTTTTGAGTTAATATGCTTGCATGTACTCTTCTTATAGGTTTCCTAAGTAGAAAAGTTAATAAGTAACGCTTTGTCCCTTTTCTTAATAATAATTACAGTACATAAACCGGATAGGAAAAAAAAATTCATAGGGGAATAAAAATAATAGTTTTGAAAAAATCTTGCCCCAGGCAAGAGTATAAGTTGTAACTAGGATGATGTATCCTGTTCACCTCACGCTATAAAGGTTGAGGAAGATTATGTAAGTAAATATTTGTATTTAACCTTTCCCTGGCAGTTAACTAGTGTAATCAGATCGAAAACAGGTAAAGCCAGTTAGCAATATCAAGTCTGCCATTTCATGGCAGGCACTGTTTCCCGCATGCTGATACACTAGAAGCATTTTTTCGATACATTTTTCTGAGATTTTTAATTTTTTATATGAACTTTGGTTTCAGAAACTAAGTGTACTATTAAAAGTAATGTTCCTATGAAAATAAATGCTATTACATGGCACTTATATGCTATTATTTTTTTTTTTTGCTATTAGCTTATATGCATCGACTATTTGGCTGTTAGCGCCGGGCTATCTACAGGTTGCCACCCTTTTATAATGCCAACAGCACGTAGTAGGTCACTATTCAGGTACTGACCACGCCCGACGTTGCTTAACTTCGGTGATTTACGGGAACCGGTGCATTCAACGTTGGAACTTATTATTAAGTTGCTATTAATTCAAAAATATTCAATAATAATTTTAAAAAAGTCCGTCACGCAGGAGCTGCATAACTAAGCACTTTCCTCAGAATTTGGGTAGTGTAGACTGCATTAATAAATAATTTTCTTAAAAGTGCCTATATAAATAAAGTAAAAACATGAATAGTTCTCTTTTACTTTTGTAATGAGCAACTGTTCAATTAATTTTGTAATTAATTTGCTTCGAGAGTTATGTTTACACATGGTACCTACTACACTACTTAATAAATACAAAAAAAACTTCATATTTTGGTCTTTTGAACTGACGCAGTTACCGGATACAGTCTCTCTAGAGGTAGAAAGCGCTCCTTGCGGCGGCCTTGCGAACCTACGTACGGGCGGGCTATTCTATTGAAACATAGTAGGGGTAAACCCCCCTTTACGATAGACCGATTTACATAGGCCGATAGCTCATTTTTACAATACTTCTTTCTCATGAGTTACCCACGACGTATACTGCGTTTGTTACAATACAGTTGAAATTACGACCGGTATGAGTATATTAGTAATTTGGAAACGGAGTAAACCCCCTCTCCAAACAAACTGATTTAGTTTATTTTTACAACATATTTTCATGTGTACATTACAACTACGAATGCTGATTTTCGTCGAAATATAACAAAAATTAAAAATGGCGAATTGGTATTGTGGGTCCAGAGCAAACCCCACCTCCTAATGGTCCGACTTAGTTTCGTTGAAATATAACAAAAATTACGGCTGGCATGGTCAAATGAGTGTTTTGAGTCCGGGGTAAACCCCCCCTTCCGGTTGACCAATTTTGTGGTTAACACACTCGTTCAATCGTTTGCTAATTGAATGCTATATACCAAGTTTCGTGACGAAAAAACAAAAACTCTTGCCGCTATCGTGTTAACAGACACACACACACACACACACATATATATATATATATATATATATATATATATATATATATAAATTTTGACGGGGGTCATTTTCGGTGTGTACTAGGTAGGATCGATAAAGATTTGAAGAAATTTTCAAAAAATTCCGTCATGAGTGTAACCTCAATAGCTACTTTCCTTCGGAGGAAAGTGCTAAAAAGAAAAAAAAAATCTATTAGAAGAAACTGTGTCTTCATAGTGAAAATACACAATGCGAATACGCTTATTAAAAGGTTACTTCACATTGTAAAATCTACTTACACTATTAGTGAGACTTTTGGAATTCTGGTATTCTGGAATATATTTATTTTTCCTAGGGTGTAAATTCCTTGTAATGATGACTCAATTTTCACAGTTTGTAATCACATTTAAATATTTATATTAAAAATTTAATGTATATATACATACTTTACGTATATAATTTGTCTATCTTATTGAATAAAGAAAATCTTGGATGCTTTAATTTGGCCATATTAACCGTCTTCATATTTTGTTCTCTATTTTTCTGTTTGTTCATAAACTAATTATGGAATCTTAATAATTCTTATGAGTAGCTGCAGAAATTCCTTTTCAAAAATTTCATTTATTGGAGATTTTCGGAGAAAATACTTTCAGTTATTAAAGTTTTCCGAGTATTATTATTGCTCTTCGAAACAAATTAGCCGAGAAATATCATATTTAAGGTGATATTTGTTAAATTACTTTTATCATAATATAAAAAAAATTGAATAAAATTACATTTTGCGATTTAATCATATTTTTTTTTCACTTTGAAAACTTTGAAAAAATGTTGGCCTTATTTTAATTGTAAAAAATCAATCCTAACATTTTTAATAATTATTTTCACACAGACACATATTCATATATACATAGATATATGTATGTGTGTATATATATATATATATATATATATATATACATATATATATGTTTAACAGTCCCTAAGGGGTTAGCTTAGTGGCTCTGTCACGTTAAACAATCCTAGCAGCCTGTATACTTGATCCCCCATGGCTATACGCCTAATATCGTATATAGAAAAAGTAATTTTTATTTATTTTTTTTTTTTAAAGATATATCCATGCTGCCCTAAGTCAGTCCATCCACGCGGACGAATTCTCGGGTACAGCTAGTATATATATATATATATATATATATATATATATATATGTATATATATATATATATATATATATATATATATTCTCAGGTAAATGAAAGAATAAATTTGGTTCTCCGTGAACATTTGACTACTCCTAAACGGTTTCACAGGAGGAAAATCACAGGTTACTTTCGGGAGGATACGCGATGAAATTAATATTGTATCTACAAGTATGTGAACGGAGAGTTCAGGATGGCGAATAATAATTTGTTTGCCCTTACTTCAAACAGGCTACTGAAAACACTTGAAATAGTTCAGAATTAAATTATGTTCTTCCGTACTAAGAGACTGTATGTGGCTGAGTGGCATGGTGTTTGCACTCCGTGGTGTTAGCTAGAGAAATTAAGATAAATATTGATAATAGAATCAAGACGAACTTAACGGGTACACCTTCTCCTTGGAAAACAATAGTAAAATTGTTGGTAAGAAATGAAAAGCTACCAAATTCTTAGAGATTAATGTCTTCTAAGACATTAATCTCTAATTACATCTATGTAATTAAAACATCAGTTAAATCTGTTCGATTACTGAATAGGAAATAAAATAATTTATTTAATGTCAACGAATCAACGTCCAATCGTTTGCGCCTAAGTTTTGCAAAGTATTTGAAAATGCTCCTTTTCATTCAGAATACTAACGGATTCGTCGTTGATTTATCAGAACATTCGTTTAGCTGTAAATTATTTTTGGTTATTCTAAATATTCAAGAATAATGAAAATATACTACTTTTCATGTTTATTTTCCACATTCATCTCAGCGTCACTGGAAATTTAGTGATAGACGAAATTGGCCAAATTTGTGTATCGTCTGCTAAATGTAAATATTATCGGTGCCAAACGTCTTAGAACCATATTAGGGATCAAAATTCATCAAAAAAACATATTAAAAAAAATTCGTATTTCATACATAACAGTAAAATATGGAATTTGCGCTAATTTTCATAAATGTAATGAATTTTTTTATTCGCGCTGGAAATGATTTCCGTTTGTTCCTTTCGTAATTATGTTCGGTAATTAATAGAATTCCACTGCCAAAATCTTATCATGTAGTTTGCGATGCGTGTTAAATGTTAGAGCGCCTTTCCTCTCTCCCTATATATATATATATATATATTTGTCGCACTCTACGAGCCCCAAAAAAATTTCTGATATTCATGAAATTTGGCCTAAAAATACCTTTTCCAAGTTGAAAAGTCCAACTGTGGTTCGCTAACTAGCAAGATCCACCTGATTAAGGTCTTTTGGTGATATTAACGCGAATAAAATCGTAACGGGTACATCGTGGCACTAATAGGCTTTCAGGTACACTTTTTAAAGTTTTTCAAAATTAGGAAAACAAATTAAACCAATTTTAAGACGATATCAGTAACCGTCTTTGAGGAAAGGTAATATCAGTAACCATTTTTCCTCATCTGTTTTTGGTTTGGGTAATAATTGTTTACATTCATTCAAACTATGATATTTAAATTTTGGTTTGGAGTTTGAGAACTATAAGAAAAAGAAATTGAGACGAAAGTATTTCTCGAAATAACGATATCAGTAGGAGAAATAGGTGCTTAGATATTCAAAAGTGTTGGTTTAGGTCCTTTGAATGGTTTTCTATGCTCGTTCTCCTCAGTTTGTATTGGTATTTTCATTGTATTGTATTCTAGTAAAACATGTTAAATATCAAACATTATTGGATTGACTGGAGATCGTCTTTTAATAATAAGAGAAGGATATCGGTAGGGGAACTGTCAGTTTCCTACACCTTGTGAAGCCTAAAATATCATTTTACTTATTAAAGATTTAGTTCGAGCTTGTGTTGAGGGTTTTCACGAAATATAAAAAAAAGATTAAAATTGTTTGATTCTATTATTAGCTTTCCAAAAATCGCTAGGAATGAGAGAGGAAACGCGCTAAGATGACAAATTTCCTGCCAGTCGAACTTTTTCTAAATATAATAAGGATTCCATCTTAGATACTATAGATATAATTAAATAAAATATTAGTAAATTCTCCCTAATGAGAATATTGATGTTAATTGCATTCATAAGTAGTAACGGTGGATAAGTTCGAACTGACGGGGTGTTGAAAGTGAATGCCAGAGGTGAACGGCCGCAGGTTCAAGGCTAGCCTCGCCTTCTTAGGCTCATCCTCAGCAAATAGGACTTCCAAGGCATCTTTCTTGCATTAATCGGCCAAAATGGAAGAAGTGACTTTTAGTATTCGAACATTCGTTACTTAGAAGAGACATAGTTGGTGAGTAATGATCTATATATTCCTATTCGAGTACGCTTGTTTATCGGATATCTTACAGAAGAACCTCACGAATTTTTATTTATTTAATTTATGAGACTTCGCAGCTTTGGCGATAAGAGCTTTAAATGTGGCAAAATTTCACAGTGATAGATCACTTTACATGGTTTAGACGGTAAATATAATTTTAGGTACATAGTCTGCCTGTCTTTCTTTTGGCCCAGGTGCACCGTATAGCATAATTTTACGAAGTTTACAGCGTTCCATTCTTTGAGTGTGCCACCGTAGTCTACCTTTCTTAATAGCGTACAGAGTATGTAAACCTGGCCATACAGTTCCGTTACTTGGGTATTGCTCCTGACCCTCCACCTGTGCCGATATCTTATGGCTCAAAAAATCTTTCTTAGGACGTTTTTTTCTCAGACCAGCAGGACTCTCTTCATGGCCAGAGTCTCGCTGCCTTATACAACAACTGTTCTTATTACAGTTTTACATAGTAAAAGCTTTGCTTTCCAGGAGAGACACTTGTATCGGGGAGCTTTTTGCAGGGCATAGAAACATCTGTTGCCTGCAACCAATCTGACCTTAATCTCTTCCAGGATATTGCACTCTGTTGCCACTCACAGGTACTTAAATGTGCTAGAGGTACGATACGTCTCCTCACTGAAGTCCGCAGTTCCTTCTCTTTCTCTGGTCTGGCTAGAGGTTTTCATATATATGTATGTGTGTGTACGTGAAAGCTTCTATTTGGCACTTCCGGATTGTTTCATGAGGTCAACCTCATAAGCGGGTTTCCTATCTGTGGCATTAAAATGAAGGAGTCAAAATTAATTCGACTGAGAAAAAATTAAGAAACAGTATATCCTGATAATTACAAAATATTTAACTGATACTTCATCGTGACAGGAATAGTTCTAATATTAGTACAATGTCCGACAGACGAGTTATTCGGCCTTGCTATTTAGCCTATTTAATGCCTAAAGGATAATGACATAATTCCTTAACTAATATAATCGAAATGGCTCGAGAGAAGAATTATTGCAACGTGACGAACGGAAACCGCAGGATTGGATGATTACAGGTTTCTCTCTGACGACAGCACGCCTCAAAACTAAATCTTTTTGCAACTTTTTGAAATAAATACATTATTTTAGTACTATATATTTACCAATAAAAATATTTGTTCAGTTTTATAGCTTCGCTACCTCAGCGATCAGCAAAGTATTATATCTAAAAGTGATATATCTATAAGTTTATAGCCTTTAATAAGTTATTACAAAAAATGATTTATTGAAAGAAATATTATTAGACACATCAAAATTGATTAATTACAATTTTAGTATATTAGTATTTTTATTGCCCCATTTTCGGATGTTATTAAAAATCGCATGAAGTTTTAGCTATTAGCAAAGGTCTTACTTTAAAAATAATAATAATTTCTTTTTGTGTAAATCAAATCAACTCAAGACAATATATGAGCATTTCACCTGAAAGAATGATTAACTCAATTAGTTAATTTAAATATTTTTCTGGAAAGCACGATGCAAGAAAAAAAAAGCAGTTCTAACAATTCTCATTAGAAAATATTTACATTTTTCTTTTTCAAAACTATAGCAATTCTTTTGCAAATCCTATAACAACTTATTCAATGCTGAATGCTCATAAAATCAATATTAAAATACAATTTTCGTAGACGTTCTGTTATCTCAAAAACTTGTATAGTGACAAAAAACATACCGAAGAAAGTTGAATTCGAGATGCAAAATTTAAATAGGCTATATAAGAAAACATACTTAATAATCGAAGTAAAATGAATGAATATGAATTAACAGTTGTATGAATATGAATTAAATTTTGGAGCATTTCTTCCTCTTTTGTTTTTCTTTTTTTTTTTTATTCTCACATCAACATGAATACCTGTACTACAATATAATAAGGGTTAGCGTAGGTTCAATTCCCACTACGGGTGGTGGCTTTTCCTTAGAAAAAATAAAATCCTGGCTAGAAATGGGTGGTGACCAATAGATAACCCGTTCTAAAATTCTCAGTTAAAAAGAATGAACGTTAAATTTTAAACAAAATAAAGGCTATCGTCCTCTTTGTCAGGTTGAAATAATCTTGTTCTTTAGAGTCAATAATAAGTACCCAAATCTTCTACATTAAACATTTCATTACATCGCTTAATGCTCTTTTATTTAAACATTTTTCTCAAAAATATCTTCTGCTCTTTTGGCAAAGTATAATTCCATTTCAGCGAGTAAGCGATACGCCTAGGGCAGGGTTCAAACCAAAACAATCACAGACTCAAAAGTACTGCACCAGCACAGCTCGTTTGCCCTCGATCCTAACCACTAATGAAACCAATGATCAATCGAAAACAGTGACTGAAACAAAAACTTAAAGGACACCATTATATTTAATAGATAATTGGCATCGCTAAGGTTATCAAGTAGTACTTTTATTGTCTAAAAAATCCATTTATTCAATGTTGTAGAATGATCTTCTTCTCATAACCTCCTCTGACCTTGATTCACTGTGAACATTTTCAAGTATCCTACAAAGCAAGGGGGGGAAGCATGTAATATTCACCTATTGAAAATATATCTACACAATAATTTATTATAATGTAGTTTAATAATATATGCACAGTGTAAATATATAAACACATAATATACAAAGGTGTTTCATAGTACGCAGAACGTTCTTTGGGACAGAAAATGCGTCCCTGAAAATGTTTTGTGTGCAATAAAACACATGTGAAAATTTTGTCCTATGAAGATCACTTTCCACCATCCAGCTATTCCTACAACAATAATGTAATGTACTAATTAATATTTAATGTAAACAAATACACTATAATATTCTAAATATACACATAATGTAATGTTTACATTGTGATAATGCCACGTAAGCTATTTGGCATAGTTTCCAAAACCACACATACTATTTGAAGACATCTCCAAACTAATTCAAAATATTTTGATAGAATTATACTGACATTAAAGTCAGTGGTGGATAATAGCAACTTTTCTTGTACAGAAAGGCATAAATAATTTTTTTTAGTCTTTTCTACTCTCCGAAATCTTATCAGGTAATGGCTCCTTTTCATTTTTGAAGCATCGAACACTGAATTTATTTGTTTGGTACAGAGCACTTTCACGCCAACACTCAAATCTCAGAGTTCTGCGCCAATTCAAACACTTACATAAAAAATTTTGGAGGTTTGCCAACATTTTTTTTTTCTACATCCACTTCTTGGTCATTAACACCGGGCTGTGGCCACCTGTCGTAAACATGATGTAAAAGGTATTGTTATCTGGGAGCCCATCGCTGAAAAAGGTCAACCTTCCGCATAAGGATCTCGAATCCACATCCCCTTCACAAGATCACGGGGAGACCCAAAAAACAAATCTTATTCTTTATAAACTTAAATATTCATGTTAAAAATTTAGTTATTAATATTGGAAAAAATCGTTGATATTCTTCAATATTATTATTTATACATATTTTGGACATCTTTTAATTTCTAAGTAAATTGTTTTGTCACATAGCACTTAAGGTTGGGTGTTGACATGAAATCACTCTGCGCTAAATAAAAAAGTTTAACATTTTGCCTTATAAATCCTGAAAGAATGGTAATATTGCTTCAGAATGAGGCGGTTACAAAAGTACATGGGCATGTATAAGAAGAGGGACTGAAGGGGCTGCAGCCCCCCGCAAAATTTTAATTTAATCGGTAAAAATGTTTCATAAAACCCTCAAAAGGAAATTAAATAAAATCACTTAGTTCAGAAAAAGTATATTTAGTTTGGATGTAATGGCGTTTCAGTTGGCTAACTATTACAAGTTTTGGCTGTTTGTATTCCATCCCCCCAATCCCCCCTCTAAATTTTTTCTACATACGCCCATGGAAAAGGAACAACAGTTTTGCCGAAAAATAACTTCATATAGCCCATAATCATTTATATTGCTGTAATATAAATGTGCGGATATAGAGATAAATAATAAACTTAATATAGTATTTTCCAATAATCATTTATATTTCTGTAATCATCTCCTATCACAGAAATGATAATATTGCTAGTATAAAAGTTAGTGAATGTCTGTAGAGCTGTAGATAGAATGATATTGAGTGGGTGGATACACTATCGCTCCTTCTGCTTCGGTTATCCTGGGGATTGGATTCACTTCAGGAATAGGATAACCTAATTTCAAAGATACTCCTAGTAGATAACCGACTAGAATCTTCTCTTGCTGGTAAGTAGCTGTATACTTGCTCGGATGTAAGCAATCTCAAATACAGACAGTCACTATCTATTCATCAAAAGTTTTATTTCTGAAACTAAAATTTTATTTCGCTTTTTAATAGTTAGTCTTTTTTTTTTTTTTATGTCTATACTTCCTTGTTCAGAGAGTTAAATAATTTAAACAGGAAAAATAAATCTATTGATTTAGTAATTACAAATTTTAATTATTATCTAAATTAAGAAAACAATTTTATAGCCAGATCCCAAACCTCGCTCCGGAGGTTACTTCACCAATATTTTTCATATACACAATGTATTCTTAAATCACATAAATCTCATTTTAGTCCTGTATAAGCTAATATATTTTCTCATTTGCATATCCATAATTTTCAGATCGTATTATGTAGTTCATTTCAAATATAAAAGATTAAAACTATAAGCCGAATCGCAACTATTCCCTGACCGCATGTTTATTTTGTACTTATTATAGTTATTTTAAGCAAATTATTTAAGAATGGTACGATACCCATCTTCAGAAGAGTTTATTATTTTTTTTTTTTTTTAATAATGCTTTTAGTTAACATATGTACATTTTTTAAGTACATTAGTTAAGTGGTCTCACAAATATAATTAAGAATATATACAGAAATATGAATGACAAATTTAAGAGACAAAATAAATTAAAAATAAATGAGTAAAGAAATAATAATAATAATAAAATAAATGAAAATAACAAAATAATAATAAAAAAATTAGTAAAAACGAAGAAAAATGAATAAGAAATAATAATAATAATAAAATAAATGAAAATAACAAAATAATAATAAAAAAAATAGTAAAGACGAAAAAAAATGAATAAGAAATAATAATAATAGTTTAACTTTTGGAAGAAGCCAATCAATGTTGGCACTTTCTAATTTTTTGGCCTTTAATCGGTTGTTAACTGGTCATCAGGCCAATGTCTCTTGAGCCTTTTAAGCTGGTTTTTTGGCCTTTAATCGGTTGTTAACTGGTCACGTGGCCAATGTCTCTTGAGCCTTTTAAGCTGGTTTTTTGGCCTTAATCGGTTGTTAACTGGTCACGTGGCCAATGTCTCTTGAGCCTTTTAAGCTGGTTTTTTGGCCTTTAATCGGTTGTTAACTGGTCACGTGGCCAATGTCTCTTGAGCCTTTTAAGCTGGTTTTTTGGCCTTTAATCGGTTGTTAACTGGTCATCAGGCCAATGTCTCTTGAGCCTTTTAAGCTGGTTTTTTGGCCTTTAATCGGTTGTTAACTGGTCACGTGGCCAATGTCTCTTGAGCCTTTTAAGCTGGTTTTTTGGCCTTAATCGGTTGTTAACTGGTCACGTGGCCAATGTCTCTTGAGCCTTTTAAGCTGGTTTTTTGGCCTTTAATCGGTTGTTAACTGGTCACGTGGCCAATGTCTCTTGAGCCTTTTAAGCTGGGTTTTGGCCTTTAATCGGTTGTTAACTGGTCACGTGGCCAATGTCTCTTGAGCCTTTTAAGCTGGGTTTTGGCCTTTAATCGGTTGTTAACTGGTCACGTGGCCAATGTCTCTTGAGCCTTTTAAGCTAGTTTTTTGGCCTTTAATCGGTTGTTAAGTGGTCACGTGGCCAATGTCTCTTGAGCCTTTTAAGCTGGTTTTTTGGCCTTTAATCGGTTGTTAACTGGTCACGAGGCTAATGTCTCTTGAGCCTTTTAAGCTGGTTTTTTGGCCTTTAATCGGTTGTTAACTGGTCACGAGGCCAATGTCTCTTGAGCCTTTTAAGCTGGTTTTTTGTGTGGGTTTGGGAGAAACGTTTTTACTCTGGGATTGGGATGTAAAGGCAATCTGGAAGGAAGGATTAGGAAAAGGAATTTTGCCAGTTCTTGAACGAAAGGGATGTTGAGGTAATTATGAAGAGTTTGGAAACGTAGAAAGCAGCATTGACTATTTTGCGAAGGACTTCGGATTGGAATGTCTGTATTCTATGTATTTCTGAAGAATGTGCTTAGTTTCTGCGTGACGCAATTTTTTCACGTTACCCGATCTTATTAATGATTGTTGACTACGTTTTATTTAAAATTTTGCTTATTTATTGAGACTATTAATAGATGGAATTGCGTGTTAGAATGTCCTGTTTTTCTTCATGGTTGCGTAACATGTCGATAATAATAGCAATTTGAACAATGAAAAGCCAGCAGCAAGGAAATCCTATTTCCTTTTTATTACTACGCTCACGTACTTCATACGATATAAGAACAATAACAAGGAAATTGAAAGAAATTCTATTACCACGTGAATTTGCGGTATTACAATTTTTATAATTCTGAATTGAGTTCTTAATTGTATGGCGATATAAGTGATACAGAATCCCCCTAGTTAAACAAAGATATTTTAGCTAAATTCCTCTTCATCAATCTTAATAATACGCAATCAAAAGAAGTCATGACCGTGAAAATGTATCATGGTTATGTTGGTTTAATATAAACATATATATTATAGATAACTAACATATATATATATATATATATATATATATATATATATATATATATATATATATACATTTTAATTGTCTGGTCAAAAATGCATGACAATAGAATAACGGCAATGTATATATAAACCAATTGAAAACAGATAATAACACATCGAAATGGAAAAATAAAATCCTGTGTGCCGGTAAATCCTCTTCTGTAGACTTTGTTTTGTCATTTGTCGAACTGGGCAAAGGGAGGAGGTTTTAGGGGGTTATCAGGTGAGTTACAGTCTGGGGACCGGTATGACTAAGTCATATTTACCTGTTTATAACAATGAATGACAAGTAAAATAATAATTTGAATCATGTTGTGATATTTTTCAAGCTGTGATATTAAGTGAGTAAGATACAGTGGGTTATATGTTAGTTGAAAAAATTTTTATAGGTGTTCTAAGATTTTGAAATTATATTTCCAGAGATTTCCTGATGATGGCATAAAGCCGAAATATTGTTATTATTTAAATATGAAATTCTGAAACTGGGAGACCTGATTGGCCTTTTTCATTTGTTATGAAACCTGGATAACTCAGTGGAGGTCTCAAAGAACGTTACGTGTTCCATTGATATAAAAATTATACTTACATTTATTACTAACTGACTACCAACTTACGGTGAACACACTACCGAATACTTAACAATTAACACCGAGCTACAACGCATTGTAACTTAAATACAAAAACTGTACTAATATATCAAAGACAATTTGACAAAACAAATTTGATATTTTTCTTGTTTTTTTCAATATTCGTTATTCAACTAATTATTTTAGGCTATTTGCATAGCCGCGTCAACTTATAAAATAATAAAAAAATATAAACAAATACTAATATATAAGGTATAAAGAACAGTTGCCGAACTAAGAAATATAAGAAATATTATATCCGAAGAAATATAAGGTATAAAGAACAGTTGCCAAACTAAGAAATATTATATCCAAAGAAATATAAGGTATAAAGAACAGTTGCCGAACTAAGAAATATAAGAAATATTATATCCCAAGAAATATAAGGTATAAAGAACAGTTGCCGAACTAAGAAATATTATATCCGAAGAAATATAAGGTATAAAGAAGTCTGCCAAACCTAGTCCACCACTCGCTGCTGCAAGGTTATGTTTTCCAACACTTTATTTTGCGGGTTTTTTTAGATTCAATAAAATACACTATAACTTTCGATACTTCTCAAAATTAATTTCCAAAAATCACAGCCAAAATAAGAAGCTACCTATCTATTCTAAACTCAATAAACCACGGGTCCAATTTATTTCACAAACATACTTTTTAAATATTTCAATGTACAAATGTTTACTTCAGTGCCGCAACAGCGGAATTAGTCGGGGTTTCATCATTTTTGTTAATAAAACAAGAATTTTAAAAAATGAGGTTTTATCGTCAAAGATTTCTCTTGAATTTTAAAATTTCATCATCATTTCTTACCTTCATGTAGGGTTTAGCTCAACTTGTCCTCCTGAATGATTCAGGGCTGATGAAAACTTGATGTTCTACAAAAAAGACATCCTGATCTGATTCACAGAATTCTTTTTTCACAATCCCTTTCTTCATATATATGAGAAAGTTACCCTATTTGAAACAAAATACGATTTTCGTAGATTTCATTTGATATTTTTTCCTGACCTAACCTCAGACCAAGAAAACTCTGCTAAAAAAAGAAAACAAAACAAAAGAACAAGGAAACAATGCGTAGATGCAATTGAATCTGTACCTTGAATAACCGTGAAGCATTTACTGGGCAATTTACGTTACGTGAAACCAGGGTAACCAGAAGTCTCCGTCATTTTTCGTTGTATAAATTCTAATTTCTTCCGAAACCAAGCTCGTTCCAAGGCAGTGCCTTGAAAGAAGAAAGCTAAGTCCGGATCGCAAGAGTTGAGTAGATTCAAGGCATTCCTCAACTTAGCCTGACTCGGAAGAATGGGAATAACATTTATCACTATTGATATGTTCCTTTCGAAACCTGTTACTATCATTAGTATAGCCATAATTTTATATACTTTACTAACTCATAAGCATGGAATTGCATTTCCACGAAACAATATTTTGGCGCTAAAATTCCTATGATATAAGAAAACAGAAATGGCTCCTTCACTCTGTTTCTTGATTTTCGGTAGTTCTATAGAACAGTCTCATTAATGATAGAAAACACACACAAAAAAAAAAAATGTATTTCATGACTACTTAAACAAAATTGAAGAATTTATTTCTTAACTTAATTTATTTTGAGTCAACACAGTAGAACTACAGAACCAAGTTTTTTTTGAACGGAAATTATAAAGTGGTACGTGATGTTATGGTATGTCCTATGTTGGTCCTGGATAAAAGGAATTATTATTTTTTGTTCTTAATTTATTTTAATTTGGTTTCAGACTTCAATGAATTACCTTCCCATTTACACAGTGTACTAGTTCGTGTGGGTTTGAACAAATCGGCTTTTATTACGGTGTTTACTACAGCGATATCGTTCCGAGTTCAGTTTTTAAGTCCACAGAAGTGTTAATTTTGATGTCTGTGTAGAATTTTAATTTGTGAAAAATTTTGTTGTTCATTTTATTTGCACTTTATAAATAAAATTGATGTAAGGACATTCATTGATTTATGAAATCAATAAAATAGTTGATCCGGTCAAATTCTTCGTCATTGACGTTGATCATTGATAAACGTTTTCCGTGGAATTCGTCAATACAAACAGTATTTTTCTGGCAATTCAACTTGATAAGTATTGGTTATTACAATGGCTGCTGCTCCTGTTCCATAGTCTGTCAAAGCGTATAATATTTTTCAGTTGATATGACTAAAACTTTGTAAAATAATGTGAAAGTTGGTTCTGCCTTTTAGCACGGTTCCTCCCTACCTCCATAGGTGGTCCAAATTTGTATATATATATATATATATATATATATATATATATATATATATATATGTATGTATATATGTATATATTTATATATATGATTGTCTGTTAACGCTCTAGCAAGCTCAAAAATAGCCCGATTTTGATCAAATTTGGTACTAAAATCTGTCTTCTAATTTGAAAGGTCAAGTTCCTTAACCAGCAGAATCCGCCCACGGGAAGGTAGTATTTGGGGCGAAATTTGCGCAAAAAAATCTTAACGCTTACGTTTTTGTGTTTATATGCTTGCAGGTACTTGTTTTAAAGGTCCCTAACATAAAAAAACGAATGAAATCATTTTTAAGGCGATATCTGTAACCGTTTCTGAGAAAAGTGGAATCAATATTTTTGTAAGTCATTATTTTTTTGTGAATACTTAGAATCGCGGGATTCAATTGAAATATTTTCTACATCTTGGAAATTAATCCCAACTAAGATTTTTAAATTTTCGTTATATTTAGAGTTAAGGAAGTTTGCGAAAAAAATTATTTTATTAATAGACATGAAAAGTTTTCAGATCTTCATACATTTTTCGTAAATATCTCGATAACGGTTGGGAAATCGTGGTTAGTGGATAGTGACCATTCGAATGCTTACTAAATTCTCTACAAAAAAAGTTCTAAAGTAATATTCTATAGGGCAACGTCAATCAGAGATATAAGCGCTTAAAACTTAAAAAGTGTTTGTTTTGTTGTTTTGAAAGGGGTTTTCTCTTTGTTTATCTCACTTCTTAATTGGTTGTTTCTTGTTTTAAATTGCATTTATGAAAGGTATTGGTAATAAGTTTGGAGTGGCTGTGGTAATCATGATGGCAGTGGCTAATCATGATGACGTAGTTTGTTTTGAATTCTCCTATCTATATAACCTTCCTCATAGCCTCCAACTGAAGTTATCGTTATTTCTTATTTTATAGAAAGATTTAACCCACGACAGAATGGAATTTTATTCGCCATGAAGCACATATTTACAGTTGATTATAACAGTAAGACGAAATTTGCTAGTAAAACAAGATACTTGTAATGACAACGAATTTTTGGTTGTTTAGAATAGAGCCTTCTCAGCAGTAGTCAAAGAGTAAGTACGTTTTCAGTACATAATTGTTTTGACTTATACAGATTAAGAATTATCCGCTTCTGTGTAAGTTGGCTACTGTCAGTTTCCTGTGATTTGTGATGCTAATCTATTCCATTTCTTCGATATGTACGTAACCGCGCTAAGATGATGCAGTTCCTGCGAGTCGGACTTTTTGTTAAGTCAGTGACATTTTAAGGATGTAACTGTGAAACGATATGAAGAAATTTAGAAGAAATTTTACGTACTTATTACACAGGACAAAAAAAAAATCCCTACGAATACTAACAAATAAGTTAAAGACAACCAAAAATAAAATTCTAAAACATTTTTCTCAGGAGTACTCCCATAGTCAAGTGGCTGTCACTAGTGATTCTTACAAATTCGTGTCTGCCTGAGGCAGATTGACTTTTTTATGTTATTGGTGCACTGAAAAAATTGCCTGCACCAACAGAGTTCTTTAGAAGTTGTGGTAGGGCTAATGGTCATTAGGAAAGCGAAGAAACAAAAAAATAAAAATAAAATAAACATATTTTCTCTTCTTACGATCAACAGGATCTACTTTAGTATTTGTTTCAAAATTGCAGGATTTAGAATATTCTCAATGTTCTATTATCTAGAAATGCAAGAGAGAGCTGGCGTTTTCGCTGATTTCCAAGCAAGTAGGCATGATGATTTACGATTAATAATATTATCTATCCCGGATGAGGGGTATCTCGAAGTTTCAAGTTACTTTGTGGGTTTCACGTCTAACAGAAGTAAATAATTTTATTTCTACACATATACAAATCTATATCTCTAAACACATATATACTACATATTTAAACATGGTATAATTCTCTCTTAATAAAAAGGGACAGTATACTTGATTCTTATCCACCTTTGGTGGTCAGAGGATACACTCGCCTGACTACAATATGCCTACCTTATGTCCATTTCATACGTTTTGGTGTAAATGTTGGTACCATTCTGGCCGAAATTTTTATAGGTATACATATACACACACACATATATATCTCTCTAATCAGGCGGTCTCCGAGGGACCGGTTCGAAGGTTCCTAGAAAACCTTCGCTTCATAGCTAGCCAAACATTTGTTTCGTGGAGGTATTTCATTGAATAAAGGTCAAAGAAGGCATATATGTTTCGTTTTAGAATCAGGAATTTGTGCTTCTACTATGAAATTAAATGTTTCTGCTGAGGCATCTGCACCTGGAAAGCCTGGTTTTCGGTGTAACTAGTTTTTCATGTTGGAATAATATATGATGCATAAATGAGTCGTTAAATTCCAAAGGGACAGATGTCCACTTTGCCAAAGTTTTCGGAAATCAGGAAATACGTTTTAAACTCAGAATTTCCCGAATACATTCATGGATTTTTGTTTTTTAAATTATTAAAACAAATACCACGAATCTGTTTTTACACAATACATTCTTAGTTATAAGCAGAAAAAAAAATCGGTGCTGAGGACGCTCTCCTTCAGTTTTACCAAAGCAAGTTAGACAACAGACCCTTTGGAACAGACCTATGGAAAACTTTTGGAACAGCAGGACTGTTCAAGACTCACTATGGAAGAGAAGAATTGGCTTGTTTAGTTTTATTGTAATAAAAACTTGCAAAATGAGTTTTGAAAAATATGTATTGATTAATTAAAACATTTCACATAAAAACCAAAAATTGGGCTTAAACTATTGATCACATTAAAATTCAAGCTTGAACAAACAAAGAAATGTCTAACACTGGCCCATCATCATCATTTTGAAGCGGAACTTGGCTTTCGTCAGCTGTCTGAACAACCTTCAGTTTGGAACAGTTCGCAATGGACTACCTGCTATTTTGGAACAGAATGAAAATTTTACATTGGCTTTTGAATAGGAATAGCATTTTTTTTCGAACATAATAGGCATACAATCAGATAGGCCTTTACATTCTGAATCCAGGCATGTAGAAATCTCATTTTCGATTAATTCTGGACAATAGCCACTTTGGAACTGAACGACGCATATAAGTGATTTAGTATGTAATTAAATATTTCTTATTTAGTTTATATACCTACATATTTTTATTCCTTGAAACATTTACTTGCATATACGTTTATTTAAATATGCAATATTAAAAATGAAATATATTATTATATCCTCGAAATCCGGCGTTTTTTTCTAGTCCGACTGTACCCCGGTCTCGGATGCCATGCGGATAGGTTCGCGCAGCTCCAAAATGGTCTGACTTCGATAAAATGTGGCACAAAAATCCAGGAGGTTCTGGTTACAATTGAAGATTGAAAATGAAAAACGCGTTTTTTTCACATTTGATACTTTGCATTTGTATCGACGATGTCATGTTTTGATTATAGATCCTTTAGACCAGACTTTTAAACGAAGATAATATTCTAGTTTTGTAATAACTGTGTTTAACCTATTGCATCTAGAAAGAGGGCTCTAGGATGTAGAGCAGTTACGTGACTATTGGTCAATCGGGCAGCGGGCTGTCTACCGTATCGGCAACGCTACACTCTTACCAATACAATTACATTAAATAATACCTTCCATTAAAATCCTATTAACCGCACTTTTTACACCTCGTCCCCTTCACGAAAATCCGAATTAGTTTCTCTATTTGAAAGGTATTGCTTATTCAAAACTCAATGGTGTTACTAATACAATAATCCTACTGAAGGGTGGTTTCTTACGTATTTTGGTGATAATATAAATAACAACAAAATTTATTTAACTCTTCAAGCACTTGTGGCAGAAAAAAACGTTTGGAGGAAATTAATGGACACACCGCGTAGTGTTATAAAAGGGTAGCAACCTCCAGAAGCTCCATACTGGTTACCATCTTTCCTAACCGTCCATGGTGGAGGAGTAAATTTTCTCAACTGGCCCTGGTATGGGAAAATTCCTGCCGTAGGTGGGACTCGAACCCCTATCCCAAGAATGAAATTCGAAGGTATTAGCCACTTCTCCTAGAGTCGCCAATATATATATATATATATATATATATATATATATATATATATATATATATACTTGTTTTTTGTAGCCAATAGGTCATAAAAACACTCCTTTCACTTCCTGTATTTTATTATTTTCACCCTAACCGGTTTCGAGCTATTCTGCTCCTCCTCAAAGGGTATTTCCTAAAATTATTTGTACATTATACATGGATAATTTGATTGGAAGAATTACATTTTTACAACATTGTGTGTATACTTACATTCGATGGTCTTTTCCCATCACGTACAATTATATAAAGTAATTTTAATATTGCATAGCAATATGCGTCTCAGGGTTATGAAACACTAGTATCCTAACCTTCCTCCCCGTAAACCTGTCTACAGTCCCCGTCATTTCTATTCTGCACTACAAGGTTCTGAAAGATTTTATTTAAGTATTTGATGTCCTTTTTTTTATTTACCACCTGTTCCTGTCTTTCTACAATATAAAGGTTTTCTTTAATCTTTCTTTTGAGGCTGTTTGGTTCTTTATCTAAAATTTTTGCTTCCTGAAAATTGAATGAGTGGGAATTTTCTGTGGCGTGTTCAGAGAGAGCCGTTTGACATTGTGAATGATCGTCTACACTTTTTGCATGCTGTAAGATACGCTTTTTGAGAATTTGTTCGGATTCTCCTATATATTTTGCGCTACAGTCCCCACATTCTAGCAAATAGACGTTATATTTAGTCAAAAGTTTGTCCCTTTTTATTTTGATATTACTAAAATTATTTTCTATTTTACTATTATATCTCCATGTTACATTCATTACATGTGTTTTTATGACCTATTGGCTACAAAAAACAAGTATATTGAGTTTAAGGTCAACAATGGAAGAAAAAGTATATATATATATATATATATATATATATATATATATATATATATTTATATATATATAATTATTATTATTATTCACACATAGGCACAATAAAATCAAACGAGGTGAAATTACCGCTGATTTGACAAGGTTTTTTTTTGCACCCAGGCTCGTTTCATTCTTTCTGAATGAGCTATTTTTTCGACATCGGACCAAGCTGCGCCACTCTACTATTGAAGATGTTTGCCTCATGCCTGCTGCTTTTAAATATCCTATTATTGCCACAACCGCTTGATTATTTCTAGCTTTCATTTACTTTGATTATGATAGAATTCAATGGTTTGCTTTGTTTCTAAGAATCCAGGGAACGTTATGGGTTTTTTTTCTTTTAATACCTGAGTGTATTCTTCTGTATTTTTTTGGTTTACTATATATATATATATATATATATATATATATATATATATATATATATATATATACTCATAAATGTATTTTAAAATCACCCTGAAAAGGAGTTTTCTAATAGGCGTTACATTCAAATACATTTTTTAGATGATAGGTTTTAAGGTGCGAGGAGTTGAAAAGGAAGCCACTCCTATAAATGGAAAGGATATTTGCAGAAACATTTAGACGAGAGTCTGCTTATTCACGGACATTCCAATGTCTCTTCAAGGATTTCTCGCATTATCCATTACCATAGAATTAGTAAAAGGTTCACAAAAAAAAATTATTTACAATGAGGAAAATGGAAAATTTAGATTTTTATCAATCTTCATCAACTGTAGAAAATTAAAGAAAAAGATACTATTAAAAAATGTCAAGAAATTAATTTACACTGTAGCAAGTATATTTAGTTTTTTTCATCTTTATAATGAAGATTTTATTGGAATTATAATGAAAGAAAAGTTTTAATAATCCGACTCGAAGGAACGGCGCCATCTTAATGCGTGTCGCTCTTGTTTCTAGTGGAATTACGATGCTTGGAATAGATATATAAACTTAATAACATAAAACACCGACCCTAAAGAATATTGTAGAAAAGTGAAATTTTCGCACCAATATGTACAGAAAAGTTACAATAATGGAAATTACTAGGCCTGTTTCACTTCCGCTTTGAAAGCTCTATTACAAAGTATTAAAGCTTTTTTTCGTATTTTACTTATTTTTTTACGTGCCAACTCATTTTACTGGTAAATCAATTACAGAAAGAGGAAACAATAAAAATTTGAAACAAACAGGCAAACAAAAAAACGAAATAATACGAAGGCGTTTATACCAGGTAGCTAAAAGTTTTTTTGTTTCAATGGAAGTTTTGGACGAACATTTTCACGGTCTTCAGTCTATCTGATAGATACTTAAATGCATAAGTGAACTACCAAGTATTTTTTCATCTTTTTGATTCTATTGAATTCATTTTTATTTTTTTAAATTTTAACGTCCATTATTATTAACTACGAATTTTAGGGCGGGTTATCTATAGGTTGCCACCCTTTTCTGGCCAGGATAGAGCTAATGCCTTTTCCTTCTTCTAAAGAAAAGTCACCAACCCAAAGTGTGAATCGAACCCACGACCTTTGGCACGGAGTGTTAAATGCTCACGCCTTAACACTCACGGCCACCAAGCCTCCTTCTTTATTTTAAAACTATGTAAATATTCATTAATGCGCATAAACTGAATATGATGGTTAATTCAATTTATTCGTATAAGATAACCTAAGGCGTATCGCAAAAGACGCGAAGCCTAGTAAATATATAAATAAATAACCTAGGCATCTTTTCAACTATTCGCAGTAAAAATAGAGTAATGTGTAGCCAAGGAATAGACTTAGAAAAGTAGGTCAAGTCAAATTCAACCAGGAGGAGGTTATAAGCTCGGAGCAGAGTTGGGCATCAATCAATTAATTTTTCAATCGTATGACCAATTAACTTTCTAATCGCGAATGAATCAATCGCGATTAAATCAATTGCGATTGATTTAATCGCGATTTATTTTTTAATCGCCAAATACAATTAATTTAATCGCGATTAATTCCTTTAATTGCGATTTGCGATTAATTTCATCGCGATTAAACATTTTAATTGCACTTGATTTAATAGCAATTGTTCAATTGATTTAATCGCGATAGATTAATTGCAATTGATTTAATCGCGATTGATGTAATTGCAGTTAAATTCATTTTGATTTTTTTGTAAAACAGTATTTTGATGAAAATTACTGCGGAATTTCAACAAAAATACCACTCCAAAGTTCTATTCCGGTCCACAATTGATCCTCCTCCGCTCCTATTTTAGTCGATCCCGGCTCCTTCCGGTCAACTCTGGCCATTTCCAGTACATCCCAAACTACGTATGATCTACTCTGGTCCACTTCCGGTCGGCTCTGGGCATTCCTACCCACTCCTGGTCCACTTCCGTTTTACTCTAGTTAAAATTTTCTCAAACCTGGGTTACCCAGGCTGAGGGTCTCTAAGGGCTCGCTTCCGGCACTTACTGTGTGCAGGAGTAGGTCCGGAAGTGTAAAAGAAGTGAAAAGAGATTTCAGTGCTATTTTTTACCTTTTTTTTACGTATATCCGGAAATTAACACGTTAACTGCGGTGCATGCCCCCGGGGCTTGCACCGCGTATAACTTTAGGTAAAACTGCAGTTCAGCGTCCTCCTAACCGATTTCTTTCAAATTTTGCACAATAACGTATTTTGATGCACTAAATACGAATCCGTTAAAAAAAAAAAAAGTTCGCATACTTAAAGTTAGGTAAAACTGCAGTTAAGTGTCCTCATAACCGATTTCTTTCAAATTTTGTACAATAACGTATTTTGATGAAATAAATACGAATCCGTTAAAAAAAAGTTCGGTTTCAATTAGGAAAGAAGTTATTAAGCACTAACGTTCACTGTTAGGAAGGTTCTAAAAGTAGGCGTAAACAGCGTATTTGTAACATTGGGAAACAGAGAACTCTCATTTGAAATGTTCATAAGCCATTTGTTCAAAAATATTGTCAATTTTAAGGGCATCCTCACCCGTCGTCACCTGTCACTTATAGGCATACGTGCTAAGCGTTTCCGCTCGCTACGCTCGTTCAAGAAGGTATCAAAACCCTAGTCAATCCAACTCGCTAAAATAAATAGAACTTTATTAATTTTAGCGAGTTGGATTGGCTAGGGTTTTGATATCTTCTTGAGCGAGCGTAGCGAGAGCAAACGCATAGCATGTATGCCTAAAAGTCGTCCTAGACATTATTCTTATCTTCCTAGACATCCTTCTTAGCTTTCTTCTTCTTCTTGAGATGCGATGTTCGGTGGATACAAATCGCCAGTCGCACAGAAAAATGCCTTTAAGCGCTCTTCATATTTATGAGCTCTTTTGAATAATAAATTCGTGCAACTTCAGTGCTATTTTTTTTTTTTTTTTATAAAATAAGAGTATGTTGACAATTAAAGTTCAGCAGGTGCGAATTCGAACGAACTAATAATTATAAAGGCATTACCTAATTATTTAGGCATTTCTGTTACATAATACTTTTCGTGAAAGAAACAAGAAATGTGAAGAGTATTTCATTATTTAAAAAAATGGTTGTGAATAAATAACTGCTAGTGAATTTAAATAATTGATGGTAAATTTTAATTAAACTTCTATATTACGAACTTTTCCATACCCGCGCATGCGCATGTTGACAAAGTTAGTGGTTTACATAAGCTATCATATCCCCCATAATTGTGAATTTTAGTGCTTAATAACTTCTTTCCTAGTTGAATGCGACCTTTTTTTTTTTTTTTAACGGATTCGTGTTTATTGCACTAAAATACGTTATAGTACTAAATTTGAAAGAAATCTGTTTGGAGAACGCTTAACTGCAGTTTAACCTAACTTTAAGTATGCGAACTTTTTTTTTTAACGGATTCGTATTTAGTGCATCAAAATAAGATATTGTACAAAATTTGAAAGAAATCGGTTATGAGTACACTTAACTGCAGTTTTACCTAACTTTAAGTATGGCTAAACAGCAGCCGCACTTGACATTTTAATTGCAGAATAAATTGTTAATTGCGAACTGCGCAATTACCATTGATTAATCGTTAATTGCGAAATCCGCGATTAACAATTGATTAATCGTAGTTGCGGATTCACACAGTAACGATTGATTAATTGTAATCGCGAAATCCACTATTACGATTAATATTTAATTGTTAATCGCGAACTCCGCGATTAACAATTTATTAATCGTAATTGCGAGTTGATGCGATTGAATTTTTAATTGTTAATCGTCAATCGCCTCTGCGATTAACGTTTGCCCTACTCTGGCTCGGAGTCCATAATTAAGGAATAACTGGGGGCTAACTGGCAATTGAAGGAGTCAAATAGGACACAGGGTGAAAAATAGATAACCGAAAATAGAGAAATTGATGTGGGTTTTTATATATATATTAACAAATGTATTCAAGTGGTGAAATGTCACAGCTTGGAGAACGAAACTAGTTTGAAATTAAAGCTATCTTTCACGCAGAGGCATTGTTTATTTCATTGCGCAGGCACCCAGAAAATAAATTAAAGACTGGGTGGACCTAGGGGTGGGAATGGGTTCCGGAATGCTAACGACAAAAGAAGACAAAATCATTTTTCGTGTTGAAAAATGATTTCGTGTTTTTATTTTTCTATTTTTTTTTTTTTTTTATTTTTTTATTTAAATATAATTTGGATTTTATACGTCTAATAGGGATTTGAATGTTTAATTTCAGTGCTGATATATAGTTAAATAAAAAAACAAATATATGTTTATGCTCTATTGTAAAAGTTCGTGGATTATTCACAAGTAATTTAATAAACAGGGGAAACAAAAAACAAAAATGTGGCCTGGCAAAGTTGTTCCACATTTTATTAGCTTTCATTTAAAAAAAAAAGTGCATTGAAATCGGTTAAGATTTAGAGGATGTAGCCTTTTCTGAAACACGAAATGTCGCTTGGCCCCACTGTGCGCCAGCGTTCTACGCTCAGGTCCTCCAGATCATGAGTCAAATGTTCTGCCCCTGAGTCAATCCCCCCCCCTGTATATATATATATATATATATATATATATATATATATATATATATATATATATATATATATGTGTGTGTTTGTATAAATATAATATACTGAGCTGATTTGGTTGGAGAATATTAGCTTATTATACAACAATAACAATATTGATATCATGTAGGGAAAAGATAGGATAAAATACAATGTTTTTTGAAGAGGTTTTAAAAGCTTTCAGCTAAATAATAAAATGCGGAGTATTGATTTTGAACAAATCATACGTTCTTTTTTAATTAATCAAGCTATGCTTGTGATGAAAAACAAATAAAACCCCATAACTATATCTAAAATCAACAAAAAAGAGTTTTGCATTTTTCTACTAATAGGCAATATGTTCTCTATTTGATTTCATAAGCAACAAAACAAATTTTATTTATTTATGATGATGCTCCGCATCTAAAGCGAAGAGCATTTAATTTCCTGTATTAAGCTGATGCAGGTGCTGAACCTAACGATGTCACTCCAAAATAGTAGTTGCTACAGACAAGTATATAAGTATAGTATGTATGTATGAGGTATAGATCGTAAAGGAAACAAAAATTCAATAGAAATATGTATAAAGAAAAATAATTAAATAAAATTAGAATGAATGATGTGTTTATTTAATTAATAGAGTGAATTAGATTTCATTATTATTGCAAAAAAGGTGAATTGAATTCTTATGGTTTTCTATTATATTTTGTCGTACATGTTAGTGTTTTTTAAATATGTCAATATTGTGTTAATATAATGGCTGCCTTCAGAAAGTATGTCTGTCAGGTCATGAGGAATGTCCAAGTTATGCCGTAACCGACAGTCTGTTAGAATATGTTTTACAGTAAGATCTGTGTTACAAGTCGTGCATTTGGGTTTGTCCGTTTTTGTCATCAGGTACTCGTGGGTAAGGCGTGTATGGCCGATTCTTAGTCTCGCAAGGACTACTTCTTCTCGGCGTGAGCTCCTGTACGAAGATGACCAGTCTGTAATAGTCGGTTTAATAGTCCTTAGTTTATTTTGTCAGTCACAGTATGCCAATCAAGTCGCCATTTGTCTAGTATGGCTCTGCAAGTATGTCGAGTAACATCTTTGTGAAATTGTTCAAATTGTTGGTATGTTTGTTCTTCTGTCACAAGTTTAGCATGTCTGTCAGCTGTCGTATTTGGTCCAAGGTCTTTATTCCAGGCAGCCATGATAGTGTTATATGTTTTCCTGTAGTCTGTAAGTCATTTATTTTATCTTTTATTTCGGTGCATATGGGGTGGCCAGTATACATATTTTGGAGACATTGCAGCGAGCCCAACGAGTCACTGAAAATGATAATGTGTTTATGATGTGTATTTGGAGTATTGATCAGTGCAAGGAGGATAGCATATAGTTCTGCCCCTAGAATGTTTACGTATGGAGGCAGCTTCTGGGCATAGATCTCTCCTTGTACAACGGCTGCTGAGCGAACTCCGTATTCAGTCTTCGATCCGTCTGTGAATATTTTCAGGCAGTTTTCGTGATGTTTTATGAACTCAGTGAAGTAGTGTGTATGTAGTAATGTAGAAAGTGGGTCCTTTTTATGATATTTTGTTAGGGTTAAGTCTATGTCGTAGTTCCGTATCGTCCAAGGTGGGTTCGAACTTCATCTGTGAGTCGTAATGTTATATTGTCCCAGGTCAAACATTTCTTCCATTTCGAGAAATCTTACAATAAATGGTCGGGCATGGCTTCTCCTTTGTTCATATTTACAGAGATTGTCATTTTCCATGATATTGTTCGTGCAAATTTCAGTAAGCAGCGATTTAAGTTTGTAATAATACGCCGCCGATAATACTGCTCTCCTATAACTGAGAGGAGGTTCGACGGCTTCTGCGTACAGGCTGATCACTGGACTAGATCTAAAAGCACCTAGTGATAATCTTAAACCAGTGTTATGTATTGGATTGAGCATGTTTACTGTTGTGGGTTTGGCAGACGAGTAAGCTATGCATCCGTAATCCAGAAGAGACCTGGTATAACTTCGATAGACGTTTAGCAATACTTTCCTGTCAGCACCCCACCTAGTGTTACCAAGAACTCTCAGAAGGTGTAACGATTTTTTACATCTTTTGACAAGTTCCTGGAGTTGGGGGACCCATGTATGTTTTTTGTCAAACAGTAAAACCAAGAATTTTATTACGTTTGTCTGTGGGATTTGTGTATTGTACAAATGTAAATGATAGTCGGTATTGCGTTTCTTTCGTGTAAATAAAATAAACTTTGTTTTATGAGTCGAAAATTTGAGTCCTGTTAAGTCGGTCCAGGTTTCGAGTGATTGTATTGTTTCTTGTATTCTGTTTTGTGAAACTTCTGCAGTCTTGGATGAATGGATTTTTAGTAGATCGTCAACATATAAACAGTACTGTACATCGGGAGGAATGTGATCCCTAACCAAATCCATAGCAATAAGGAACAGTGTTGTACTCAATATGCTCCCTTGGGGAATTCCCATTTCTTGTTTATAGACATCTGAGAGGCGAGTTCCATTTCTGACTCTGAATGTTCTATTCGAGAGGAAACTCTTGATAAATTCAAATGATTTCCCCCGAATACCCCATTCATAAAGTTTAGAAACAATTGTTCTTTGCCAAACTGTGTCAAAAGCTTTATTTATATCAAAGGACGCAAAGGAGTGCGGCCTTTTTATTGAGAAATGAATCGATGATGTAAGACTCTAGGCGAACTAGATGGTCCAGCGTTGAATGTCTTTCTCTGAAACCGCACTCATATGGCGAGAGTAGACGCTTCGATTCAAGGTACCACATTAACAAATTTAAAAAAGTAAAGGATTCGCTAGATTGGAAAAAGAAAATTAAATAATTCCACGTTTTTATTAGAGTCTCAATTTAATTTTTTTTTTGGAATCAGAATTATTTAAAATGCTTTTTTGTAGAATATTTGAGAATTGATAATTAAATAAATATGGTGAAAATTCTGACGAGGAAAAACCTTTATTTTGAACCCATTAATTAATTAATAGCCTTTATTTAAAAGGTTGGCTGCCCAAATTAACTGAATTGCTTTACATAAGACGTAATAATAATCCAAATAGTCAGGTATTGCAGAAAATAATAGAAAAACAAAAAATAAAATATAAAATGAAGACTAACCAATTGAAGCAATATAAAATGAAGACATGATGATAATCATAATGATAAAAATATTTGTAGGAATTCTCAAAATAAAATAGTGCTGATAAGAAAATAAATCTATTATACAAAAATGAATCGCCAAATTTGTTGGTAAGCGCAAACCTCGAGAACAACTGAACCGGTTTCACTAATTCTTTTTTTTTATAATATTCCTTGAACTACAAGGATCGTTCTTACGGAGAGAAAAATTATTTTTTTAAACTTTAACGTCCATTTATTATTAACTACGAATTTTAGGACGGGTTATCTATAGGTTACCACCCTTTTCTAGCCAGGATAGGGGTGGTGCCTTTTCTTTTTTTCGAAAGAAAAGCCACCACCCCTAGTGGGAATCGAACCCACGACCTTTGGCACGGAGTGTTAAGTGCTCACGCCTTAACCCTCACGGCCATCAGGTCTCCAGAGAAAAATTAAAAAAAAAAAAAAAATTAAAAAGAAAAATTAAAAAAATTGCCTGAAAAAGTCTAAAAACAACACTTTTCTTGTCTTTTTTACTTCGTTAACGCAAATTAATTTTTAAATAAAAGCATATGTTCTCACATTTATATTTAACTATTTTTAACAGTTAACGCATTAGGTTATTTGTGTATAAGCAAAAAAAAATAAGAACAAGTAATCACTAGGTGACAATAGAATCACATGTTACTAATGCAATTTAAATTAATTTATATTTGCGTTAACGAAGTAAAAAAGACCCCACTTTTCTATATTCCCATACAAGAGATTCGTAATAATACTTAAAGGTCAATTAGAACTTTAATACCATACCATAAAGTTTAAGTGTTAGTGGAGGGGTTCTGGGAAGGCAAAACAATTGAGTGACATTAGTATCGTATAAATATTAATGTTAACAAATTGTCTTTGGTAAAATGTAAATTGTCTGTGGTAAAATGTCACTTGAAATTTAAACATCTCTTTGCTGTGCATCTATAATATTACTAAATCTAAAAGCCACAAATTTCTATAAAATTACTAAAGTGTTGTGTGTTTGTAACTTACTAAATATGCCTCCTATAAGGCGGCGGACAAATTTAGGCAGAACAACCCGAAATTCAAAGAATCAAAAAAAAAAAAAAAAAAAGAGAAATTAATCATCAATCTAATTGTACTGCTGAGGAACGTGAATATCGCAATGAACGTGAAAGAATTCGGTTAAGACAGACCCGTGAAGCGCGACATTCGACTAATAATGGTGCAAGTTTGAATCAAGCTGCTGTCAATTGATTACAGTGCCTACAACTGTGTTGCTATTGGACCTGTGAACTCAGTTCGACTATAAACAAATCCCAGGGGCAGTCATTATGTGTTTGTGGTATTAATCTAGAAAACCCATGTTTCTCGCATGGTCAATTCTATGTTGTCTGTTTCCGTGTTGGAAAACCATCTGCTCTGTTTGTTTACGCGTCAGGTAATGAAACAAAAAATATCGTGTACAATAAAAATGAAACTTAATTTAGAATAAGTAATAATAAAATGAAATATAATAAGTAGGTATCATAATAAGAAATATGATATTGTAATTTTCTTTGTGATTTTTAGTGACCCGGTGTCCCAAATAGCAGAATAAGTATTAAAATAAAAAAAAAATTAAAGAATCGACTGTTCGGCGGTACGAAGTTCGCCAGGTCATCTAGTACTTCATAAAACTACAAAAACTAAAGAAATGTCTTCAGTCATAAATCTAGCTTTGAATTGTGATCATGGAGACAACGAAACTTGAATCAGCTATGTTTCTAGAATGACACATAAATTGTCACTATCTTATTACTTTTTCATGAAACTGATACCCCACCCGTCTTCTTCTGAATGTTCGATTATTTTATTGAGTTTTTAGATCGGGAATATAAGAATGGGGATGACCTTGAATGTTACAATGCGGTATCAACAAAAGTGATAACTCCTTTATGCAATACTTCACAAAAACTCTTGACCTAATTCGAAAGATCAAGTTTACTACTTGGCATAACCGACCTATCACAACAGTGTTTTATTACACTGAAATTCGAGCGAAAAGAAATAAAAAACAAAACGCGATGAGTGTTTTTGATTTATGGTCCTTTTAGCACTTTCCGTACCTGCCAGAGTTTTTTTTTTTTTTTCATTCACCACAAACCTTGGTATTTAGCATTCTCCTCTCTAACAATTGAACGACTTCGTTAACCACCAAAATCGATCAATTTTTTTTTTTTTTTTTTTTTGGGGGGGGGGGAGTTACTCGGAACCCAAATTAATTATTTACCCAAATCAGCCGTAATTTTTGTTATATTGAAATCAACCTGGGTAAACCTGATGAGCATCCAAAGAGAAAAAATTCTTAAAAAAAAGTAAAGAAAAAATTCCATTTTTTTTTTTTTTGTAGCTCTGTTCGCTCGAAATAAACAGACTAGCCCATATTAGAAACTGTCAACGTTGTTCCCTGGTTTTTCAGCAGATAAAGCTCCTTGAATATAGACAAAGTACTTAACAGCTAAACTTCAAAGGTCTGCGGGTTGCCTTGAAAAGAAATTGAAGGCGAACACATTTCTAACAAAATGTATTATCAAGGGGAATCAATAAATATAATTATTAAGTGGATAATTACATTAATTATTATGCACAAATATTTCCACGCTGATATATAGGAATACAGGGTTACTGGTAAGTCGACCCGCATCCATCGCAAGGTGCTAGTTTCAGTCAAAACAAATCATTTTAAGCCCACATTACCTTATCCCGTTTTCAAGATATTTAATATTTTAAGCATTTTTTTTTAAATAAGTCATAGTTGCTTAGGTTTTGATATATATTTTTTTATTTCTTGCATTTGAGCTGAAGTGTTTTCTAGTTCTTGTATTTTGAGACATTTAAATGCCAGGACTTAAAATAAAATATCTAAAACCTATGCACCGGTTAAAAAAAAAAGAAAAAAAAATTTAAAAAAAAAAAAAAAAGAAAGTGAAATATTTTACGAGTAATTTTTGGGTAAGGCAATATGGGCTTAAAATGGTTAAACCAAATCTATCACCTCGCAATGGATGTGGGTCGACATCCCAGTAACCCTGTATATTAGAAGAATTACAATAAAATAAAAACGATTTTTCTTATGTATGTGGAGCTAAAAATGTATTTATTTTTCCATTATTATTATTCCATTTTACAATTACGAGTAATTTTTGATGTGACACAAATCTGATTGTGATCTATCTATCGAATTTTATTCCATGTTAAAATATAACAAACTAATAAACTAAAAAAGAAAAAAAAAATACTTTATGAAGCAAATAGTTTGCAAGACAATAAAAAATATATAATTTTGCATGATACATAATAAATAAATAAATTATGTTATGCCTTAAATCACTTCCGGATTACGTCAAACCCCTTTTCCCTTCGGAATTGGACCATACTTCAAATGACTTTTTTTGTTAGAAATTATGTCTAAAAAAGCCTACTAGAGTTTGGCTACATAAACCTAATATTTTTTATTTGATTGTAATTTTTCTAATATAGATTCTTATTTGTGTAAGATATATCTTGTTCAAATAATAACAATATTAGAAACTTTGTTTTCAGTCTGGTAAATGCTATAATATTTTAAAAATTTTACAGTAAATGACAACATCAATTTTATATAGTTCTAAAGTTAACTTAATACATCATTTACATCGTTCATATATTTATTATATTCATATACTATTCATATATTTACAGTAAACAAATTGAAAGGCTATTTTTATAAAATAATTTTTACAATAAAATACTTGTTAATATTATCTTAAATAGATTAGTGTTATTCAATCATGATTACGTGCACTTCGAAATAAAATAAATTACAAAAAAAAAAAAAATATGAAACATGAAAAAATTGTTCATATTGTGAGTCTACACATTGACACTAACAAGGGGAGTATACAGCGATGGGGTCACCGATCTTGACCATTTTTTTTCTGGTGATTCTACATCGAAAAATAGTCGACACTTGTCCGAGCGTTCCGTCCACAGCGCCTTAGGAGCCGAGAAATAAAATAAAATATGTTGAAAGGGCTTTATTTTTTATATCGAGTTTAGAAAGTGATATCGACATGTTTTTTCACCCATTCATTTGTTTTATAAAGTGGATTAAAAGAAAAATATAATCGTTAAACAATAATTTATATTTCGTCAAATAAATTCAAAAATATGCTTACGTTTTCAAGTAAACTAGTATTATACATTACTTGGTATTATTACACCAAAAATAATAGCAGATTTAAAAACAGCACCCCTATAATCCCTAATGTAGTGAATATCATCAATTAAAATAATGATTAATTAAAAAAATAATGATTTTTCCTTGTCTGAAAGAGACTAAAAATTTGTAAGCGAAAAAGTAACGTGAAGTTTTGAAATTCATTATCTCCCCTTGAGATAATCCGATTTTTCCGTCATTGAAAATTTTCAAAAGAAGAAAGACTCCTTTTTCTAGCCATATAAATGACTATTGTATTATCTCAAAAGGTACTTGCAAAATATGGGTTTCAAAATAAAAATAAAATGTAAACATTTTTGTATATAACGTCAATCCCAGAACACGTAGAAACACCCCAATTGGAGGGAAATGTGTCATATTAGGTCCTTTATTGACTATCCAAGTTTGGTTTAAATCGGGTAAATATTCTTTGAAATATGGCCGGATTGGTGAATCTTTAACAAAATGTTAAGGGTCCCCCCTCAGCGAAAATAAAAATACATTTTTTTTAGTTTTTGTAATATTCCCAAAATTTGAATTTAGGGGCTTTTAAATGTGCTAAAAACGAATCTGACATCCATTTTTAAATCAACATTTTTAATTCATAAGACGTGTTCTGGGATCGACGTTATATACAAAAACGTTTACATTTTATTTTTATTTTGAAACCCATTTTTTGCAAGTACCTTTTTAGATAATACGATAGTCATTTATATGGTTAGAAAAAGGAGTCTTTCTTCTTTTGAAAGATTTCAATGACGTAAAAATCGGATTATCTCAAGGGGAGATATTGAATTTCAAAACGTCACGTTACTTTTTCGCTTACAAATTATTAGTCTCTTCCAGACTAGAAAAAATCATTATTTTTTGTTTTCAATTGATATTCACTACATTAGGGTTTCTTGGGGTGCTGTTTTTAAATCTGCTATTATTTTTGGTGTATAAAATGTATAATACTAGTTTACTTGAAAACGTAAGCATATTTTTGAATTTATTTGACGGAACATAAATTATTGTTTATCGATTATATTTTTCCTTTAATTTACTCTATAAAACAAATGAATTGGTGAAAAAATCATGTCGATATCATTTTCTAAACTCGATACAAAAAGTAAAGCCCTTTCAACCTACTTTATTTTATTTCTCGGCTCCTAAGGCGCATTGGACAGAACGCTCGGACAAGTGTCGAATATTTTTTGATGTAGAATCACCAAAAAAAAAAAAAAATGGTCAAGATCGGTGACCCCATCGCTGTTTACTCCCCTTGTAAGTGAGTCAAACATCTTACAGATTAAAACAACTTTTTATGATCAATACCTCAGACCATAAATATGTCATTTATTTATACTATCACCATTTCACAATAACGTTTCGGCCTTCAGGCCATTTAGACCCATGACATGTGGGGAATATTAAAGAAAATGGTTGAATGGCTGTGATTATAGGACTGATTTATACCTACAAAATAAATTTGTTGGCAAATGTGTCAGGATGACAAGGCCTATAATACAATGTTTAATGAGCAGGCTGCTGGTTTTAAGAATTTAAAATGGTAGTAATATAAATAAATAATATGTTTATGGTATGTGGTATTGATCACGAAAAGATGTTTTACTAAAACTTGACCTCAGAATTTTATTTTTTATGAAAAAAAGGATAAAAAGGGGCAATCTTATAGATTGTTTCAACGGATATATTGAGCCGATTCAATTTATCTACTCTGTCAATATTTAACACATTTTGAATAGCCTGAAGGGCAAAGGATCCAGAAGTGGATGGATTTAAAATGTCTATGTTCTCCGTTTTCTTCAAGTGCTGAAGATTATAGGAGGAGATGGTATAGACTATTTTTATTTATGTACTGTTTACGAAACGGGCAGAGAACATTTGCTTTGAGAGAAAAATATTGACTTCCTTCGTGTAGTTTAATACTTTCAGGGTTTCCAACCCTTAGTCGGCTAATGATTTTAATTTTTTGAAGTGTATCCTGAACGTCAAGAAGGTTTCTGGCTGAAATGGATTAAGGCTGCCAAGCTTTTCTTTTTTTTTTAATCTAATGTATACATATATAATCTAAAATCTTTGAAATCAGCGTGTAAATACTTTTGCTTAATATTAAACGTAATTAACCAACTCAATAATTATATTTATCGTTTCCCCTTGATATTAAATACATTTTCTTAGAAATGTGCTCGCCTTCAATTACTTTTGCAGGCAACCCGCAGAACTTTTCTGTTTTGCTGTTAAAGATTTTGTTTGTTTTCAAGGAGCTTTTCTGCTGAAAAACTATGGAACAACTTTTAACATGGAGTAGCCTAGTTATATCGAGAGAACAGAAGTAGTTAAAATGATAGAATTCCTTCTAGACTCACAGGCAGTGACAGTGACACTGAAATCAAACTCAGTTACTGTGCTTGCCAATAATAGATAAAGCCATACTTTATTGGATCCTTAGCCATAGAGGAATCCCAGTGAACAAATAAGCTAACGAATTTGATAAGAAATGAAGAAGCGAGGGCTATACAATAACTCTTTCTTTACACTCCTCAGTGGATTCGGAATTGAAACTGTTCCAAATAGATATTTTACAGATGGACATCCCACTGTAACGGCTAAAATTTTGGAAATACTGTCTGTTGACAAACTGGTTCCTTGAGGGCTTTCTTGAGAAGTGGTTGGCTACCTAATCTGGTAACGACTAGCTAAGGGTTAACCAATCGGAGTGTTGGATACTGGCATCTGTATTATGTGTTACAGCGGAAGAATGTACGCTGTATATGTTATATAATACAATGATCTTAGAGCTCGACGAGTCATATACAGGCGCATATATTTGTCAACCAGGCAATTTATGGACTGTTAAGTAAGTTGGAGATCGTTTTAGCTATCCACATGATTTCCAAATATGTTCTACCTGCATTGGCGGTTCCATTTAATGATAGAACTGTGACAATTTCATGTGTGCATTGAAATTTGGAGGGTTCGGGGCACAACTAGACGAAGTCCATGTTATACAGTTTTCAGAAAATGAGTATTAGACGTTTTAATTGTAGAAACGTTTTATAAATCCTATTGACCAGCATAAGCATTAAGAAGGTTAGAACTTAAACACCGACATTATTTATGTATAGCCTTGTTTATAAAATAGTTATATCTTGGACTTGGCTTACTTCTGCCCTGAAAACAAATAAGAATGTCTTCCAGATGTGTAGCAACAACTGCTACAAGAGCCATTTTAGTAATACTCTTCAATATCATTTCAAAATAAAATGCCGAAAATTGACTTGGTGTACTTGTGCTCTGAACCCTCCATTTAATAACGTAACTCGGCAATTTCATATCAAGAAGATTATTCTAACCTGTAACTTGGTAAAATAAGTTAACAATAATTTAGTCATTCTTTTCTCAAGGGAGCATCCTTTTTTTTACTGAAACATTATATTTTATTCGTCGTAATTATTCTAATGATAATCGAAATGTAAATAGACAATAAAATAGTTCAGGTGAATTACTGGAAATATGAAGTGGATATCACTGGATATTATTGATGACATTACTTATCAGTATTGTAGGTTGCCTATTTTCTCTATTGAAGGAAATTATATTTTCCGAGAAAAATATAATGTTGATGGAAATCAGTTCTTATTAATTCCAGTTATTCAAAAACTATAGATCTCATGGTATTTAGCTTTTAATTTTAATCAATCAACGACTTTCGAGCGTAGTATTATATAACTGCTATAAGGGTGGTGGAAGTTAGACGATTATACGCTCTCAATTCCTAAATCTAATGATATTTCTAGTTTAGTGAGTAGAGAAAATTAGCGGAAACGAGTAGTGTCCTTTAATAATCATGCATAGAAATTGGGTCCTGGAACGCATTAATTTTTCTGCAGGCTGATGAATGATTCTATTTAGATGTTTTTTATTTGGGAGCCTTCTTGAGAGTTATCTCTCGATACAAAACATGTTTCTCTGACATTCTGTTGGTCATAACTTTCAGACCCTATTTATCAACTATTATTTACTTCGCATCAAGAAATATCATGTATATAAGTCTGTGAATACTGTCCTGAAGTTGTTTCGGAAATTGTGATTTTCATGTATTGAAGACGAAATATTAGGGATGTATTTCCTAAGTTTTTCTATTCACAGCATTGTCTTGACGCTATGATGAACCAGTTTCTACGAGTGAGAATTTTTGTTCTTGTTTTCATTCATTTTTACAAAAAAAACGTGACAATATCCTAACCCAGACAGTTTCAGAATATAATCACTCATGGTAGTCTAATAGTGATTGGGATAAGTGTGATGGAGTGACGATAGCTGAAAATATTATTTAGAAAAGCAGCCTGGTTTATCTATTGTTGCAGACCCCTGGGCATGTCACGCTCGGACCTTTCACTCACGGAGGTAGTCAGATCAGAGAATAATAGGCAACGCTCGGGATTGGCTAGTTCTGACCAATATCTACTGAAAATTGTATCGGAGGAAAGGTTTGACAAGACTGAGCTTTGACTTCTGGAATACAGGGAACAATGTCCTTGCAAAGGGTACGAGAAGAGGATTGTAAAAACATTCTTGTGGTGTTGCTTGTTATTTAAATACTAACTATTAATCTTTACAATAACAAAAATATTTAGTCTTTGCATAGAATGCGCCTTTTTTCAAGACATAATTAGTTTCATGCATTGAAGTTAATGTTTATTGCTTAATGTTTAAGCAAATGTTATCTTTGTCCAGGCGGTTAAATTCAATTCCTTTTTATGGTGTTATTCAGAATGATATAAGTAAGGCATTCGGAAATTGAGAGGTTATCGCAGTTCTAAGTATACCATGGGAATGTTAATTACATTTTACAAATTTTGTGAGATTCGGAATCTTGCAGGATTTTGTTTATGTTGTGATACTCGCAAATATACATTCATTTTTTTGGATAAATATTTGTTTATTTCAAATCTGTACAATTTATAATTAAAATAATTAATTGTGTTTGCATAAGGATACATGTCAATGAACAGTATATGGAAGGAGCCAAACATAATTGACACTTTCTAATAGTATTTGCTAACATTTTTATTTTTACTGTTTTTAATCGGTGCTATGGTTGCTGGCCCCGGAGCCAAACTCCCATAAGCATCCTGGGAAGCTCTTTAGCATGAGTCTGGAAAGGGATTGTCCTCTAGGATATAGGTGGGATGACAAATTGGAATGAAAGGTTAGGAATTGGGATTTGGTAAGGTCGTTTACGAGGGGAATACTAAAGTCGTTATGTAGGGTTTTGCTGGAGTATTGCTATTGGGAAAAGTCGATTGAGAACTTTGAAAGTGCATCAGACTTAGAGAAAATGTTATGCTGATTCCACAAATGCAGAGGGCTTTTTCCATTGCCTGCCAGATCACTAGGGAAGTGGATAAAGCGTCGCGACGCGTCGCCGTGCCATAGGACCATCGCGCCTGATCCCGTCACAAATATTGAAGTTGAGTCATTTAAACAGTATTTGCGAAGCCGTTGATTATATAATCGGAATACGTAGTTTGGTGAATTCTTTTATTATGAAGATTTGAAAAACGTAGTTCCTTTCTTACGCAGATTTTTCCCAAAATGCCAGAAAATTTTTGATATAACCATCACAGTAATGGGAGGTTGAGTTGGGGGTTATTCTAGTGTAATTTCGAGGACTAATTGAGCTCAAACACAGAAAATATGTTTATTGATAATGATAATTGGCTCACATTTACCAAATATTTAAGGGCTTAGAAAAAGTCCCAATTATTTTTATGATTTTGTCTGTGGGCGATTAGTATACATCTATAGAAAGTAAATATGTACTGGTTTATATGTACCGATTTTGCGTAAAAATATATCCCCAAAAAAACATAAATGTGAAATAGAGGCCAAGTTCCTGCCCCCACAAAGAAACACTCCCTTCCTCAAAAATATCCCCTCCTAAAACCCCCAAAAAACGCCTTACCATTCTACACTCGAAAAAAGTAGTATGAGTTGGTGTATTAATTCAACCAAAAATAGTTGCCAATACAAGAGATGATACAAGAAAGAAATGTCCAAGTTCATTACTTGGAAGACCTCATAGTTACTTACTAAGAACAGTGAAGACACTTCAACTGACCTTTAAAAACAACAATAAAAATAATTATATCCAGTTACTAAAATATCACTTTCCTCAACAAGGTATATTCTTAAACTCGGCAATGTTTTTTTTTTGTGCCGAAATTATCTTTAGAGAAAAACTAAACATTGCCAAGTTTAAGAATATACCTGGTTGACGAAAGTGATATTTTAGTAACTGGATATAAGTATTTTTATTGTTGTTTTTAAAGGTCAGTTGAAGTGTCTTCACTGTTCTTAGTATGTAACTATGAGGTCTTCCAAGTAATGAACTTGGACATTTCTTTCTTGCATCATCTCTTGTATTGGCAACTATTTTTGGTTGAATTAATACACCAACTCATACTACTTTTTTCGAGTGTAGAATGGTAAGGCGTTTTTGGGGGGTTTTAGGAGGGGATATTTTTGAGGAAGGGAGTGTTTCTTTGTGGGGGCAGGAACTTGGCCTCTATTTCACATTTATGTCTTTTGGGATCTCATTACTTTTTTCTAAGTATTAAATAGAATTTAGTTGCCGCATACCTACTGGCTTTTGTACTTCATATAAAACCAGGGTCTTTGGATTCTGCATAATGTTCTCCCTACTGCTTGATATTTGATACCAATAATTAACCTACATACATCTAATCACTAGACTAGAAAAGTTAGGAGCTCTTCCAGATGACATTACCCTAGAGGACAAATTGATTGCTCTCTTAACTAAACTATTACACTGTAAAACACAGGAACCTTATCCCGAGGATAAAGATCACAATAGGGAAAGTGCAAAAGGCCTTCTAGAAAAATATAACAAAGACGATACATTTTTGGTTTCTGATCCTAAACTTTGTAATTTAGATGGCTCGACTTTGAAAAACTTAGTATCTGCTTTGAAGTATATTATGCAGTGAACCCCTACGACCTTATTTACTACATTTAAGAAAGAAGTCACAACTGTTTTTGTTAAGATGCGAAAAAATGTTTTTTAAAACATCAAATATAGGTTCTCCTTACCAAGACGACTCATTTGATACCCCACATGATGGGCTTCAGAAGAAATTATGGCATTTCGATGGAACAAAAAGTACAAAATGTCATAGGTAATATGACACTCCCGTATCAAGACCTACCTGCGAGCCAAGTTTGGTCAAAATAGGCAAAACGGTGTGAATTTGTATAAATAACAAACATACAGACAGACAGCTGAAAGGCCTTTTTTACCTAGCCTAGTGCATTACCTGGACCAAGGCCTACCTGTGTGCCAAGTTTGGTCAAAATCGGTCAAATGGTGTGAATTTGTGTAAGAAACAAACATGCAGACAGACAGCTGATAGACGATTTTGACTATCCTATGACACTAGCCGGATAAAGACCGACATGTGTGTCAAATTTTGTCAAAATCGGTCAAACGGTGTGTATTTGTATACGGAACAAACAGACAGACAGCTGATAGACAATTTAACCTAGCCTATGATTCTCCCCGTATTAAGACCCATCTGTGTCGCAAGTTTGGTCAAAATCGGACAAACCGTACGGATTTGTAAGAGGAACAAACATACAGACAGACAGCTGGTTTACGATTTTTACCGAGCCTATATGCGTCTAATTATTTCTTAAAACATCAAATATAGGTTCTTCACACCGAGCCAATTCATTTGATACCCCACATCATGGGTTTCGGACGGAATGATGGGTTTCCGAAGGAAGTACAAAACTGGAACGCCCTCGCCCCGGAAGCGGAGTCAAACACAACTATTCGCGATTTTTCGATTTTTTCCTTTAATAACGTCTTCATATCTATCTTCATGCAAAATTTCAAGTCTCTAGCATCCTCGGGAGTGCCTAATAATTTTGATGAGTCAGTGAGTGAGTCCTATAAATCCCGATTTTCGATCGCTTATATCTCAGAAACTATGCAATGTAGAATTGTGAAAATTTCCAGTTTTACTCACATTTAGAAGTATAATACCTGTGTAAAATTTCATAACTTTATCTTTACCTGGTTGAAAGTTATGAGAGGGTAAATCGGCTCTAAGACCGCCTGTAATATACACACAGTATGCTTAGGCCGGAACTTGGTCTGGCGCACTACCGTGCGCCTAGATGTACTGATTTTACTATTTATTTTTTTGCATTGAGCTGATTCATCTATTAGCAACATTTGAATTTTTATTTCATTTCTTAAATGTCTACGAAGGTTCTCAATTTTTTTAGACCTTAAAATGAATCTGGGAATTTTTTAGGGCCAAAAAATGGCGGCCGTCCTAATAGGACGGGTTCACCAGTTTACCGTACTATGGGATTGCGCCTGAGCAAGGGTTAAAATGCAAACTTGTTATTATTTCCAAAAAAAAAATTATAAACTATTATTGTATTTGTAAACATTTTTCTTTGTTTACATATACATGATATTTCTTCATCTCAAGTAAATAATAGTTGATAAATAGTATCTGAACTTTATGGGCAAGAGAATGTCAGCGAAATATGTTTTATAGCTGGTGATATACAGACATGCCCCACATATTAATTCCAATCCTATCTGTCTAGCCATATAAAGCCATGGTGGTGGGGAATAATAAGAAACGTGCCTGGATGTCTGGATTGGTCTAGTGCTGGCGTGCATTAGCTTGCTATAGTCACGAGTTCTAGCTATGTCCTCTCCTTCATTCTAACTAGCTTCTGATGGCTCTCTACAGACATTAATATCAAACCTTTCCATTCTAGTCTTCTTGGACATGTGTCTTCTTTTAGAAACCTTCGACACCTCTCATCATATGCTGGAGCTCTCTCACTCCCTAATCCTTGTTGGGAGTCATATGTCATGTTTTATGAAAAATGCCAAATTTCATCAATTGCTGGTCTCCAAAGTCATAAATAGGCTGAATATTACCCATTTTCGCACTGACTGAATATCTCTTTTTCATCCGTTATATCTATCTCCGACAAAACCCTTCACAATGACCCTTACATCCCATTTGTCCTTGACCTTGCTAGAACCCGTTTCCAAGTGTTCCACTCCAAATTGTCTCACCATCCTAATCCTGAAGGTCTATCCTTACCTTCCCAATCCCATCCAGACTACCCTTCTTGGCGGCTTAAGCGACAGTGGCCGATGTACTTTACTCAGCTGATCATATAGGGATCATTAAAATAATTACTTGCAACGCTCTGGAAGTGCCAACAATGGTTGGCTTCTTTCAAATTTTTTATTTATTTTATTTTTCTCTTTATTGACAATTTGTTCATAGCTTCTCTGTATCAACAAACTTGACAATTGTACTTTTAAAATTGTACAGATTTCAAATAAATAAAAAACAAAAATCTCCGTCTGGCGGTAAAAGACAGATTTCAACATTGTCACAAGAACTATTCGCTTTTTATAAATTTGATCTAATTATAGTAAATAACCGACAGATTCCTCTACAGTTTAGAACACTGTAAATTTTATAAAATTATTTAACCATTTTCCGGAAGAATAACCTTAAGCGACTAGAAATACAAGAAGCACTACAATACAGATCAAAAGAAGAATGTAAATAGAAATTAAAACACAGTTGATAATACTCTAAAAGGTAAAAAAGGGGAAAATGCTGCCAGATTTCCTGTACATCTTCTGATCTCGGGGCATATTAGCCGAATAGGCTATTGTGCCCAGATGGGATCATCGTATATTCACTAAAAATAACAATTATAAAAAAATTATCAAAACAAATTTAATATCACATCGTTGAATATGTATTTCTATAAATATAAAAATACAATTTTTTTGGATTATTGTTACAGGTATCTTACGTCACAGCAAGAAAAAGGGTATAAAACATAATATACTTTAAACAAACAGTAATTTAATAAATTTTGGGAGGCTGTTCACTTCGCATTTTCATGTCAGAAAAAAATATTTTAGATTAATTCAATGCTTTATTCAATTGCAAGTGAATTGGCACAATATTTAGTAGAATGTAAAGTTGATTAAAAAATGTTGGAATCGATTTTCCCAAACGGGAATAAAATGTACTTAATAGGCATATAATTCCATTACAAAAACAAAAATCATATGAAAAGATAATGCCAATGAGATACAAAATAGGTGGACTCATTTTTGTCTTAAAACATTCTACAGAAAATATTCTCACATGTAGACAAGCTTAGTTAGAATGTTGTTGAAACGAGCATAATTATACATCGGTTGTTTTTGTGAATAAATGTGTGAGCGAATGTATTTTTCCTTGTTATAATACTGAATTTTATTTGCTAGCTGAAAACTGAAATTTTGTCTATTGAACTGTACCCAATTCAGAACTATATCTTTGTCATATAAAGAAGGAAAAAGAAAAGAAAAGAAGAGGAAAAAAAAGGAGAGGAAAAAAAAATATATATATATAAATAAATAAATAAAAAAAAATATTAAAAAAAAATTAAAAAAAAAATAAAAAAAATAAAAAAAATAAAATAAATAAAAAAAAAAAAAATAAATAATAATAAAAGAGAAAAAAAATATATATAAAAAAAGAAATGGGAAAAGGAAAGAGGGAAGAAAAAAAAAGAAAAAAAAAATGTACCTCTCTGTTAATCCTACCCACTAATATTATAATTACTATTATTATTATAATTGTACAGGTCTTCCCTTGTCCTTTTTAATCTGTATGAAACAATACCACCTAAGAGAATGGATATGCTAGTCATATAAAACAATGTAGGTTCTGGCGTAAAAACATGATAAAATGTTAATCGCCACTAAATCCTGATCCTAATCCTACATCGGTTGAAACACATCTCATGGAAAGGCAAGACAGACCGACATGTGAAATTTGTAACACTCCCTACTAACTATCAAACACATATTGATAGAATATCTAATGTGTCTTACCAGACAACATTACTGACCCACTCGCCGAGTCAATATACAGACAAGATTCACAATTACTTGAAAAACAAAACCTATTTGACAGAATATGATGACTATACAGTAATGAATAATTATTCCTAGTTTATATTACATATTAAGTAATATACACTATTGAGATTTATACATTCTTACTTAAAAGCACTCATGAACACATGACTATACTCGGAGAGCTAATAATGCACGTTTCATGAAGTGTTTCATGCACCTTGAAATTTTGCTATAATGTACCTCTCGGATAGTAGATAAGAAGGTAAATATGTGTTGGCTAGACTTACCTGGCGTGAAACATCAGGTACTGCCCATAGGGGCAAGGTGCAAAAAAATATTACCCAAATATAGTGTTTTATTCAGAAACCAACTATCATTAATGTAAAAAAAAAAATGCAAGTTGAAGCAATTTTACAATGAATAATAAATAAAGCAGGCACTTTTAAGGGGGATAACATGTAAAAAAAAAAAAAAAGGACCCAGTTTTATATTTAATACTAAATGTAGTGCTTTATTCTCGCTGCGATTTAAACAGCGTCTTCAATAGACATAATTGAAAATAATTACAAAAGGGCAGATACTTTTGTGGGATTTAATTATCAGGAAACATAAAATAAATGTTGCCTATGATAGACTGCAAGACTCTCCGTGTAACCGTAAGAGTGTATGAGACACCGCGCAATTGTGGTTGTCCTCTGCGCTCTCGTTGGTTCTTGCTCACATGATCTGGTACAGCTGTCTCGGTTTAAATGGCAGCGTGAATAAAACTCTCATTTAATTTTAGAATGTAAACAATTTAGATTTTTTTTTTTCTTTTTACATGTTATCCCCATTAAAAGTGTCTGCCTTATTTATTATTCATTGTAAAATTTTCTTAAGTTTACATTAAAGATAGTTGTTGGCTCTTGGGTAAAACTGTTTTTTTGCACCTTTCCCCTATACGCAGTACCTGGTGTTCCACGGTAGGTATTAACAACACGTATATACCTTCTTATCTACCCTAGAGGTACATTATAGAAAAATTTCAGGGTGCATAAAACACTTCATGAAACGTGCGGTTACCGGCTCTTGGACTACGTTACTACATATAAAACTAAATATTAACCTTAAAAGCACAGATACACCTTACAACTTCTCAATGTATTACGATTTTTTTTTTTTGTGTTGTAGTTCTTAAACATAATGATTTGATTGTTTTATCGCCTTGAAGCATTAAACAATAAATTAATTAATCAACATCGTCTCAAACAACAAAACTTTTATGGGAATACATCATTTATATAAAAGCGTTCACATATAATACTGAAATATTCCGTAATTATTTATTTATAAAAGTACTAATAATGAAAGGGAGCTTAGTGTTATGTAATTTGTATCTCATTGTAGCGTGTAATGACCATACGAGGATGTGTTCACGGTTAGTGAATCTACAACTGCATGAGTCTACTTTCTGTGCTTCGTCTCTCGTATTATATGTTTGGTAAACTCCTGTCAGTGTTATATATCAGGAAGAGGAGGTTGCACAAATAAAAGCCTGTAATTTTCAATTGCATTGTGTCGAATTCGTTTGAAGACGTCCGAATCACACGAACGTTATTTCTGATGTGTTTAGAAAAGAAAGTCTTAATATCATTGTATTTTAAGACCCAACCAATTTAAATACTTGCTTGTAAAAAATGAAAAAAATAACATTTTTGGCCCTGTAATTGTAGTATTACAGACTCGCTGGAACTGCATCATCTTTGCGTATTTCTCTCATTCTTAGAGTCATTTGGCAGGCAGGGAATAGAAACAGTTTATGTTTTGTTTTCAAGCTTCTTGTTATTTTTGTGGAAGACATTTATAAACTATTTTTGCAAATAATGACGTTTCGAAGAAAATCTATATTTAAGGCCATTGGATGTATATGGGAAATTCCATGTAATAGCTGTATAATTTTAGTCATTGGATATGTATGTATAATTCCAATGGCCTATTTTTAGTTACGATTGGATGTATACGTAAAAATTATATAGAGCGAGTCACCTTGGTAGCGGATGCTCATCAACAAATAAATAAAAAAAATAATAATAATATTTAAGGTCAACTCAAAACGGATATTACAAAAATTTCATCACCTACTCGAGCAACGTCTTGCAGAAAAGTGATATTTTAGATAACTCAAAGCACAGGAAGCTGACAGTACCCATCTTATACAGAAGCGGAATTTACTCAATCTACCTTCTCTCAAACAGCTCAAGGCATAAGTAAAAAAAAAAAAAAAAAAACTAATTTGACAATAAACAGTCATTGTTTTTATGTCAACTGACGGCTGTGGGTTGGGCGAATTTAAAGCATATAGAAAATATTTCAAATTAATCCAAGTAACCATACCAAAAATTACTTACATAGTTTTATCAATAGTTTTAAAGGTACAACGCATAATTTATGAAATCTTATATTTATTTTTTTTTTATATTTATTAATATATATCTTTATTTGTAAATTATACAATACATACAGTATTTTTTATAATTTTTTTGTATATGTAAAATGTCATGATTGATTTATAGGGAAAAAAGCCCATTGGCCAAAACCTATTAGCGTGAAGTGTTAACAGATTGCTACTTGTTTAAGTGAGACTATTTACAATATTTACATTATAATATTTACATTCTACAATTGATCTCTTGGCCATTTGCGCTTAAGGCGACGGAGAGGGTTACCGGGAATGGTGGATGAGGATAACTTATTGATTAGCGGATTGTAGTGACCAGGCAAACGGGAGTGGAAGTTCAGGTATCGGGTTTGGGACAAGGTTTGGACAAAGGGGATTTCTAGGTCATTGTGGATAGTGAGGTTGGAGACATAGAAGGGAGCATTAACTATTTTTCGGAGTATTTTGGATTGGAGGGATTGGATTCTGAGGATATTGGATCGCTTGGCACACCCCCAAATTTCCAAGCCATACGTCCAGGAGGGTTGGAGTATTGCAGTATATAACAGTCTCTTGTTCTGTAAAGATAGTTTGGAGCGAGAGTCTAGTAGTCTGGTTAGTAGTTTAAAACGTCTGTTTGTTTCCTGTCTTTTCTTTTGTATGTGTTGGCTCCAGGTAAGTCGTTTGTCGAGGGTAAGGCCGAGGTAGGTAACTTGGGTTTTTTGACAGATTTCTCTTTGGAAAAGATTGACGGAAGGGCATTTGGATCTTCGAAGGGTGAATGTGATGTGCGAGGATTTTTCTGGGTTGACTTTGATCCGCCATTTTATGAACCATGGTTCAAGGAGATGGGATTGAAGATGTTTGGACGCTTGTATAGGATCTGAATTGGATGAGAGGATGGCTGTATCGTCAGCAAAAGTAAAGAGGGTTGTGGAATGGTGGATGGGCATGTCAGCAGAGTACACAAGGAATAAGATAGGACTTAGGATGCCGCCTTGTGGAACACCAGCAAGCTGAGGAAAGAAGGAAGACAGAGATGATCCGAACGATACGTTGAAAGATCTGTTGGAAAGATAGGAATTTATTATTAGGTAATAGGTCGAGGGGAGGATTTTTTTGAGTTTGAAAAGCAAGCCCTGGTGCCATACTCGATCAAATGCTTGCGCGATGTAAAGGAATACACCAGAGCAATACTTCTTCTGCTCAAAGGAAGAGGAGATGGAGTCAACTATTCTGTGGCATTGGTGGATAGTGGAATGGGATATTCGGAATCCAAATTGGTGGGAAGGGAAACAGGGTTCGAGAATGGGGATTAGACGTTTCAGGAGAAGCTTTTCGAGGATTTTTCCCATAATGGGAAGGAGGGAGATAGGGCGATAAGACGAAGGATAATTTACAGGTTTTTTGGGTTTGTGAATCATTTTAATGGTTGATAATTTCCAGGAGGTGGGAAAGTAGGTTGTTCTAAGGACTGCATTATATATATAGGTTAGGAATAGGATACCTTTTTTAGGCAGGCGTTTTAGGATTAAGGGGGTGATAAGATCAGGTCCTGGCGCCTTACAGTTTTTAAGTTTGTGGACCGCTAGGGAAACTTCGTGAGGATGAAAGGATGAAGGAGGAGGGGAAAGCGGTAAGGCTGAGTCAAGGAATTCTGCTACATTTAAAGAATGGGTAGGGTTTTGGATGGATTCGTGGGGACGGAATACTTGGGAAAGGTGGGATGCAAAGGATTCAGAAATTTCGGGGTCGGTTTTAGCCCAGCTGTTATCCTCTCGACGGAGAGGATGTGATGGATTTGGATGGGATAGGATTCGTTTCGTGGCTGTCCATAGTGATTTGTCGTCGGGAGTAAGTTTGTTAGTGTATTCAGAGAATTTGTTGTTAAAGTGTTTGTGTAGTTCGTATTGTAGTTGTCTAGTCAGTTGGTTGAGGCGCGTCTTGTCAGATGGATATCGTGTGTTTTGCCATATTCTTCTGGCTCTGTTTTTTTCGGTTCGAAGAAATTGTATATGATCGGGGAAATACGTTACTGGAGGTGATCTATGAGGACATTTCTTAGTAGAAATAAGGAGTCCAGTCTGGATGTCTATAGTCAGTTTGTTTATGGCCGAGTCAATATCATCTTTAGTCTTAAGAGGGATATTTAGGTTTAGAGAGGAATTTAGGGAGGATTGAAATGAGTGCCAATCAACTGGGCCGTTGATGAGGGATGGGCGGCGAGGACGAGTGAAAAGATTAGGATCAATGTTAAAGGAAAGCAATATAGGACTGTGATCAGAGGATAAATCAAATAGGTTGGAAATATGGAAAGGAACATGTCTGACGCCATGTGTTACAAAATAATCTACTATGTCTGGAGCTTTGGATCTGGAAGTAGGCCAGTAGGATGGATTGGGAGGAGGAATGATTTTCAGATTGTGGGAATGGATGGTTTGTTGAAAAAGGTTACCTCGAGAGTTGGAGGTTCGGCATCCAAATTCGGGATGTTTAGCATTGTAATCCCCTCCTGCAATAAATCTGGGACCTAAAGAGGAGAAAAAGGAATTGAGGACGGAAGAAGAGACTGCTTTGTTGGGTGGGCAATAAGCAGAAGAAATGGTAATCGGGACATACGTAGGGGATTGGAGGGTAACTGTGGTACTCTGCAGACATTCCAGGGCAATAGGTGAAGGATCGGGATAGTGGGAAATGGAGGATTTGATTAGGATGGCAGTACCCCCGTGAGCAGTACCGTCTGGGTGGTCCGTTCTGTATGTCCTATATCCAGTAATATAAAAGCGTAGTCGGTTAGTCAAGTGAGTTTCTGTAATCAGGGCTATGTCAATGTTTTTGTCTTGAAGTAAGTGAGTCAGTTCGTCTTTGTGGGCTGGAAGTCCATTGGCGTTCCAAAGGAGGATTGAAAGGGATTTAAAGGAGAGCGCGGTCATGGATGAAGGACGGACAGGATGCTGGTCACTTTATGGAGGAGGTCAGTGAGGGGGGATATGAGGGCTTGAAGGTTTTGAATTATTTGATTTAAGTTTACAAGGGCGGTTGTGATTGAGGAGAAATCAGGGGAGGATTTGGGTTGGGGGATGGTAACCCTCGGGGGAGGTGGACGATGGGGGCCAGGAGTAGGAGCAGAGGTGGTTGTAGGTGGTTTGGGAAGATTCGACCGGAACGCAGAGGCGTAGGTTGTTCTTCCTGGATGTGGTTGACTGGAGGGCTCGGGCTGATAGTCCACTGGAGGCTTCGGTAGGGGTGGGAAGGTTGTAGTATCCTGACTGGGTGCTGCAGGGCCTGTTTGTGAAGTGGTTCTTGCAGGGCCACGTTGTCCACTCCTAGATCTTCTCCGTTTGACTAACTCCTGGTAGGCGCTACAACCGCGGTAGTTTGCAGGATGGGCTTGATGGCAGTTTATGCACATAGCTGGCGTGTCTCTGGTTTTCGAGCACTCATTCGATAGGTGAGGGCCTGCACACTTCACACACATGGGGTTAACCCGGCAGAACTTCTTGGTGTGATTAAAGCTCTGACATCTTGTGCATTGAGGGATGTCCTCTTTCTTATGTGGTTCTTCCACTTTTATTGCTGTAAACAGCAGAGTCTTCAGTGAAAATATGTCACGATTGTTTGGTGCAGGTTTTAGGTTGATGAAGAATAGCGGGAGTGGAGTTCTTGTGGTTTTTTGTAATACGTTACAGGCATCTAGGACCTGGAATCCTAGTTTTCCCAATTCCGAAATAATCATATCTTTTGGCGTTGTGGGATGTAGATGCCTTATGACCACCCTGTATGGTTTGTTTTCTTTGAATTGGTAAGTGTAGTATTCCAAATTTTTGGCTTGGAGGAGTCTGACGATTTTTCTGTACGTTTCGGGATTTTTTGCCTGAATTGAAAATGCGTTTGTTTTTGATTTGCAAGTGAATGTTGTTTGGCCGACTTCTGTTGCTATTGTGTTGCATATGGCGAGGAAATCAATGTCCGGCTTTAAATTTATAGGTGGTGGTTCACCGGAGTCATTGAAGTCTTCCTGGTCCGGCTCTATATCGTCATCTTGGTCTTGTGGTGCTAGTAGTTGGAATGAGTTGGGTGAGGTGAAGTCTGGCTGATATTGTACTGGTGGAGGATGGCGGTAGGTCTGGCGGGTTGATGACGCACTCGATGATGAGCCGTCTGTCTTGGCTTGTTTCTTCTTATCAGGGGAAATATTAGGTGATGCTAGGTCGGAGGCTCTTGATCTTTTTGAAGTGTTGGTGCTGGAGTGTATGGAGTTTTGTTCTGGAATGGGATGCTTCCATATTTTTATTGTTCATTCTTATTTCATTTATTTTTAATTCAAAAAAAAATATATATATATCAATTAAATATTTAACCCCTAAAAATGGCTAAATGTATTATTTAAAATAAAATAAAAAAATAAAAAAAATATATATGGTGATACTGCGAGCTACGATCTCAGGACTTTTGACGTGAGAGTAGCGAGCGCTACCCCTGAGCCAAGGAGTAGTAGGCTGGAGAGAAGGGAGTAAGCCGGGTCCTTGAATGGAAAACAGTAGCCTCTCAGCAGGGACAGAGGGTAGACCCCTAGGCCGGCAGCAGCAGGAACCCCCCACTCCTGGGGCACAGCGTAAATCACTTCGAAAACTATGAGATTTTACTTACAGTTTTTCTAGTGAAATGATGAAGTAAACGCTGTGAAACTTTACACACTGAGTGTTTATAGTTATGGCAGGATGGTTCTCTGCCATTTTTCACGAACTAAAACGACTTTAAACCACTGTTTTGAGGTGAAAAATCAGGAGCTCTTTATAACACTGTGACACTGGCAATGGCTAGGACACGACCTCTTATGAAATCTTAGAATAGAAACTAATAATTCGCACGAATTTAAACAAAATCAACTCTACCGGAACATTTTTCTTCAACTGAGGTGATCGATTCGAAATAGTTAGCAATTTAGTAGATTTTTTTAGACTCCACGATATTTCATAAGATCTCGTTTAACAGAGCAAAATGTCTAACCATTTTACGAAACATCTCAAAACTGATCTTGTCTGTTAATTGGATATTATATAGTACACTTTTCAAAACGCAGTGAAGATGGTATATCATAGTTTTGATTACGGGATATTTGATTGGTTAGTGTGACTTTTTTGAGTTCACGAAACAAAAAATCTAGTTTTTCCAATATATATATATTCAAATACAAATTCGAACCTAGGGTTTTTCTTAACTTATGAAACAACGAAATCGTCAACACATTGATGTCATTTACATACAGAATCACCCTTAAAAAGTGTGGGAATCCAACATTGAGTTCAGCTACTGGGCTCCAAAGAGAAGGTGAGCGTAGCTACGTATGCTGTCGTCCTGTCTTGGTGTCTGCTGGGACGTGACGACCTTCCTCCTTTCTATGAGCTACCACAACATTGCATAGGAAAAAACCACCGTTCCACGACACCTTTCCGCGTAATTTCTTTATAATTTTGGGGTGCGATAGAGGGGTCCTTTACCATGCATGATAATATGCCACAATTACATATGTTTTTTGGAATAAATGAACTTTATTAACAAATTGAGTGCCCACAACACGCCAAGTGTGTCCAACATGGAATTTCCTAGGTGCCTACATTGACATGTCAAGTTCTTCCCGGCTAAAAAGGCTCGAGGGTCAGTTTTCTCCATCTACAAGGGCAGTTTGAAGGAATGCCATCTGGCCCGTTCATATCGAAAATTTATCATGTTATCTTACGTTATCAGCAGATCGGTTTACAAACCAACCAGGGGAGCGTGCGGTGGTGACGAACCACTCTGCATAACTTTTAATACTACATTCGCAATAAAACACATACTGATAGATTGTAAAGAACAGGACTACTTAGACATACTACGCAGCATGCGACAGATACCGATGGTAGCCCACATACAGAAACAATTATTCATAATTATATAATACACATTTAAATTAAATATAAAAATGAAGTATTTGAATACATGTATTCATTGTCATTGTTAAGTATCATAAATCGCTATCAGCTCTCAACATTAATATTTATATTTCGTCAAGTAAATTTAAAAATATGTTTCGTTATTACGTAAACTGGCATTATAATTTTTTTTTAAACCAAAAATAATAGCAGATTTAAAATCAACACCCCTAGAAACCCTAATGTGGTATATATTGCCTCTGCCATGTCAAACTATCGAATATGCAAATCGGAGCAAACTAGAGAATGAACATATTTTATCCATTTCCGAAGTAATATATTGAAAAATGGTCTTAATTGATACTATATTTAAGGCATTAAAGGATATTCTAAAATGGTTAGTTGTGACAATTTGCGACAAGCCGTATCGTCCACAATCCAAGAGCAAAGACTCGAATCTGAAAAACGAGATTTTGCATATTCGATAGTTTGTCAGGGTAGGGACGATATCATCGAAAACAAAAAATAAACGTTTTTCCCATTCTGGAAGATTCTAAAAATTTGTAAGCGAAAAATTTATGTATTTATAAGTAGTCTCGTTCTTTTCAAACTGTCGGTATGTGTTTTATTGTCAATGCCACATTACGAATTCTGAGGTACGTCTGCTCCTTCTCAACGGCATGACAGTTAAGCACTCTTTTATTTCGCGAAATTCATTGCCTGTAGTGTACGTCCATGTCTTTTGTCATTCAACCATAATGTGTTGTAATCTGCACGTAAATGGTTTGTAGAATCATTCGTTCATCGTCAGTTCTTAATCTCTTCGCTGCAAGTTTCGCTTCTTTGTCCGCTTCAGTGTTTCCATAGAAGTTTGTCTGTCCAGGTAGCCACAACATTTCTTTGTAGACGGCACATTATGACTTTGTAGACGGCGTACGTGTTCCAAAGCCCGACAGTTTTCTTGTTCCTTTTCAGATTATAATCCATCGTCTTCCTCAAAACATTGAAATTACAAAGGATCAGTTCCTTTGGGTTATTTTACTCTGGTAATAGAAGTACTCAGTGTTCACTGTAGTTAAAATATAAAATAAGACTAACATTCTTTTGCCCCCTTACGCTAATTGCTAAGAATTCCTGAGAAATCCCCAAGATAATTTAATTCAAAACTTCTATTATACTCTATTAAAGGATAGAGAAAGATCCGCCGAAATTAATTAAGTTTACCTATCTAAGCTTCTTTAATAGGATTATTGGGCACTCCTACTTACTTCTTAGTTCAAAAGTCTCTTTACGGCTCAATAAGTTCTAAATAAATTTTAAACCTAAACGGGAAGCAGGATCTCAACGACCTGCACGAATCCTTCGCCGGCTAGAAGCTTATCAGCATGCGTATCTCGATCTACACTATATTAAGTCCTTTTTAATAAGCCAGGTAACGAAGTGTCTACCTTACACACAGTTGTAGCAGAAGGTGCTCTTAACGACTTGCTGAAGTGGGAATGGGGCTTTAAATGTCCCTTTTGTATGTTATAGTTAATAAATATACAATTGCTGCCTTTAATTAAAACATGGCAACATGCGCCTATAAATGTTTAGTTCAAAAACTTGCTATGCACCAAATTCTTAGCAACAATATTCATCGAGAACATGAGATGAAAAATGAGAAATTATACGAGTAAATCGTATGAATACGATATTTTAATTGTTATAAATGAATGATTAATTGGATCAGTCTTCTTTTGTTCTTTTTATCGAGTAGACATATTTCCTGCAGAACTGCGGAGGCTTTGTTTTCATATTTCATAACAACAAAGCTTTTTGTGACACCTTTTTGCTTCTGCTCAACTCGTCTTATCTGTGGACTCTAGTATAACCACCGCTGACACCACAAAACCACCGTAGAACTTAATTTACCTTTACAAAGACCTCGTACTACCTACTCTTCTCGAAAGAAAGGTCCACAGACCCTCTTTATGGACCAAATCTGCAGTTCAAGGAGATTTTGTCAAAAGCATTGGCCCTGGAAGCAAAACAAGAAGTGTTGGAACAGCCCAGGACACCTAAACTCATCCACACGCTAGCTCACGACGTTGAAAGGAAGAGGAAAAAATGTTCAGGCTGCTACAAAAATCTTAGGAAAAAAAAGCCCGCACATATTGTGAGGAGTGCTCTACGAAGGTCTTTGTCTTCGTTTTTAGTGTGGTATTACTATTTGTTTTTCTCAAATACTATTTTTTTAAAAGCAATGTTTTATGTACTTCAAATGTAAAAATATTAAAATGAAAATAAAAGTTATTTTGAGTGTTATTAAAGGTTGTTGTGAATTTTGTTTTCATTAAATATGAAAAATGGTATGGTTTATAGGGGGGGGGGTCTCACCTCACAAAAAAATCAAAGACATTTCCTGTCTCCAAAATCTCATAAAATTAAATTTTGAGGAGGCAAAAAGGTGCTTTGAATCAAAAAGAAAAATAATTTATGTACGATTACAATTTCCATGAGGTTTGTATAGGCTAGGTAGTTCAATCTATAAACTAAATTGAATTATTCTCTAAACCTGAAAATTGATTAGGGTGGTTCTAAATAAATGAGAGTGGACTGTATTTGAGTGAAACATTGAAATATATTAATGAAAATTCACATGGGTTGAGCTTAATGGTGGGGGTGGATCTGAGGTGGTTGGACTCACATACTTAGGTTTAAAATTGTGGTTTGTTCCTGGCCGGCCCTCTCTCCCTCCTCTCTCACCAGGATAGTTTTCTTCCCCTACTCACTCATAATGGAACTGAAAGAGCGTAGGAAGGAATAAAATAGTCTTTCTTAAAAGATTGTCTTGAATTTCGATGCACTGCACTTTCTTCTTTTCTTCCCACTCTCTTGTTTTTTTCACACACCATATGATTTAAATAGTGATTTATTGTTCAGCTGGATGTGTGATCCCTGAACAAGCCGCCCACCTAAATTAAGCTCAGCTAATTTATATAATTAACACAAAAAATGATAGTTAACTTATACAATAAACAATGAAAAAAAATTACAAACAAATACATTATTCGTACCTATAAAGTGTAGGTTTAAAAGTGAGATAAGTATTTAAATACGCCGATGTCCTACAACGTTGCATTGCTCAGTCTTTATGACGAGATCGCCAATTTTTAAGTTGGGGTTCTTCATGGCCCACATTGCCTTTTGCTGCAAGAACATGGTCACTGCGGAACTTACTCTCCAAGTTAAGAAATCTTCTTGTGACAACTTTGCGATTGTTGCCCAGCTTTACATGCCCAGGGCGGAGTGGTAATCTCACGACAAAACGACCCTCAGGAGTCCGGGAATATGTATTCATGAAATGGTCTTCGCAAAGCGCTTCGGGGTTGCGTCGGACAGCAAGCTTTGGTTCTTCTATCTCCCAAAATGCCTTAAGTCCTTCTTCTATGTTAGATTGCGAAGAGGTAAAAAGCACTGACATTTGTGAAAAGGGACTATTAGCAAGACTGCCTAAAATTATGAACCCTAACGCGGAAGGTTGCAAAAATAGGTTACCGATGCCTGAATGGTACGGCGCCCCGGTGATCAGCAGTGGATATAGTTCTATCCCAATAAGCATGTCAACAATTCCTGGAGTGTGGAAATTTGAATCAGCGAGGTTGTAGTGGAGAAACCTCTCAGCAACGTCTTTGGGCAAAGCAGCGTTGGGTAAGGGAGGTGCAATAGAGTCGATAACGACGGCTTGAGTTGAGAACCTTTCATTGCTATTGTGAGCCTTCAAATGGCAAATGGTGACCCCAGCTGGTTCTGAGGCAGGGGAACCTCCCAGTCCGGAGATGCGGCCTTCATATTTGACCAACTTGGCTCCCATCCTTTGGGCTAAGGTGCGGGAGATGAATGTTTGCTGGCTCCCTGAGTCAAGAACAAGGTTAATGAACTGTAGTATGAATCAATGGGGTCTCCCGTGGTCTAATGGCTAGCGCCTTGGATTCATAAGCGGGAGATGGTGGGTTCGATTCCCAACCTCCGGCAGGAATTTTATCATCCCACGGCTCGCTGGTAAAATTCCTCGCTGCACCCTGGATGTCGGCGCTAATGACCTAGATGTAGATGCGCCGTAAAAAAAAATTAAAAAAAAAAAAAAAAAAAGTATGAATCAATGAATGTCCTCCTCCCTTGGTATACTCACCTAATCCTATGGAGTAGGAAAATAAATGTTTTTGCCTAAATTAATCAATTTTCAGCAGGCTGAATACGCTTAAAGTAAGGAAAGAACACGGGGTCGATTGACCCCGTGTCGCACTTGTGGATAGTTACGCATTTTTCCAGCCGCACTGAACGTCTTAATGATACTGCTTATACTAATAGTGACTAAAACCACCTCTTAGGCCTCGGGTACGATACGAGCGCTGAGCGGTAAGCGACAGAGCGACCGAGCGTTTAGCGGAAGTGTGGTGCCGGCTACGCTACCAAAGGTAGCACCGGAAATTAAAGGTAATTTCCTTTAGTCTCCGTCATCGCATGCTCCAATATACGTTTTTTATTTTAAAATATAAATTAAAAAAATTAATATTTTTAATGTTTAGTTAATGATATTATCTTACCTTGCAAGTTTAATGCATTTCCATGCCTTGCACTTCCGAAATTAAAAGCTCACATTCACTATCATCATGGTGATTTTGAATGACCACTTATACGGCTAAAGGAAAATAAATAAATAAATGAAGAAGCATAAGAAAATAGAAGAAAACAAGAAATATAAGAAATACATTGTGGAAAAAAAATCAATAAAACAAATTGTATCTCATGTAAGCAATTGATGGCTAATTCATAGGCCGGACGCTTATTATCATTTCAAGGAGAATAAATTGTATGCAGAAACAAAAAAAAAAAATTGTCCTTGGAATGATAAGAAAGCTGTAGCCGTAAATGTTCAGCCATCAGTTGAACATAACTGTTTTTCATTCATAGTATTCATATTTTAAAATTATTTATAAGAAAGGTAGCTAGACTGTTATAAGCATTGGAACGTTGTAATTGGCTGGTTATAAACATCATTCCACGTAACTTAATAAACAAGGGAAACAAAAAACATAAATGTGAATTGGCATCGTTGTTCTAAATTTTATTAGCTTTCATATTAGAAAAAAATAATGAAATCGGTCAAGATTTAATGGCTCTAGCCTTTTTTGTAGCACGAAAAAAATAATGCCTGGTGTGAGCGATGAGAAAAATGTTAAAGTCTAGGCTGAGCGATGAGCGACTGGATTCCTACAGCACTTTAGCTTGACATTAATGTGAGCGACGTTTCTCTGAAGCTTTTCGCTTATTCTTCATCGCTCTTCACTCGTATCGTACCCGAGGCCCTCTACTGCTTAATTAAAATACCTACACACGTTTTAGACTCGAGTAGCTAGGGCCGGTATGCTTTGGAGTTACTTATCATGCTCGGAGATGGAGACATAAGTGAATTTAACATTAGAAAAAAAAAATGGTCATTGAAACATTCATGATCCTCGCTTTATCTCTTGAATATAATTTATGGCGCGATTCTGCCAAAACGGCGCTCCTCCCCAAATACAAAATCCACTCCTCCGTCGACTAAGCACATGATTGTGCCTTCCGGTGATTCACTATCCCACTTAGCGACTACAGAATCGGTAATTCCTCATTCACAGGTTAGGCTTCCTGAATTATTCATTGGACAACTGAAGAACCTTAATTCACCTTCAATCAATAGACACACTTTATTACAGCCCCAGTTATACGCAATTTATACTATCTATTTTTAAAAATGGATTTTTTTAAATATTTTCTTAACCATTGATTCTAGTGAATATTTTTAAAGAAACATTTCCGTAGAGCGCTTTATCATAAATAATTATGTATACGGACTTTTTCCCAGAGACAGTATTTTTCGATAACACCGGCACACACAAAAAAAAAGTGGTCCAAAGGCACCACACATATATTCTTGTGTATTTCGACGCGCTAAATCCGAATTCGGAGTCCGTTTCACACCATCAAATCACGTTTAAGAGCATTTGAAGGTCAAATCTCGTATGAAGTCGTTAAAGAAGAAATAACTAGAGCTTCCATGATTTTGAGGGTCGCTGAATTCGAATCCAAGGTCTGTTTCAGCACATCGGCGCAAAATCCGGGTAATTTCAAGGACAAATGTGTTTATTTTGCATGGAATGAATCTGCAGTCAAAATACTTTTTTTTTGCAAAATAGACATTTTTTTGTCTTGAAAAAAACTTAATTTTGTGCCGAAGGGGTGAAACAGACCCCCGCATTCGAATTCAGCGACCCTCATAACCACGGAAAATTTCTTTCTTTCTTCGTAAACGATTTCATACGAAATTTTACCTTCAAATGCTCTTAAACCTGACGTGATGGGGTGAAACGGACTCTGGACTCGGATTCAGCATTTCGAAATACATAAAAATATATGTATGGTGCTCTTGGAAATTACCATGCTTGAAAGAGACAATTGGAGTCCCCACATCACCGTCACACTTTTATTATATTGTTACCCATTTCCGCATACAATTTTCGTACTGTTTGTTGTAATATACATAACTATTTTAGTAGTCCATAAAAAAATGGAAAGAATTTAGACTTTTGTATACTGACTGAAACTGGTCTGTTTTTTCAGCGATGAAAAATTCTCTGTTTAACGATGGTGGCTTACGAATTATGGCAATCTGTAGTTATCCAGAAATTATTGGCCTTGGTTTCCTATACATGCGTAAAAGTAAAACCTACAGGAGTAAACAAGTCATTTGTTCAGATCGAATATACCATGCACGATATCTCAACTCAATGAAAACATTACGTTCTATAAAGATATGATTTGGGCATGAAATGATTGAATGTTGTTGTCCACATTATCCGTTCAGAAATCGCCTGAAAGTGGTCCTAAGGTCGTAGGAAAACGCTGTACGTGTCTACGTGTACGTGCCTGTTTGCATAGCCGCTCTCTGTCTACACGCTATTTCGTCCCGTCATAAGACGCCTGGTGAGGCAAGATAGGACCAAAACCAACAAATGTCTTGACTCCATTTGGATTCTCCCTTTTGTATATGCTTAATTGTGTGTTCACGTCCATTGCTTGGGAAAACCATTTTACGGAACTACAGTAAAGCCACAAATTATATTTGCTGGACCAATAAGAATGGAATGTGAATGTAAACCTGCAATAATCATGTCATTTGAACTACAAAATATTGGTATACTCGACGTGTTCCACGTCTTTTTAGACTTTAGACATAGCCTAAAGTTGAAAGTGCTCTTGCAGAAATAGAAACTCATTCATCAAGACATAATTTTTTCTCATCCCACGGCTCGTTGGGAAAATTTCTGGATTTCGGCGCTAATGGCCAAGTTGTCGAAGCGCCGTAAAAAAAAAAAAAAAAAAAAAAAAATAATAATAAATAAATCAAGACATAATGTACACGAGTACGGAAGTCAAAGATTTTGTAACATTAAAGACCAAAAAAATATTAAAACCATATATTCATGATTTACTAAAATCTTACTGATAGACACATGACACAATACAAATTAAACGCAAACCTATATTTTATTACAAAATTCGAAAATATCAAACCAACGAAGTTAAAATCTCCTAGATTGTTACTCTGTAAAATGTATGAACACATTTTATTGATTGTATAATTGAATGTATATCTAATATTGTATTCTTGTATAAGTGGATGTGTAATGAATTGTAGAACTGGTGGTACCAATTGTCGATTTGTATGCATATATGTGATCATGTAAACGTTATGAGTGAAACGCCTTAGTTGCGAATGCTCATATATAAATATATGTTTCCAACTCTTTCAATGGGCAATTCCTTGAAATTTTCAATAATTATTCAGTGATTAAAAGGAGTACACTAGTCAATTACTGGTCTAAATGTGCTCTCAATTCCATACGATACGAATCGTTCCAGACTGGCAAAACGCCTGATTTCCAGGACGTTAGATTGTTCGATATACGGTGGCCTGCTGAACCCCATTATTTGATATATCCTGTCTTCTGTGTAAAAAAAAGAATAAAGAGTGTTTCTCCCATAAGAGAAAGACTCCTGAAGGGAAGACTGGAAGCTGAATGAAACCGTAAAATAAGCATTTCATTTGTATAAACCATTTCATTAAAATATTTCAAATAGTTCAGTTTTTCGAATTCGATCTTAAATTTGTGAAAGAAATACCGCCAGTCTTAATTACATAAGTTGATGGCTACTATACTTTTTAAACTGAGATCGATCTAGTGTATTTAATCCGTTTCATTCATTGGCAATCTCAATGCTCACAATACAACCCTGAAAATTCATGGCCACATTCAGGTCTACCTTTGGTCGCGGACTCCAAGAAATTTCTAATACGAAATTCATACTTAACCATTCGTTCGTCTGTGTATTTTACCTCAGTATGAGACTCTCATAACCAACGCAATATCTCTGTTAAGCGGGCAGATTCTGGCTAGAGAGAAAAAACATAACATAAAGAAAAATGATAAATTATTCAGCAAGTCCCTACATTGGACATTCAGCCAATGAGACCATGTACTGCTAGCCTATAATGTATTCTACAGGCGTAATACAAGCTTAATTAGCTTTAGAAGCGCCTCTAGTACATAGCACCAATAATGTCGCTAGCCTGTAGTCGCTTGCATCCACTTCACTTCGCAGACAGTCTCCGTCCATCAGACCAATGAATAATTAAATAAAAATTATACAGGGTGTAACGTATGTGATGACAAATTCTTCAGGAGGTGATAATAGACAAAAATCGAAACACAAATGGGCCTTTGGGCTTAGTGTCAATTCCCAACAGGGAAGGAGGAAACTTAAATTTTGTGATTTTGTAGGTTAACCTCGTTTTTCGTTGAATAGAAAGCAATAACTAAATAACTGTTTAAGGGTGCGTTTACACTAGGATAGTTATTGCAGGATATTTACATCAGAGAGAAATTCTGACTAATGTAAACCATGTAGAATTTATGTCTACATAAATTCTACATGGTTTACATTAGTCAGAATTTCTCTCTGATATGAATATCTTGCAATAACTATCCTAGTGTAAACGCACCCTAAGATATGTAATTCCCAATTGCAGCGTCGCAAACAAGACAAAATTTAATTGAAGAACGTGGAGACTTTGTTAATTATAAACCCAGTAAAGGAGCCTTAAACGCAGTTTACATTTACAAACTTCTTCAGATTTGACCATTCAGCTATGTTTTTACAGCTTTTGCAAATTGACCTTCACGAACTCCTAGAAGATATTCCCTGAAGTCGAGGGTAAGGTAGTTGGTTCCAGATGGACGGCTGCCTTGCCCACAGTGGCCAAGGAGTAACCATATTTCTCAATAGGCTTTTTGGGGAAAGGCCCATAGGACAGAATGGGCCTGTGAAGTGGCCGGATATTCTATTTTTATAATAATAAAATTATAAAAATAAAATATCAATGAAATTTGTTAACTTTTTTTTATTTCATTTGAATTTTGCTTAAAATTAGTACCTAAATTTGTAAAATATTAGTTAATTTTTATGGATTAAAAGATAAATATTTATCAATATATTAAAGAAAATCTGTTTCTTGCTGAATTGGCTAAAACTGGTACGAGTAAAATAAAGTATGACAATTAGATTTGAATAATTATTTTTCACTTAATTTCCAAAAACAAGAATAAATAATATTTATATTTTTGAGAAAAACAGTGAATGAAAAAATATAAATTCACGCACATAAATATATGAACACGTTATATATTTATATTAGTGATTTTTTCTCTATGTTGGAAAAAAGATAAAACGGATTACTACCGTAGAAATGTGCCAGATTAATCATAGATTGCTAAAGTCATATTAATTCTGCAATGACATATCCCTTTTGTTTATTTATTTGATAATTATTTGTATACTTGTTAGTTCTTTATCCCATGAAAAAAAATCAATCTCGTTAAGAATTGCCTAAAAAAATGAAGAAACATTTGACTTTATGATTGTGCACGTATAAACCATTTCCTGATAACTATCGAGTACTGTCCTGAGGCATGACTCCATAAAGATTTGCTACAGAAATGCTACAATTATGTAAACCAATAGTTCTCTTTGGTTCAAGGAAATACTTGCTAGACGATTGCCTCGACTAGATTTACATGAAATTGAAATAAGCTGAGAGATTCGAGAAACTCTTTTCCATTTCTTGTTATTTTTTTTTATTTTTTTTTTCATTTTTCCTTTCCTTTGCTATCTGAAAGCTCCTTCAATATAGAAATTCATAAACTCAAGGTTGCATTGAATATTTCTTATTTCATATTAGACTCAAGTGAAAAAAAAAAACAAAAAACCAATGCGTTCAAGTTCAAAATAAAACAATCATATTGGGTAATGAAGTTTTCTATTTACAAGAGATAGAAACTAAAATATTTTTACTTTTTATGTTATTTTAATATGATTTTGTTAATTTTGATTGTTTTCCGCCATTGTAGTCTTTGTATTTTTTACCGCTTGCAGACTTTCAAATAATCGATTTATTTTGCCAAGAAAAACTTCTTACATTTATTAGAATATTTGAATTATCTTACTTTGCTCATTAGCATACGATCGAATATTTTAATTGGTTAACTATTCAATTATTAAAATTATTTTTCACAAAATGATTATATCTCAAGGCCTTCACAACATTTCCATTGAAACTAACATATTTTTGAAATATTATTGAACGAATAATACGTTTATAATAAAGTTTGAAACGTAGAGATTGTCTTTCTTTTGAAAGAAATAAACCAAAATTATGAACCTGCTAAACAAAGAAAAATATACAAACTGCAGTAATTTATAAAAAAATAAAATAAAATAGTCAACATATTTTCTATATGTTATGCTTCATAATATATTATATTATAATATTATATTTATTACTTTTTTGTCGTTTGTTAGTCATTTGTTAGTCAAAGACTAACAAAAAACACACGATGATTTACAAACTACTTATATACAATACCATACCCGATCAATATGGACTAGAATAAATATTAATTTATTAATGAATTAATTATATGGGGATTAGTGGAATCCCTCGGGTAATGATTTTACTCAGGCAGAGTTGTTCATTAATGTCAGACAAAATAATTAGGCTCAGCAACCTTCATTCGTAACCAATCTCATTATTTATCACTCATTCGCTTCCATAACATCTCTAGCGATGATTCTATAACCACGATGATCATAGGAATAGAGATCATGGCTGTGAAGTTATGAAAAACGTCAGGTGTAGCCCTCACTCAGAGAGACCTTGCGACACCTAGCGTATCAGGAAAAGCCGAGGCCGGGGAAACAGAGCTGGAAAACTGGCTATCATACATAAATGGCTGGAAGGAGAAACGGGATGTTTAGCGGCCATCAATTCGTCACGAGGCGGTAATCCGCGTGCTTCGGCCGAATATTGATAGGAGCTGCGATTCAGAGCCCTATCTGTTAGTGACAGTCGGGTTATGTACTTCTTTGTTTGGAATGGTTTTCTTTTTATTCTTTTCATTACTTCAACGGGATATCAATATCTAGATAAAACTTATTGTTCGCTTTGCAGTCATATTTTTAACTTCTTCTCTCAAGCTATTTATACACTAATGAGGATCTTATTTAACTTTTTAAGTACAAATGAGGACGTATTACATTAAAAAAATCTGTATTACACAGTATGTAAAGATAGTACATATATATATATATATATATATATATATATATATATATATATATATATATACATATATCTGTGGCTTGGAAAAGATGGCCAAACATCTGAAAATTCAGTGAACATCAGGGTGGCATAAATATAATTGTTAAAAAGGCCAACGTTTAAGAATATTTTTCTTTTCCTCAATAAGTAACAACAGGATGTACATACAGGGTGTTCAAAACTCGATTGACACCCCCCCCTTTTTCCCACAATTTTTGAAATTTAAAAACGAAACTCGGTGGGTCTTAACGTGGTCGACTGTACTTTCATTGGACCTAATGCACGACCAATCACCTTTCTCCAGTTCATCTCCAGAGACCCTAACTCTGGAATCTCCAATGGAAAGGGGTTATTTTTATGACGGATTATTGTAGAGAATTGAATTTTATGTCGATTTCATATCTGTCATTTTTTCGCTAAAGCGCACCAATGAGTAACAAATTGCTAAAAACCGATAAAACCCTTGTTTTTCGTCACTTTTCTGCCAATAACGTAGAAAGTATGCGCGCAATGAAAAAAGTACCTTATATAAACGATGTAGAGAATTAAATTTACTTTCCAAAAAGTACCTTTATTAGCTTTCATTTAAAAAAAAATCATTGAAATTGGTTAAGATTTGGAGGCTGTAGCCTTTTCTGTCTTGTCGTTCAATTAGATAGGAGTGCGTTAGTAAACTGTGTCCTAAGCGAAGTCTCGTAATAATAACTTGGTCTCGTCTTGTTAGGCTTTCTCTTGACCAGGGTCTTATTGTATTTTTTATTTCCCGCAGTTTGCTTTGAGAATTAGTCCATTCTGTCTGCCAGTCGGTTACTGTCTTATATTTAGCTAATTTGCATAGGTCAGTTGCTGTCATTATGTTCAGGTCAGGTATAGGCAGTGTTGTTAAATACCCGGGTATTTATTCTTAAGGGTAAATACCCAGGGTAAATACCCAATTTCATAAATACCCGGGTATTTAAGGTATTTAACTAAACCGCGACTCAGTAATCGAATATTGTAAAATGCCATGGATCTAGCCAGTTTAGAGCTATTGCAACACTGAGAAACTATTAAAACAATAATAAAATATATAATAGGATCACTAAGAGGTTAATAAATAATAAATTATCACCTGAAAATTTGCTACGGACCTTACGAATACCAATAAAACAAGTTGTTTGCCTAAATTTGATACTACTCTACTGCATTCACAAAAATGTAGCCTCAGCTAAAACTTTGTACTAGGATTATCTCAATTTCTCAAAACTCAAATTAAGTTACCTACTCATTGATCAAAACAAATGTACCTTTTAAGCCTCTCCACCATAACATGGGACTTATTTTATTATTTTCTTTGTCATTGTCTTCAAGACCTTCCCAAACAAAGGATCTTTGCCATAATCCCTCTTGGTCCCTATAGCCAGCTATGTTTTTCCGAAGATCAACTGATTTCAATCCCATGCTTCTGCCTAACTCACACACAAAACAAATGGAAGAGTTCAAAAAGTCTGCAGCAAGATGTGCGTTTCCAAAACCAAACTGAATGCGTTTCTCCTATTTAGTTAACACAAGTTTTTCCTCCGTTTTTTTGAAGAGAGGATTCTGGATTTCTTGTTGAAGAGTTTTCAGTAATTCTTAAATCTCTTATGAGCTGTGTGGATCAAAGGGGCATTTAACTGAATGGCAGTGATAAGTTCAACAATTGGATCAAGGAAGTTAACTAGTTTCCTGACTCGGACTCAAAACACTCTGTCATCAAGAAGCTACCTTTTCATTTCTGGTGAGATTTCCGCTTACTGTAATATTGTTACTACTGTATGAGCATAATTTCAAATAATATTAACAAGGATCACAAACTTAAACTTAACTTAAAATGTTTTTGAACTATTATAATAAACATTAAAAATGTGTTTGGCCCTTTTTTAAAATTTAGATAACTCCTTAATAATTGAATAGGCTTCATTAAAACCTTTTTAAAATTAATTAACCTTCCCCACTGTAAAAGTAATCATGAAAATTCATAGATATACATTAAGTTGTAAATACCCATAAATACCAGGACCGACTTTTAACTTTCTTTAAAATATTACTGGGTAAGTATTAATGTTCATTAAGCTTTTATGATCAAATGGGTAAGTTTCAGTCCTTGTATGCACCAAAAAATATTCAAAGAAGTTGTATCAAGCTCAAAAACTGAAAATACCCACTTTTTGGGTATTTACCTTCCCTGTGGGTAAACACCCGGGTAAATACCCAATTTATATTTACCTACCCACTGGGTATTTACCCACCCCACATCACTGGGTATAGGTCTTTGAGTTGCAGTTTTTGCTAGTAAGTCTACTGTAGTGCTCTATGAAATCCCTTCATGTCCAGGTAACCAAAACATAGTGATATGTCTGTTCTTTGTTTGAAGTTGGAATAATTGTATAAAAATCTCTATGACTATAATTTCCTAGAATTTAGCTACTTAGACCTGAGTCACCCTGTATATATATATATATATATACAGGGTGGTCCGTGTAAGATTATAAGAAATTGCATTTCTACCTCCCCAAAATAGATTCTTATTAAACCTGTGGCATTTGCGAATATTAGTAAAGACTCTGTTTGGTAAAAGGTTTGCCTCGTTTAGATAAAATTGCCGGTGAAAGGGAATGCGCTTCGTAATTTAAAAATAATTCGATTAAGTAAGGCTTATTATTTGTATTGCACATGAACACAAATTGTTTCCTTAGTCACTATCTTAAAATAACCGTGTGAGTAATATTTCAGGATTTGGACTGCGCAGTCAAACACTTAATATATATTGGCATTCGACATCTATACAATACAGATTGATAATAATATGTAATGTTATCAAAACGTCGTGACTAAACAAAATAATACATCGAATTTTTGTTTGTGAGGAAGGAAAATATCTTAGTTCAAGCCACTGGTACGTTATCACATTTTTAACTGCATATATATATATATATATATATATATATATATATATATATATATATAAATTTATTGTAAGTTTATAAAATATTATAACTACTATTTTATTTTATATTTTTTGTTTCCAGTTTCTTCCTTTCCTATTACAGTAAAGCCCAACCCAGAATGGACCGCTATTTCAGGAACACAGCTATCTTCAGGACACACATCCAGGAGTGTATATAGAAATTAATTTTGCGGCGGCTGGGAGCAATGGGGGATTTGAGGGGAATAGAATACTAACAACCTAGAACTTGGAATAGATAGCAAACTAAAACGCTATTACAACCCAAAGAACATATTTTTTCTGAACTTATTCTGAATTTATTTTTGAGGTTTTTATGACCCATTTTTACAAAATTGGTACCTGCAGCCCCCCTTATATATGCCCATGCACACAACCAGTCGAGGGACGTCGTTAGTTTTGCTAGAATTCAAAGACGACCACTGTAAAATAATAATATCTTGTCATACTGTTTTATGTTGCTGTTTCAATGAAACTATATTTTCGCTGACCCACTTACGGCAGACTTTTTAGCCTGGATTGATGGAATTTTCCATCTCGAGTTAATCTTCTACAAGGTTGCCCTGTTGGAAACTAGTTTATAAAAGACCTTGGAGAAAATTACTTGAATGATTTTCTGCCTTCATAGCCCAGGAGGAAAAGCCTTTGGATTCGATTCCGTTATTATATAGCTGACCGCTCCAATAGTCTATCGCTGCCGTTTTCCATTAAGATATTAGGCGTTGAGGATACGAAGGGCAAACTAAACATGCGATGAAATTTTCTTATCCCACCATCCGAATCTGAATATGAAAATCGGAGCAAATTAGCGAACGAACATATTCAATACATCGACGGAGTAATATATTGAAAAATGGTCTTATTCGATACTTTATTTAAGGCATTAAAGGCTATTCTAAACTGGTTAGAGATGCGACAAGCGGAATCTTTTACAATCCAAGAGCAAAGTATCGAATCTGAAAAACATGATTTTTCAAATTCGATAGTTGGCATGAGAAGGACTATATATTTCTACTAGGTTTCTATAAATCGAAGAAGCATTTTCTCATTTATCGAATTCTTAAATCATATAATGACGTCAGTGATGTCTTGGGAGACCCATTTTAAATGAAATTTCAGCACATAATAAAGTTTCAACCACCAAAATATGATAAATAGAAGTGAATATAATGCTATAATAAATGAAAAATGTAAACAAAAATAAATTGAAAAGGATCGACCATAAACAGATAGAATATTAAAAACCGACATTACGGGATGAACTTGTATATATATATATATATATATATATATATATATATATATATATATATATATATATATATATATATATTAATTCTTCTGAATATGACCCAATATATATTTTCCACTTGTTATTTTTTCTTTATTTGGCAGAGGGTCGATGAAGCAGAACACCATTTGTTTTTGTTCACTATTTTATTTCATATATTTTGCCCGACATGTTTCGTGCATTAATTCGCACCTCTTCAGGGGCTTTCCTAAAAAAAAAAATATTTTTTCGTAAATCCCAAATTCAAATTTTGTACAAAATAAACATTTATCATTCCTCTAAATTAATCTACTGTTAAAAAAATATCATTTTATTAAAAATTCTTATCCTACCTTATCGGGAAGTCCTCTTGTCATGTGTACTGGCTTTAGTCAGGCGTAATACTGATAAGTCATTTGAGGTAATGAATATGGCTATATCCTATCGATTCTTTCGGCTCTTTTAATTGTATCGATTATCGGTAAAATAGTTCATGGGGTTTAATTTATAATACTATGGAAAATTTGATGGACATTTTTCAAATCGTTTTTTTTTATTTATTGCTGTTTTTGAGTTTTTAATTATATAAATGTTTTCTTTTATCTTTCTTTTTAATTTGTTCCTTTCTTTACTTAAAATATCAACGTCGGTAAAATTAAAACTATGTTTTTCATTTACTGCGTGTTCCGTCAAAGTCGTCCTGTTCTCGTTAGTGTCTTCATTGACCCTCTGCCAAATAAAGAAAAAAGAACAAGTGGAATATATATATATATATATATATATATATATATATATATATATATATATATATATAATTTTTGTGTCCAAATTACTACAAACAGCTAGACATATTTAATTATGGAACAAGGATTAATGCCTTCTAACCAATCAGGTTCGCGATGAAATCCATCGTTTACGTAAAGGAAAATTCACAAGAAGCAGAAGGTAATCCAGAGGAATTATGGTTTATAACGTGATAAGCCTCTGTCGGTGCAGCTCTTGAACGTAAGATCAGATATTCATGTGTAATCGGTTTCCTTTAATGAGCGGCCAGCCTTACTGTACATGTTGGCGCAATTAGGGAATTTGCAAAGTTTGATGTTGGTAAAACAAAACTGGTTTTTTATCACATTTCTTCCATCTTGAGGGATTATTTTTATACGTTTCTACTGGGAAATAAGATAATTGTTCAGTAATAATAGCATATATATCTACACCACACCCGATTACTTTCTGCATCATGAAGGAAATTTAAGTACTAATGTTACCTAACATAAATACTGAAGAAGAAATAATTTATTCTTCAGTAAGTGATCGCGCCTACGGGGATTTCACACTTTTAAGATGGTACCTGTATGGTCTAATGAGTCAACATTGTGATAAGTTTGATTCACTTATTTTTATAAAAAGAGGTATGGAATTGCCTATAATATGCCTGGTAGCCACCGGTTATTCACCAGATTTTTTCAAATGAGATTGTACAGTTTATTGTTGCGTAAGGAGAAGAATATTGTGCTTATTAACTGGCTGTTGTCTCTCAACAATTCGATCATGGAATAGTAATTTGAGTCGTCATATAGATTCTGTCAGTAGGTGTTTTACGATTAATTCTCTATTGCAGTTATCACAAGTTGGTTTGTTAAGTCCTTTAATAAGATATTCGTGTGGTAGTCTTGAGTGACTAATTAAGAGTCGGGAAAGTACAATTTCTTCACTTCTGTTGTCTCGGTAGCTGCGTTTCCAATCCTCAATTCTACGTAATTTATTTATTTATTTTATTTCATTCTTGAAGTTCGCAAGATTGGCGACCAACTCATTTCATGTTACGTCAAAAAATTAACAAAAAAAAAGAAAGAAAGAAACATAAAACAAATGGTAAATAAATAAATTAGAAACATAAAGCTTAACAAAAACGTGAAAAATAAGAAAGTAAGAAAAAAACAAACAAAATAAAAAATAAAACTAATGTAATAATTAGATTAAAAGATGAAATTTCGAAAGATACGTTGAGAAAGTCCAATGAATTATTTACAGTTTGGTGTATAACTGTGAGTTTTTTTAAATATTTGAGTATTGTAAGGATGTGTGGACTACCTTCTGTCAGCAAGTCGTTTAAGTCGTGGGGAATATTTGAGTATTGTATGGATGTGTGGACTACCTTCTGTCAGCAAGTCGTGTAAGTCGTGGGGAATATTTGAGTATTGTATGGATGTGTGGACTACCTTCTGTCAGCAAGTCGTGTAAGTCGTGGGGAATATTTGAGTATTGTATGGATGTGTGGACTACCTTCTGTCAGGAAGTCGTGTAAGTCGTGGGGAATATTTGAGTATTGTATGGATGTGTGGACTACCTTCTGTCAGCAAGTCGTGTAAGTCGTGGGGAATATTTGAGTATTGTATGGATGTGTGGACTACCTTCTGTCAGCAAGTCGTGTAAGTCGTGGGGAATATTTGAGTATTGTATGGATGTGTGGACTACCTTCTGTGAGCAAGTCGTGTAAGTCGTGGGGAATATTTGAGTATTGTATGGATGTGTGGACTACCTTCTGTCAGCAAGTCGTGTAAGTCGTGGGGAATATTTGAGTATTGTATGGATGTGTGGACTACCTTCTGTCAGCAAGTCGTGTAAGTCGTGGAGAATATTTTAGTTAATGAGTTGTCTGCAGTTTGTAAGTACATATATGTAATTTAAAGTCGGTTAGTTGAGTCCGGCTTTCTTTCCAATAACTTAAAATATTTTGTTTAATTGCATTGATCAAGTCTTGGTGTGTGATTGATGGGTTGAACTCAGATTGTTTTGGGGCAAGTTTAGCATATGAATCTGAGAGGGGACGAAGAAATAATAAATAAATAATAATATTATTAAATAAAAGATACTTGTTTGATAAAAGAAACAACCAAACATTATTGTTTTTATAGCGCATCTACTTCCAGGTCATTACCGCCCAGCTATATATTAGGGCGCAATGCCATATTCAGCGTACCCATCACTGAAATCGTTCTATGGCAGACCATAGGGTACTACCAACTGAGAAGTATAAACGACCAAATTTTTTATTTATTTTATACTTTTTTATGATTTTTAGTGCATAACTGAATTTCTTGTCAAGTGCATTTGGGAAGTGGTTCTCTTGCATTTGTGTTTCCTGGCAATGTTCTCAAGACATCATGAATGTGCAGAAAAGACCCAAAACACTATTTATAGTTATGATTAATAGAACATTCATTTATCCCATTGTTATCTGAAGAATCTGGTTCAAGCCGAGCCCAATTAAGATATGATCACACCTGGTTAGTCTACCGTTGTATTTAATTAGCAGTAGTTATGTTATAAGAGCACTTAACCTTTTTATATTATGTAGAGAAATAAAAAAATAAAACATTACCGTTTACAATATTTAGTTAACCTTTCTAAAGTGTATTTGAACACACCATGAGTGCTTGTTGACAAATAACGATAATGTAAAACAAATAGTCAAAGTAAAGACAAATTCAGGTTTAAATTAATGTCCATGATTTGTATAACTTTTTGTAATCATTATAAAATAATAAACTATAAAATAGTCAATAAAACCATGGACAGTGTAACTATCCCTGTGAAATATAATGTGAAAAAACAATCGTTGCAGAAGGCCTTATCAATAACAAAAATACTTACTCGTACAGATACCCTGACCACAAAATATTTGGATGTATTCAACATATATATATATATATATATATATATATATATATATATATATATATATATATATATATATATATATATATATATATGTGTGTGTTTTTGTGCAAGAGTTTAGTATACGGTTTTATAATTTCTGGCTTAAAATGTATTGGAAGAATAACAAAATCAGTCTGCAGATCTACAGAACATAATAAATCAAAAAATATTAGCTGACTCACCAGAAATATTAAAATTATTTATTTTATTTTGTATTTTTATTTATTATTAAACTAAGTACATAACTAAAGCTTCCGCGTTGGCTAGTTAATGCGAAATCCTTAGTTATGTTCTTGATGTAATAATATATATAAATAAATATTGTATGAAATGTGCTTATGCAGCCCATGTGTGACTAACATTTTTTTTATAATGTTCCTTGTTAAAACTGGTTCAATGTCTTTTATATGTAGTAAAGAAATAGAGCTGTGAAGCCGTAAGAAACTCTTCTATGAAAAGTACTTTACTTTCCAAAGGTCTTATCAGGACAATGTATTCTGCTAAATCATATCCTATTTTAGAAATGAAATACCTCTCCTTGGATTTTAAGCTAATACTCAATCCGTGAAATTAAAATGAATAATTTACAATGTAGATTGCATTCTGAGAAGAGAAATGCATAATTTAAAACGCACACGACAATACTCTACTAAAAATAAAAAAGTAACATCATTACGTATTTAATGAATTTATAATTTCTATTGCAACCTAAAAAACTTTATTTTAATAAAAATGTATTTCTTGGTGTACAATTTCATTTTGATTTTTTTAACTATTCTGAATTACTCGAAAAATAATGCTGTAAACATTCTTTCTTTGCAAGCATGTTATGACCGACAACAGTGCTTCTGGAAGTGTATACATTATTTTATTAAAATTTTAGGCTGCGTTATGTATGTTGCCATCCTCAAGTGCAAAAAAAAATGTTTAATTTGCCTGTAAATAAATAAAATTTATCTGTTATTAAATTATTTACATAAAAGCAACATGGGATGTCGTATCGTCTGGAAATCAGCATTTCCGGAAACATTTCTTTGAGGGACTCGTTGGATGTGTTGCAAGTTCCATCTTGCTGAAACCATGTGTTACGATTGTAGCCAGCAAATTACAGTAGCATCGGTGCCAAGAACTCTCGTAACATTTTCACATACTCAGCAGAATTAATAGTAGCCGAACAACCACGCGAATATTCGAAAAAGTAAGGACAAAAAACTAAATAAACTACGTCAACTATTAGAAAAAATCAACCAAGAGATGTCGACGAACTCGCGGTCTCTTTTTCGACGAGTTTTCGAAAATGTTGGTAGTCGCTCAGAAGAGAGCAAATGTCGGAACAGCGGTTATTTAGATGATTAATTTTAAAAAAATATCAACTAATTAGCTTTCTTGTAAATAAACAATTTTTAGAATATGTCAAACGTTATTTATACGATTTTTTCAAATTTTAACGAATTCCTCGTCTACCCTGTATTTCGATAAATCACAATTAAATATATTGTCACTTTCGACTGATTACATATGTTTTATTTATTTTTTTAATAAACTTTTTTTTGAGTTAGATTTAAAATAAATAGGCTATTAACATCTTCAATTTCTTTGTCCAAGCTAATTAAAGTCTGCTAAACTTAATACAATGCTCTGTGCTTATCCCACGGTTTCTTTAGTTCAAATCTCCTAATCCATCTAAGAGTTCTAATTACCCTGCAAACTGTGAACATAAATAGATTATATCAGACGTGAAGTAACATGGATTCCTCCGATGTGAGAGAAAATGCAATGGTCCATTCTCATCGAATCTCTAGGAATTGAGTAACATCATTAGCTGCAATTTTATGTATGCTTGATAATGATCAAAATTAATTTTTTTTTCTTCAACATGAAAAATCTTTTGTCACTAAAAAAAACGCATAAAAATATACAAAAAAGCTTATTTCAGATTTTCTTAATGTTATTTTTAAAGAAAAAAAAAACAGTAAAAGCGATTTATCCTTAAAATATCAATTACATTTTTGAGTCGAGTATATTTAACTAAAATAATTCGATGCATATAATGTGACATAATGTATATATTGTATCAATCATTCTCAAATTCATCTTTTACATACCTTAACGAGAACATTATGTAATAGAATTTCAGGTTGATTAAACTTTTCGATCATTAGTATTAATAGTGAGTAATTGTTGGGGGGACTTTCAGTAATGACGAGTTTATTAAGCCTGCAATATTTTAAGAATTACTATTAATTTATTAAGAAAAAACGAAATTATTGATGGATCTTTTACCAGATGAAATTTTTTTTTTTTTTTTTTTTGCAATTTGTAAAATACAAAAATGTATGGTTTGTCCCTTGGTGAAAGTGTCTCGTATATGGAAAAGATCACTAAATTGTTTGTTATGTTTTTTGTTTGCTTTAAAAGTACCTAATTTTTAATCTCCTTATGAGGGATTTCTGTTTATTTGTACACAGAAGAAATAAAATTTAGAAATCTAATTTAGAAATTTCCAATTTCTTTTTTTATTGAAAATTAAATAAAAGTCTTAAAAAATGAAATACATAAGTAATTTTTATGTTGTGACTAGTGGTTTTGATGCATGGTTTCAAAATATGGTCTACTTTCTGTCAGTTCCTGTACGTCATTTGGTATGCCTTGGTCTTCTCTATGTTGGCAGTACATCAGAACATGTCTCTCTGTCAGTGCAACGCTACGTTGCCCTCCTTTAGCTCCGTCTACAAATTTCATTTACTGCGAATAAGTTAAAGTTTTTTTTTTTTTTTTTTTTTTTTTTGTTTTTTTTTTTCACTTATACGGTGTTTTGTATGGACTACAGCTGGAGTCAACGAGAGTTTGGTACAAACAAATCGTTTCCATGTTACCGAGAGTGGAGTCCTCAAGGTCAGGTGAAAAATGACCATTATTTCTCAACCGCTGTCTTTCGAAATACATCATAAAGCGCGAGCAGGAACAGGTGGCATTTTTACACCAGGTAGGCACATTCAAACGAAGATATTATTAAAAATTCCTAATTGAAAGGACTGCGTCATCTTAGCGCGTTTCCGTCCCTTTTCCTTGTGCCATTTAGAATAGAAATAGCTCCTGTTTTATCTTCATCTTCCTTGGAAAATGTGAACACATGCAATCTCAAAGCGAAGCAAGATCTCAGGCACCACAACAGGAAACTGGCAATACTCACAGCCGGATTTAATCAATTTAAACATAGATTTCTCCGAACTAGATCGATCTATCAAACACCACATCACAGGTTATATGAAAACCTTATATTAAGCTTTCGAATAGATTCTTTACATTTACTATGATTTCCTAACCAGTTTCAAGATATCGTCCATACAAATGCATAGTTTCGAATGTGAAAAAAACGCAATTTTCAATTTAAATCTATACTAATTGCTGTTGGACTAATGTACGTTGTTAAATAATGTAACTCTCGAAAATAAATGAAAAATTAATATCGATTACCGAAAATCAAATTAACGAATCTGCATTAAGTCTAATTAAAATAGGTAATAAGATAAAATTTATATAAATTCATCTATAAGATACCCAGCACTTTTCACATTCGATACTTAGCATTTGTACCTACGATATATAGCAATTTATCCTTAATTCCCTAAGAAAGCCTTTTTTTCCCATTTCCCTTAGCACTGGTTACAGATATAACATGGAACTGGATTCGTTAAATTCCCCACGTTCTATTACTTATAAAAGGTGTATCTGGAAGCCAAGTAACGCAAACAAGATACCTTGCGATTTTCTTTTGCCATGTACCGAAAGATGGATTCTGCTGAATAACAAACACGACATTAAAAACCACACAAAGTGTCTTTGAAACAAATGTTATTAAAATTGGTCCATTCTTGATCCAGATAGAGAGCGAAACAAATATATATATATATATATATATATATATATATATATATATATATATATATATATATATGTTTGATGTTAATTTTCGTCGCTGGGATAGTATTTTTAGATGGAACGGCATTTTTCTCCAGCGGTGGTACTCCTCCTCACTTCTTCCCGGACTATTTCGATGGATTCGTCTCCATCTTCTTCAGCCAGGTACTTGTTTCTTCCACGGTGGTAGCCAAGGGAATGGCTACCATTCCCATGGTTTTGTTTCATTCCCTTGGCTACCACCGAGGAAGAAACAAGTACCTGGCTGAAGAAGATGGAGATGAATCCATCGAAATATTCCGGGAAGAAGTGAGGAGGAGTACCACCGCTGGAGAAAAATGCCGTTCCATCTAAAAAAAAAAAAATATATATATATATATATACAAATTTGAACCACAGATATTTACGTATCAACAAATACGTAAATATCTGTGGCTCTTGCGGATTGGGCCTTGATATCAACCCCATAGGCTGGATTCCACCATTTTGAGGGAGGAAGCTAACGCACTAATGCACGTCTTACAAAACTGGAATGTCATCCACGATAGCATTTGAAAGATTTCCTTAAGGAAGCCATTTAATGACAATATCCGACGATTCTGTTGATGTTTTTCCCCCAGGGGTAATGTCTTCCACATAGATGAGACCAATAATCCATTACGCCATAACTCAAGGCAGTGACTTGCTACTCAGCTCCATGGCTAGCGAAAATTGCCATATTTTCGGAGTAGTTAGTCCTAGAATTACCTATCTTACTTCCCATAATCCAGACTATCCCACATTCTTTATCCCTTGAGCGACTAGAGATCTTATAATACACCTGAATATTTCATACTGAAAAAAATACCCAATAACGATCCGAATTTAATTCATCTTGGAAGCGGCAATGTATACGTAACTGTATAAAGTTGGAGCTAAGATATTCGTATTTCAAAAGACAACAGCCTTATGAGTAATAAATGAAAGCATTGAACATAATAATTATTTCTTCTTCTAGCCTCAGTATATTTGTTTATCTCGTTTGGTTTCAATAGTTTTAATCCATTTCTTTTTATAAATATTTTTAAAATTAATTTTTACTGTTAGCTTTCAAACGTTCTCTTTATGTCAAAACTTTTTTTTCTCCATATTATAGAAAATATTTTGATATCATTGAGTGCGCTTGTGCTATTCATATTAACTGCGGAACTTCCAAGTCCTTTTGAGGTTAAAGGGATCTTGTCGAGTCTCCCCTTCGTTTTTTCAAATTCTTAGCATTTGAAACTGTTTGGAAGAGGAGCTTCTTTTATTTTAACATTCTGGAGTGTTAGGTCCCGTTAATTGTTAGGGAGATATTTACTGCCTTTAGTAATAAACAATTTATTAATGCCACAATATTTTATGAATTACTAGTAATTCACTAAGAACAAACGATTAATTGATCTTTTACCGGATTCAATTTTTTTTTTCAAAAAAGCAAAAATACAGATAGATTTGTATACTCAAAAAATGTGTGGTTTGTTCCTTGGTGAAAATGTGTCGTATATGGAAAAGTATGATTTCCCAAACGGTTTCAAGATATATAGATATTTATCCACAATTCCCCAGAAAAACCAAGTTTTTTTTTCATTTCCCTTGACAATGCTTATTGAAAATGGATTCTTTAGATTCTCCGAGTTCAATTTCTTATTAAACGTGTTTAAAAGAGGAGATGCATTTAATTCATATTTAAATGTTAGAAAATAATTAGTCAAACTATTTAATGTTTTTAAGATTTGTACGATTAATTTTATTGATTAGTTTATTTTTACATCACACACGATGTGTTTCGTGAATAGCATATCTTTAGAGTCATTTTTAGAAACTTCTTTTTCAGAAGACTTTTTGATAATAAATTCCCCTGAAAACGGTGCGATTTCATTATAAGGTATGAAACATGTCGTGCGTAATTTAAAAGTAACGTAGATTACTAGATTTAAAGGTAACGGGATTACTATTTTATTAGCCCCAGTCAAGATAAATATGGCGTATTTGCTGTACAATAAATTTTTTAAATTATGGAATCCAAGAAACACAAAACGACGGAGGGTCGCTACGAATAAATCTTTAGTAAATCTATCAATAACCTTCTTGACATTTCCCGCTCGAATCCTCAGGTAAGACGGACCTTTTCCTATTGAACAATACTTAGGATTGCACTATTTTCTTGGGATATTACGGACTACAACAAAGCTCTTCACTAATGATACAGTAGGTAGGTAGTTACTGATGAAACCCCCGGTCCGATATTCCTAACAGCACCGTCCGACGGGGGTGGGGAGGTAAGAGGCACGGACTCCGCCCTTGATAGTAGATCGTATATAAGGGAAACTACCCCGTTTCGGAGTATACACAAACACAACAATACTCCAGCAAGCAACAACACAGCTCAAAGGATGGCATTTTTCAAGGTACTTGTATTACAGTAATTTCATTGTTCAGCACTCAACCGCTATAAGTAAAATCTACCACCAGAACGTGACAACTCGCGCTATATTTCCATTTGTTATCTTCAAAACAAAATCAACCTTCAAGGATTTTTTTCTGGTGAATCGGGAGTAAATATGATTTGTGTTTAGCTTTATGAACTATTTTAGTTTTTATAGGGGACAGAATCCCCCGAACAAAACTACATTTAAATCCATCGTTTGCAATATCCTCCGAAAATGTACTTACAATGGTCGTGAAATTCATATTTCATACATAAACTATTTTTCTCCCATATTTTCTAACTATATTTCTCAATATAATGCTTCGATTGCTTTATTTCATTAACAAGCTTACAATCTATCTATGCAAATGCATAAAAGATTTTTTTGATTTAAGAGAAATGTTCGTATTTCATTCTGTTCCTTTTTATTTATTTAATTTTTTAAATTTTAATAAATTTTATTTCCAACTGATATGTTTTACACTGCATATACAACCGAAATATTTGCACAAAAACACTCACATATTAACAGCTCAAAACTCAGTAGCGTACAGAATGTTTTATCTGCACGCGTCCATCGAAAAGTAGATTTTGGGTCCCAGACCGCCCCTATACCCACCAATCCTTAAATTAATTAAATGTGTACTTGCAAAGAATATCATCAGGTTGCCGGAGCATAGTACTGACCAAACTACCACCCTATTGTGCCGTCACATATATTATCAAACTTAAAATATTTCTGCTACTTCGTGTATATTAGTTTCCGGTTTTCATTTACTATAATATATTAAGACAACAGTCATAAATTTCGTGGTAGGTGATCATTTTTTACGAACGTTTGTTAAGTCCTTTAGAAATTATTTCCACCATAAGTGGACATACGTTTACGCAACTACTCATACACACCTAAATTTGAATAATTCGATTTTGATCCAAAAGTATAGATGTATATCATGCTTTATATTTTTTTTTTATATCGTAAAATGTTTCCCCTAATTTCCCCGCAGAGAAAAACTAACTGTACCTATCCTTTTAAAGTTGATTAATTGTTTTTATTTGTTAAATATTTCTAATGAAATCAATCCTTCAAAGTCAGATTAAATATAAATATTCATGGATATGAATTTATGCCTCTTTGGTAAATATTCCAAACCAATAAGTAATGTCAACAAGGAATAAAAAAATTCAATTAAAATTGTAGGCTCCCTTTTATTCCGTTCTTTATTCCCGCGGATTCTCAATTTTTTTTATTATTTTTTTTAAAATTGCGAGTTGTCGTTATAGAGATCATGGCTATAAAACCGCCAAATGAGTCACTAATAACTCCCTTCCAGCCAAATTATACAATGAAACTTAGTGGTCGGGTTCTTCTAGATTCAGGATATCTTCCCAGAAATAATCCTGGAAATTATATCTTCCTTCGTGATAATATCTTGTGATTTATTCAGCACCTCCCTCTTTTCAAAGAATATAGAGTTGAAAGCGGAGCTTTTGTTAAGATAATGAATAAAGAGAACATCTTCCTGCTTTTCGTGCACCTCGTTATTATCATTTTCTCTATAAATTAATCCTTTCTTAAAAATTATTTCCAATTAATTTCTTCTTTTATATTCTTCATAATAAAGAATTCCTTTATATAAAATTCTTATATAGCAAGAAATTGAAAGCATAATAATATTCCCAACTCATATTACCCGTTGGGAAGATTATTGGTTTACTCGTGGCATGATTGCAATCGTACCGGATTTCCACGCAGGAAAGCGAGCTGGAATTACCACTTCTCATATTTAGAAAGGGTGGAAAACTCCGGATACTTAGTGATATCCGCCAAAGAATCATAAGCGTCATACTAACATAACTTTAAGGAAATAGAGTTATCCTCAGATTGGGAAGCCCAGCTGTTTATAAGCATAGTGGTTTTAGCGCATTTTCTACCGCTCTCCATTACGAAGAAATCCGCTTAAAACGTTGACCCATAGATCATAAAAATACCGTTGGTTCAAATTTTTGTGTATTTTTTTCAGTTTTCTTATATGATATTACAATTCCCATTAAAAACAAAAAAAAAGGAACAAACCTTTTGAAACCCAATTTCAGTAAATCACAAGGTTTGGCATTCTATAATTACTCACTCAATAAAGTAAATGATTGAACGACAGAATTGTTTATTTATTTTTTCCTTTAGCCTTTTTTTGTAACAATTTATTCAAGAAAATGTTACACTAATGATGTAATAAAAAAATTATTTATATATGATTTCTCATATTATTTCATAACATATTATTCGTTCCAGGTTCTTGCACTTACTGTTTGCAGTATTGCACTCGTTGCAGCAGAAGGAAGTGGCTCAAGCCACACTACAGTCGGTGAGTATCTAGCTTGTACATTAATAAATATCTATAAGTTTTATAAACATATTCCAATTTGAATAATTGTGAATTTTTTAGTGTGAAATACAATTCAGGTAATATTTAAAAAAACATATTTTTTTTTATTTTTTTAAAAATTCGTACGTAATGAATTGCAATCCAATATAAACTTTTTAAGATCCTAAAATAACAATGAAAGTGATATTCGAAACATTTCTTCATTTACTTAATAAATTATGTAAGCCATTATTTACTTACGGAGGAGAAATAATTAATTACTAGTAGAATAAAGAATAAATTACTTAGAACTAAAAGAATAAATGAAAATTGAACCTCACAATTATAAACCAACAAAATCATTTAATTGGGCAATGGAACAATTTCATTACCTACGAGCTAAAAGCAGGCTATTATGAGCCTACATTTAGGCAAAAGAGAACAATGGAGACCATATTTTTTGATTAGCAGCATTCTTCAATTTGTTCTGAGGATTTCCTTCTTTGTTAAAGAAGGAATCTAAGACAAGATTGAAATTTAAGGGAGCACTTTTTTGAGAATTGTTTTCGACGGTCAGAATTAAATCGTGTTTTCGAATTACAGAAAGGCCTACCTATCTTTCAAGGCCTCATTTATTTAAGATATTTCAAGAACATTGAAAGGAAATCAAAATCCCCTTTTTGTCCATAGAATAATTACGCCTAATATTTACAATACATTATTTTTAACCAATAAATTATAAAAATTTATTGAATAATTGTGTTTTTTTTTTCATATTCCAGCAAAACCTGATCAAGAAAAATTCTCTTACGACATTGCGCACAACTATTACGGAGGCGCTCACGGTTCAGCCTTCCCTAACGGCTACGGAGGTTTTGGAGACGCCCATGGCAGCTACGGACTCGGAGGCGGCAAGGCTCTAGGAGCTCTTGGCGGATACGGCGGCGGATATGGCTTGGGTGGAGGATATGGTCATGGCGGATTCGGTGCTGGACTTGGTCATGCTGGTGGCCTTGGACATGGCGGATTCGGTCAAGGAGGTTTTGGTCACGGAGGATTCGGTCACAGCGGACTCGGAGCATATGGAGGTCACAGTGGATTCGGAGGTTTCGGAGGACACAGCGGATTGGGCGGATTTGGCGGACACAGTGGTCTTGCTGGAGGATATGGTCATGAAGGATTTGGAGGAGCTGGATATGGTGGACACGGAGGGTAAACATTTTATGGATTTTCTTTTTAAACAAAAGGTTGAATGATCTAAGCAATAATATTTTTTATTCAAACAAAATGATCAGAATTCCAAGTGCAAGTATATTGCATCGGAGTATCAAATAAAGTCTTCAAATTCTGTAGCACATGCACTAATGATTTTTATCATGTAATAATACGTCGCACTATTTCTGAAGTGACACAACTCAAAATAAAACTCAATTGAAAATGTGTCACTCTTGCCTATATAGGGGGCATAGCACTAAAACAGGAAAAGTGACACAAGTGCCCTCTTGTGAACAAGCTCTCTAGCTAGGAACATGCAGTTTTGATGGCTGATAAAAAGATATTTACCATGTTATTCATAGACATAACTGAGAACACCGAGTTTTGAGTTGTGTCACATTAAAATACTAGTGCGATATCTAATTATTTATTTCATTAAATCTATTTTGGCACATATACATATTTACGCAGAAACCCTCACTAATATACAAATAAGATAAACTGTTTTGGATATACATTGCAATTCAAAAAAACTCTATGCCTTTTTTTATGAACTTACTAATGTTTCTATTTTTAATAAATAGATTTGGACACGGAGGTGGTCTCTACGGCGGACATGGTGCTACAAGCTTTTCCAACAGCAACCTCTACAGCTATGGTGGTGGCCATGGAGGATATGGTGGTGGTTATGGAGGCTACGGATATGGTGGATACGGCCATGGACATTAAGAAAACAGCCATAATATTTATTTATTTATATGCTTTTTCTATAAAATAAATAAAAAAATTTTTTTTTAAATTTGGTGCCCTTTTTTTTAATTTCCTTTATAAAAATATTATTTGCCAAAAAATAATTAAAATACTTACGATACTAATATTTTTAATTATAAAGATTTCAATTGATAATTAAAGAATAGCCATCATCACACCAAGGCGCTTCTATCCTTCTTGTAAGACGAGGAAAGAAAAAAGAAAAAAGAAAAAATCAACAAACTGAAATTCAAAGGAAAACAAGAGAGAAGAATCACTGCACCGCCAGGAATATGATAAAATCATAAAACCTGTAGCAGTTGTATTGAATGTTTCTAAAACAATACTTTTTTTTTTTATCAATTAACTACATGTTATGTTGTTTTATCCAGTAACAACAATCTAACAAAACTCTAACAACAATATAACTAAAATAACCAATTTCTTTTTAATACTTTAATTTGTTAATATATCTTCAGCACTTGTTTCGTGTTTTCTCTTTAACATTTTATAAACTCAATTCCAATAGTGTCCTTCCAGCTTCATGATCAGTATTTTCTTCTTACTTTAAGATAATTTCTTAAAATGAAAAATTTTTCATTAAGAAACGTTTCTTTGGTTCAAATTATGTATTTTTAATTCAATTATTTTTAATTTGTCGTTTTCTTTAATATATCATTATTTTATTCTATTGGTATTCCTGGACGTTTTTAAAATTATTATGTACTAATTATTGCACTTGAATTTCATATATTCACAAGCTCAATACTAATAATAATACAAACATTTACTTTTAAACTTATTTCGTCTACTTTGACTATAAATATTTTGAGTCTTTACAAACGAATGTACTAATTTTTATTTTTATTTTTTTTTTCTACGGCGCATCGACATCTAGGCCATTAGCGCCGCAAACATACTATAAACCCCACAAATAAGTATTGTTCAGATTCAAAGTATTTTCAACAGATAAATTATAAATATTGTTTATTATATCAATAATATTCATCATTATTCTAAACGGTTCTGATGGTCCCTATTCTTGTTCATCTCTGTACACGAATTCACCACGGATACATACAGTGAACAAAGCGACTACCAAACCAGCGTCGAAAGGCTGCAAGGAATACAATATCCTACTGTGAAAGCGTCAGATAAAACCATTTTAATAGGTTTGCACGTTTGGCTCTTAGGACCTGAAATAAAAAAAATACTTCATTTGTATCTTAGTTTATTCTGAAATGATTCCTCCCAGATAGGTTTTTTTACAGACATCAGGAATAAAAACACGGGACAAACCTATCAGCTGTTTAAACTCCTTATATTATTATAAACTTTCAAAGTACAGTCCAAATAATAAAATAAAATCTCACCTTTTTAATGAAACCTATTTTTTAATAAGTCAAACTACATACGATTCAGATATCTTATATCAATTTTTGAACCAACTACAGATTTTACCGAGACAAATAAGCGATGCGGTATCACTTTAAAAAAATAAAAACAAATAAAAAGCTACAACAAGTTACCTAAACGTCCATAAACGAATATAATTACGTTTAATTCCAATTCTTTTGGTATTCTGACCGTTGCCTTATAGAATTTCTAGACCATTTACATGCAAAACACAGATAAATTACTAAAATCTGATTTCTTTTTGTAACTTTATTCTTTTCTTTTCTCTTTAATTATCTCTCATTCTCTGTTTCAATATATCAATATATATATATATATATATATATATACGTGTGTGATTGATTTGTGAGACGGCTTCTCTCTCCAGCGGTGTTCTTCCTCTCCTTACTGCAATATTTCGTCGGGTTCATCTCCGACTTCTTCAGACTGCTATGTGTCGTCCTCGGTGGTTGTCATTCCCTTGACAACCACCGAGGATGACACATAGTAGCCTGAAGAAGTCGGAGATGAACCCGACGAAATATTGCAGTAAGGAGAGGAAGAACACCGCTGGAGAGAGGAACCGTCTCACAAATCAATCATTTCAACCCCAGCGAAGTAACTTAAAACAATATATATATATATATATATATATATATATATATATATATATATATACATATATATATATATATATATATATTATTTTATTTATTTATTAGGAGATACAGAGCACCTTCATACAATTTAGCCATACTACATATTCAAATATGAGTCAGTTTACAATTGGGCGTCTCCTTCACCCTCGTTGTTAAGGCTTGCAACCCAAGCCTATTTGCTGTGAATATTTGTAGGTACATTTCTTTGAAATTGGCTATAAGGGATTAAATTAAATTAAGTATGGCATTTTTAAAAGTACTTGTCTCGTTATATACTTAACCTTTCCTTCCTTATTTACTGAACGTTTTGAAGAAGTGAATTGTCAATGATTTGAACTTATCACATTGATAGGAATGGTTCATAATAGATGAATACCCACAATTTATTCTTTAACCTAATCACGCAAAATTGTTAAGCCTTAACTCACGAAAGAGAAAGTCTTCCATGACACAGCATCTCAATAGGGTGTTATTATTTTGATTATTTAATTCCCATTTTCAAACTTCAAACAAGAGGTAATTATTCTGTGATGTGCATTGCAGAATGGAAATTACTTCTATTGTCAAAATTACTAGATTAATTCTGAATAGAAGTAAACTTGTTCTTATAACAGAAGAGAACACATTTACTAAACATCATTCTTCAGTAGTAATTCATTTTGATCTACATTTTCACGTCCTCTAGACATGTTGAACAAACTAAAATACCCTGCTGTAAAAATAATAATAATAATTGCTGTAAAACAATACTATAGCCTGCTTCCAAATGATATCTATCTTGTTTGATTTATACAGTAAGCAATGGACAGAAAATACCCACACTATAGCCTGCTTCCAAATGATATCTATCTTGTTTCATTTATACAGCAAGCAATGGACAGAAAATACCCACACTATAGCCTGCTTCCAAATGATATCTATCTTGTTTGATTTATACAGCAAGCAATGGACAGAAAATACAAACACTATAGCCTGCTTCCAAATGATATCTATCTTGTTTGATTTATACAGCAAGCAATGGACAGAAAATACAAACACTATAGCCTGCTTCCAAATGATATCTATCTTGTTTGATTTATACAGCAAGCAATGGACAGAAAATACCCACACTATAGCCTGCTTCCAAATGATATATATCTTGTTTGATTTATACAGCAAGCAATGGACAGAAAATACAAACACTATAGCCTGCTTCCAAATGATATCTATCTTGTTTGATTTATACAGCAAGCAATGGACAGAAAATACCCACACTATAGCCTGCTTCCAAATGATATCTATCTTGTTTGATTTATACAGCAAGCAATGGACAGAAAATACCCACACTATAGCCTGCTTCCAAATGATATCTATCTTGTTTGATTTATACAGCAAGCAATGGACAGAAAATACCCACACTATAGCCTGCTTCCAAATGATATATATCTTGTTTGATTTATACAGCAAGCAATGGACAGAAAATACAAACACTATAGCCTGCTTCCAAATGATATCTATCTTGTTTGATTTATACAGCAAGCAATGGACAGAAAATACCCACACTATAGCCTGCTTCCAAATGATATCTATCTTGTTTGATTTATACAGCAAGCAATGGACAGAAAATACCCACACTATAGCCTGCTTCCAAATGATATCTATCTTGTTTGATTTATACAGCAAGCAATGGACAGAAAATACCCACACTATAGCCTGCTTCCAAATGATATATATCTTGTTTGATTTATACAGCAAGCAATGGACAGAAAATAAGCTACTTGGGTCACTCTTTATAGGAAATGTATCACGTTTCAGAATAATTACCACCTAATAATTTCACAAGATTTCTTAAGCTACAAGCGCCGACAGCGGCCGACGTGAGTGCCTACATTGGTCCCGATCCGATTTGATTACGTCAGTAACGACCTCGTAGTGAAGTGAAAATGTGTGATTAATTTAAGAAATACCACCTATTAAGCATGGAAACCTTCGATTAGATTTAATGTTGGAGGTATTTATATTTTAAAATTATTTATAAGAAAGGTAGCTAGTAAGTTATGAGCATTGAAAGGTTATAAACAAGAGATGGTTATAAACATCTTTCCACGTAATTTAATAAACAATCAAAGCGAAAAACAAAAATGTGACTTGTCCAAGTTGTTCTAAATTTTAGTAGCTTTCATTTAAAAAAAGAAAAAAATGCATTGAATTCGGTTAAGACCTTTTTGAAACACAATTTGTGGTTTGGCGACATTTTGCTTCTTCGGTCCTAAGTTGGCCAAGAAACAAACAAGTTTGAACGATCGAGAATCGGTGGCCATCGGATCGGGTCAGGACCAATTTAGGCACCTTCAATGAGATGCATGTGTTTGTTTTTCTTTCGACAGTCGGTGGCTATCGAACGGATCGGGTCCAATGTTGTTTCCCCCTAAGTAAAAAAATCAAAAGATCCAAACTGATCATGTCTTATGACGAAATATAAATGTTATAATTCCCCCAGTCCAAATGTTAGCGTTTATAATTCCACTTTTGAGGAAAGTGAAAAACATTTACGCATTTATAAGATTCACACATGTGAGATGAAGATGGCTTTAACAAGCATACTTGACAAATGTAATTTCAGCTCAATATGTCGGCTGTTTGACGTTGTTGGCTTACTTGCAAACATTACGTACACTGAAAATTAAAAGTAAAAAAAAAGGGTAAAAAAAACAAAACATTTAGTATAAACCGATATCTTCAATATTAACCGAGTTAAAATAATTTAAATTGCATAAATTTATTGAAAACATTAATTTTTATGATTTATGTCAGACTTTAAAAATAAAATATACATGATTTTATTCGTCATATTTTGAAGAAATATGATCAATTCCGCTTATTGATCCTGCTAATATGATCGATTATCGATATATATATATATATATATGGTATATATATATATATATATATATATATATATATATATATATATGGTATATATATATATATATATATATATATATATATATATATATATATATATATATTCTAGGCAGAATGTCAATAAAAATAGAACTACCTGCGTTAAATATTTATTAAAATAAATGACTAAATGGCTAAATATTTCGCTAGCTACCACTTCGGGAGCCAAAATTCACACATTTTTAATTCTATTTTTTTTTTTTTCATTCTTATATTTGATTGCAAAATTTTGGGTGTCTGTAAATTTTTTTACAGTGCATCGGTGTTGGGGATGACGTTAGCTGAGTTATAGGCTCAACTAATTTGCAAGAGGATCTGAGTTCAAAACTCAGGGGCACTAAAGATCTTCTTTTCTAGTGTCGTCGGTGGAGATGTGGATCCGGGGTCCCAGACAGTCCCTAGGTCCGCCCAGCCTTTAATTTACTTATTAATGGATACCTCAAACAATGAAAGTGGAAGGCCGAATCATCATACAGGCCATATTAGTTCCTGTATTATGTGTGTATTACTCGTGTCTTAATACAATGCCCGTAAGATTTAAACTAACTGAAAGGAAACAAATTAGATGCGATGAATATCTAAGGTACGATTTAAATTATTTATGATTCGTGAATAAATAGCATATTTATGATATTCTTTATTCACATAAAAAAAAAAAAAAAAAAAAAAATCTTTGAAATAACACTGTTCTGCAAAAAAAAACTTTTCTCCCCTCCCTTGAACAATTTTGCCTGTTTCTCATGTTTTCAGGTGTGCTGAGTCCGAATCTGAACTCAGAAAAATTCTATCACACTCTGATTTTGAGAGAAAAGAGGAGAAACTTGGAAAAAATAAAAAATTGTATTTGAAAATTATTGTCTTTATTATAACAGATTTTTTTTTCTTTTTCAACGGTAAAATATAATTAATTGAATCCTGCATGCTATCATGTATAATACTAGATATGACACAACTCAAAAAATATACACACATCGTCAATGAGTATTTTTCCTCCTCTGTCTACCGCTGCAGTGTTCAGCAGTAATCCGCCAGCATCTTCTCATTCCATTTGCCAGTATATCTTTTTTCCATTCTGGATATGTCTTGGTGGAATCGTTCTCCATGTTCGTCCGGAACTGCACCCAAATTTGGGGCGAAAAAGTCTTGGTGACTATGCAGGAAATGTATTTTTAAGGACATATTGCATCCCAATGTTTTATATGAAGTAAGCAGTTCTTGGACTATTTTTCGGTAGTCTCTAGATTTTTCGTTTCCCAAAAACTTAGCACATACCTCTCGAAAAGCAATCCAAGCCTTTTTCTCAGTAGTATTTAACTTTGCTTCAAAAGTGAGGTCCTTGCGTAGATGTCGAATTTGGGGTCCTACGAAAAACCCTCCTTTATCTTAGCATCGCTGAGATGCGGAAATTTTTGTTTTAAGTACATGAAACCTTCTCCTTCCTTTTCCATCGCTTTTACGAAGTTTTTAATTAGGCCCAATTTTATGTGGAGTGGGGGTAAAATTATTTGGTTTTTGTCCACTAATGGAGGATTGGTAATGCTTTTTTTCACCTACTTTTTCCTTACGCTCTGGTCATTTTTTTACGACATAATGGTCTCCTCTTTTTCTGCTGTCCCACTCGCACAAAAAACAACTAAATTTAGTGTAACCTCCTTGGAGTCCTGTAAGCATGGCTACCACTTTAAGATCTGCACAAATGCGCCATTTGTACTCATGGTACTTGATTTTTTGTAGAAGTATCTTCATGTTGTCATAGGTTTCTTTCATGTGGACCGAATGAGCTACTGGGATAGATGGATGTCTGTTTCCATTATGAAGGAGTACTCCTTTTAAACTAAACTTGGAGCTGTCAATGAATAGTCTCCATTCCTCTGGATTGGTTGGCAGATCAAATTCCTGGAGCAAATGAAATACATCATTGCAAAATACAAGATTTTCTTCCATCGAGAAAAAGCATAGAACTCCTGATTCCCGTTTTCTGAAGAAAGATATATTCACGCCTCCTTCCAAGAGATTCCATTGTTGCAACCTTGACCCAAGCAGCTGAGCTTTTGATTTTGGGAGATCTAAATCACGAACAAGATCATTCAATTGCCTCTGATTTATGAGCTGTGGCTGAGTTTCAGAGGGGCTGGACGAACTTGAAATTTCTTCTTGTTGACTGGTTCTAGGTTGAGGTGAAACGCATTCAGAATCGCTGTACTCCTAAGAAATAAGACGGAACTTACTCGGATTTGGTGGGATGGGCATGGAGGCATCATGTGGAGCTGGTCTTATGGCAGAGGGGATTTTGGGATAAACAATTTTCTTTTTGCTCTTGAACGAGAAACTTTTGATTGTGGTCATGCAAAAATAGCAATCGGTCACGTGATTTGTAGGTTCTCGCCATATCATGGGAACTGCAAATGGCATTGACTTATGTGTTTCATTTAGCCAACCAGTAAGAGAACGTGAGCATGAACTACAGCATATTTTAGGAGCCCAGGATTTGTCCTGATCACTTACTTTACATCCAAAGTATAACTCGTATACCTTCTTCACCAGCGGAGTCAGAGGTTTCTGAGTGGACTTGAATGTGACTTCACCACAAACATAGCAAAAGGAATCAGGCTTATTTATACACTGTCGTGACATTACAGAGATAAAGTGCGTTTAGCGAAAGCCTCGAGAGTACTGATCAAATCCTTGAAGAAAATAGTGACAAGAGAGGGGCTGAGTGGGAGGGGGGAGTTGGGGTATTGAGGGTGAAAGGGGGGCAGGTAAGGATTTGAATGAAAAGGATACCACCATAAAAGAGAAAGGAAGGTCATTCCCCTAAAGATCCAGGTAAAGACCAAATCCCTGCCTCAAGATCAAAAACTGAAAAAACACTTTTAGCCATATTTCTTCAACCACTTGTAATATTCCCATCAATTTTTTTTTCGTTCAAATATACTTCATTGCGCTCAAAATCATCGGGCTTTTGAATTTTTTTCACTATGTTTTGATGCCAAAAAAAATTCGTCAAATTTACAAAAAAACACATTTTTTGATAAAAAAACTAGAATTTCTCAAGTAACTGTGCGTGATAGACAGAATCTGACTTCAAATTCGTGTTCAGCACATTTTACAACAGTAAGAAAGTATGTTTTGGTTTGAAGGAGGATTTTCGTGCAGAACAGTGTAATTAGTGCATCTTGGCTCAAAATCCTTGAATTTCGTTGTTGCACCTTATCATTTCGTTTGTTGCTTTCTATTTTACCATTCTCATTTCTGAGGTTTATTTATTTAATTTTACACTTATAACAATCGGCTATTAATTCTTTAATAGTTAATCCATCTTTTCAGGCAGGTGTCTTCGAGGTAAAACGAACAAGGTATTATTATGAAAATTAAAAATCATAAAACAATTATTAAACAGAAATACAAACAAACAAATTCAAGGGTCTATAATACTCCAATGAATTTATCCACAGGTCATTAAATTTTTCCCAATTAATCTTTACTGTTTTCAAAAAATATTTAAATTTTTAAAATATTTTCGTGTCCTCTGAGATTTAAATTACTATACAATCATTAAATTTGCCAAATGTCATTTAAAGGGACATAAATGGGAAATGAATACCCTAAAAAATATAGGAGGTGATCCTTCGGCCCGTGAATATTGTAACTTGACGAAAGGAACAAAGAAGGAACCATTAAAGGAGAAAATGAGCCTCTAGAATATTTCACTTCAAAGTTAGCCACTTGCTACAGTTGACTGCTCCACTTTCCATCCCGATCCTAAAGTTCAAAGCTACATTACCGCAGGAGCAGAGGATGGCCTGCTCAAAAAGGATCCTTCGCCGCTTTGTGGTCTTTCTCGAGAACTAATTCCCTTCTGAAATCATTGTGTCCCTTCTACTTTTCAGAAACGTCACTCATGTGAATGAGTACTCAGTTTCTCAGTATAAGGTTTTATCGTTTGATAAGAAGTACGCTCTAATTACGAGAATGGTGTAAAATCTTAGACCTATACAAAGTTCCTTGACAAGTTGTAACCGCATATCTTTAGAATAGATTCGCTTCCCGCTTATGACATTATGACGAAATCCAGAGGTGCCGATGAGGAATGCCCCGATTATCTCCAAAAGGAACCAAAATTAAAAATATTTTGGATTAGATCAATGTCCAATTGTTTTTCCAACTGATAGAATCGTTTCTGAATACTTATACTGAAAATTAGTTTGGATAAGCCGTTGATTCATCGTTTCATAAAAATGATTACAGAAATCGCTTTAAAAATCGTTTCATTCGATTTCCTATTAAACGAGTACCTGCAAGTATACGAATTCGAAAACGTAAGCGTTACGATTTTATTCGCGCGAATTTCGCTCCAAAAACCACGTTCAGGAAGACGGATTCTGTTGCTTAACGAACTCAACCTTTCAGATTAGACAAAAGATTTTTGTACCAAAATTGACACAATGGGGCCATTTCCGCTAGTTCACTGGATAGTTTTGATCCGCCGTTATATTCATGATCTATTAGAAATCCATCTTATATGGGATCTAAAACTTGAAATCCAAGTATTTCTTAAAATCTTATCAACTCAACGGACAATTATATGCATAGTATAATTAGTATCGTTAGGAACTTATGTCTACAGGCCATTAATTTAACTCTATTTTAAACTTTACTTTGGGCGCCCATGACTTCCCGCGTTTGAATACACACTTCAAAACAATAAATAATAAAAAAAAGTCCGACTCGCAGGAACTGCATCATCTTAGCGCGGTTTCTTTCTTATCCCTAGTCTAATTTGGAAAGATTAAAATATTTATTTATTGATAAGGCTTCGCAACTTTGGCGAATCGCCTTAAGATTAAAATAGAAGCAGTTATTATTTTGGTTCCACCAGTCTTGAAAGGTCTTGATTTACGATCTTACCTGGAAGGGTCGGTCAACACTTGAAAGGGTCCCGCTAGTTACAAGGTCTTGGAATCTAGGAAATCTATATTTCTAACAATAAATTGCTTTGTTATTTTACTTACCTAGTTTTATTGTAAAATACATTATCCAACTATAAGCAATTAAGAAATAACAAGGAATAAAAACAGACAAAAAAAACCGTTCGAATAAACGAAATCAATTACTTTGATGGTTTAAGCACTTATTTCTCCGATTGACATCGCCTAATTAAAACTTTCGTCAGAACATTTTTTGTAGAGCATTTAGTAAGCTTTCGAATGGTAACCTTTCGCTTCCCAAGATTTTCAACCGTTTTCGAGATATTAAGAAATTATACGAAGTTCCCAAAACTTTTCATTATTTCTAGCAATAGAAAATTGGTCTCATTTTACCTATCCTGTTTTACACACAAATACATTTTCTTAACATAAGAAATTACAAAAATAAAAATCAATAAAAAACTAAGGGAAAGAGACAAAAATTACAAAAAGAACGACAAACACCCGTTCATAAGAACTAAACAGACGTATTTGAAGTTTTAAGCACTTATTTTTTCGATTGACATCACCTAATCAAAACTTGTTTCAGAATCTTTTCTGTAGAGAATTTAGAAAGCTTTCAAATAGTTTCTATCCACTTATGAAAATTTCCCAACCGTGTTCGAGATATTAATGAAAATATACGAAGTTCCCAAAACTTTTCATGTCTGTTCATAAAATATTTTATTCTAACCCTTCCTTAACTCCAAACGTAACACAAAGTTTAAGATATTAGTTTTGATAAAATTTGAACATGCAAAAAATGTTTCAACTGAATCCCATGATTTTATGTACCAAAACCAAAAACGTTATTCAGCAACTATGTTCCCAATTTTCTCGAAAACGGTTAAAGCTATCGCCTTAAAAACGGTTTCATTCGTTTTCCTAGGCCAAGAAGCCTACAAAACGAGTACTTACAAGCATATGAACTCAAAAATGTAAGCGTTGCGATTTTATTTGCGCGAATTTCGCCCCAAACGCCATCTTCCAGTGGGCGGATTTTGCTGGTTAACGAACTTGACCTTTCAAATAACAGACAAATATATATATATATATATATATATATATATATATATATATATATATAAATATATATATACAAATTTGAACCACTGTTATTTTCGGTCTCTAGGGGTTCTGAGACGCGAAATTTTCTAGTCGGCACTTCCGGATTGTTTCATGAGATCAATTTTATAAGCGGGGTTCCTCCCTATGAAGGGAGGGAGGAACCGCGCTAACAATATAAACATATCTAAGGTGTTACACGGGAGCTGATAAAAAGAGAGAATGAGGTCTCGTATTGTAATTCTTTGTATGCAGGGTCTGCTTCTAGGTAAAGTCATATACTTTTACTGCCCTTTACCGTTACTCAGAAGGCTCTTTGTGTTTACAAACAAAGGACTCGGTATAGACCACCCGTATTAACCCAAAAGTGATTATATCAAGCTTGATAAACTTCCTCAATTAAATTAAGGAATTTAAGAGTGCTTAAATTAGGTTCTTGATCTAGTCAAAAAATTCAAGGAGAATTAGATCATGAATAGAAAATCTCGGCCAAACAGAAGGAAAATAACAATAACAAGGATAGTCAAACTTCGTTTTCAAAGATTGTTAGTTGTAACACAAAAACGGTCACTCATGATTCTAATAAATTAACTGTGAAGGGTGATTACACAAATATTCCTGTTGAGGCTTTAAAGCTTCAATTTAAAAAACATATTAACCCAAAGGAATTATAGATTGGCCTAAAAACAAAAAACGATATAGAGGTTATATCAACAGAGTTTTTAAATATATGCAAAGACCTGTTGATCAATAAAATAAAAATAAAAAATAGAGTTCTCTGTAAAAGGTTTAATGAGTTCTATTAAATACATATTTTCCAATTTAGTTATAATTTTAACTATTGGAATTATTATCCAAAGATTCATATAATTACTCAACAATAGATTCTAATTTGAAGCACAGCTTTTTTCGATATCTACCTGTTCGAATTGTTTTTCTTATTTTAATTAATCTATTTTATTGTCAAATACATTATCCAACTATAAGCAATGAAAAAATAGGAATAAAAACAGACAAAAAACCGTTCGAATAAACGAAATCAATTACTTTAATGGTTTAAGCACTTATTTCTCCGATTGACATCGCCTAATTAAAACTTTCGTCAGAGCATTTTTTGTAGAGCATTTAGTAAGCTTTCGAATGGTAACCTTTTGCTTCCAAAGATTTTCAACCGTTTTCAAGATATTAATGAAAGTATACGAAGTTCCCAAAATTTTCATTATTTCTAGCAACAGAAAATTGGTCTCATTTTTCCTATCCTGTTTTACAAACAAATACATTTTCCTAACATAATAAATTACAAAAATAAAAAGCAATAAAAAACCAAGGGAAAGAGACAAAAATTACAAAAGGAACGACAAAAACCCGTTCATAAGAACAAAACAGACGTATTTGAAGTTTTAAGCACTTATTTCTCCGATTGACTTAACCTAATCAAAAATAGTTTTAGAATCATTTTTGTAGAGAATTTAGTAAGCTTTCAAATAGTTTCTATCCACTTACCACGATTTCCCAACCGTGTTCGAGATATTAATGAAAGTATACGAAGTTCCCAAAACTTTTCATGTCTGTTCATAAAATATTTTATTCTAACCCTTCCTTAACTCCAAACGTAGCATAACTTTCAACATATTAGTTTTAATGAAAGTAGAACATGCAGATAATGTTTCAACTGAATCCCGTGATTCTAAGTACCCAAACCAAAAACTGTATTCAAAAACTATTTTTCCAATTTTCTCGAAAACGGTTAAAGCTATCGCCTTGAAAATGGTTTCATTCGTTTTCCTAGCCCAAGAAGCCTATAAAAAGAGTACTTACAAGCTTATGAACTCAAAAACGTAAGCGTTACGATTTTTTCTGCGCGAATTTCGCCCCAACCGCCATCTTCCGCCCACTGGAAGTTGGGGATTTTGCTGGTTAACGAACTTGACCTTTCAAATTGGACGACGGATTTTTGTACCAAATTTCATCAAAATCGGACCATCAGGGAAGCCAGAAATGAGCGAACAGACAAATATATATATATATATATATATATATATATATATATATATATAAATATATACATATATATATATATATATATATATATATATATATATATACAAATTTGAACCACCGTTATTTTCGGTCTCTAGGGGTTCTGAAACGCGAAATTTTCTTGTCGGCACGTCCGGATTGTTTCATTGTATCAACCTTATAAGCGGGGTTCCTCCCTATGGGGGAGGGAGGAACCGCGCTAAAAAGAAAAAAACATACATATACTTTCTATTTATTCGTCTGTGGCAGAAGGTCAATTTTATAAAAACACACTTTCTTTTTTCTGTACTCTTTTATTTGGCTCTACATGTTTCACGTCGCTGTGACGCCTCTTCAGGAGCACTTAATCTAAATAAAATAAAACATGGTTACAGCCTATCCATTAGAGAAACCTTCCGCAGGTAGGGCCACGTCTGGACTGATAAGATCAATCATGTCTACTAGGTATCAGCTGTTTAAAATCGATAGTTTTAGGGTAAATGTCGATTTTCCAAAAGAAGTTTTTTGTCATTTTATAAAATGTTTTTAAGTCGTCTTGTTTATTAAATTAAAAAATATTTTATCCAGGTATTTAATATCTGTTTTTTTGTTGACGGCCTTTTTCCTATTTTTAATTATGTGTATATTTTCCTTAATTTTTCTTGTAATTCTTAATTCGGCTACAGCCGAATTAAGGATGATTTAAAAGAAAGAGAAACCAAATATAACATATATCAAATTGATTGTGCAATGTGTGATAAGGTGTATGTAGGAGAATCGGGGCAACTTTTAAAAAAGAGAATCAAACAACATGCCAAAAACCTTGACGAGAAAGACAACAAGACTGCATTGGTGGATCATGCGATACAATATAGCCACACATTTAATTTTGACACGGTAAAGATATTAGATAAAGAGAAAAACCCCATAAAAAGAAAAATTAAGGAAAATATACACATAATTAAAAATAGGAAAAAGGCCGTCAACAAAAAAACAGATATTAAATACCTGGATAAAATATTTTTTAATTTAATAAACAAGACGACTTAAAAACATTTTATAAAATGACAAAAAACTTCTTTTGGAAAATCGACATTTACCCTAAAACTATCGATTTTAAACAGCTGATACCTAGTAGACATGATTGATCTTATCAGTCCAGACGTGGCCCTACCTGCGGAAGGTTCTCTAATGGATAGGCTGTAACCATGTTTTATTTTATTTAGATTAAGTGCTCCTGAAGAGGCGTCACAGCGACGTGAAACATGTAGAGCCAAATAAAAGAGTACAGAAAAAAGAAAGTGTGTTTTTATAAAATTGACCTTCTGCCACAGACGAATATATTGAAAAATAGGGTCACTATCTTATAATATTATAACATATACTTATTGCATTTTATTTATAACAGCTTTTTCATTCATCTGCTTTTGATTATTCTCATCGTAAATCATTTTGATACAGGAGCTGTTATAAAATTCTGAATTTGTCTTGCCGTTCTTCTGCCTCCGTAGACATTTGTAGAACATTTTCCATATATTCCATAGAAATAAGGAATACTTTGAGAATCCTGTTATAGTAGGTTTATTTTCTGAATATGGTGAAGTCTGTAATCCAATTTACACAAAGAGAAAAGAAATTTACTTTAATTGGTTTATGTCTTCTGATTTTGACAAGAAAAATATTTGCACTAGTTTTCAGAATCTAATTACTTCTGTCAAATGTTGGCAGTACGATAATCATCCATCACTATTATTAATTGTTTTCTTATCTCAAAGACTTTATTGACTCAAAGCAAATAAATAAAATAATTGCCACAAAATATTTGAAATATATACCTTATAGATGTGGAAAATCAATACTCATTTATTTATTGGTGATCCGCTTCATGGCGATGTACACCCTGCATTATGTCTATATATTATTACATTACATTTCATTATGTGTCTATTAAGTGTGTTCATATTGGCATAATGTGAGTATTAAATCACTTATAAGATACCGTGATGAATATGCATTACAAAGGGTATCAGAAAGTAATTATCAATTGTAATCGACCGTCGCACAGTGAGCGAAACACCAAATTATTGGACATTGTAGTTTTATGACTACAGACTGATGGCCGTACGGAAAAAAGTTAAATGTAAACCCCCATTATTTTTTAAAGATGGATCGATTTCTGTATTCAGATTTTTTTTATTTTTTTTTTATTTATTTATTTTTTTTTTTCTTAAATTGGAACCTTATGATTTGACGTCGGAAATTTATTCCACACCCATTTCCAACAACTTTTACTTAGGTCACTTTTTTTTATCGGAGCAACCGTATAAAAGGATTACGGGGTTTTTCGGCAAACCAAAACCCCCCTTTTCCATATAAGAGGAGTAGGTACCTTTCAATCCACAATAAAAAAAAAAACATGAACGAAATCCATAACAATTTGTATTCAAAATATTATAATTTTTCTAATTATGGTTGTATATAATTATGTACCTATTACAAAAAAAAATATTTTTTTAATTATTATTATTGTTAAGTAGTATGTTGGTTTAGTAAAATATTAGAATAAAAAAGAAGAAAAATTAATTTATCAACAAATTTAGAGCATCCGGAGATAATTCTTGGTTGGAACTGGTGATTTTTGACCGTAAAGAAGAAATCAAGGGATCTGAATTTATCAACAAATTATTTAAAATGTCCCTATTGTTCGATTCTCTCGATACCTTCCTCGAATGATTTTCCCTATATTTTCTAAATAATTTATGATTTGCCTCTTGTGCAGCCTCAGACAACTGGCCTATTGGCACTATCGCACTCTTCACAACATCTTTTCCGTGAATCAATAGCTTATGCAAGGTAACTGGCATATAATACCAGTCATATAGAGAAACATAAAACTGGGCTGTTTCTTTGGCATAAAGCTCAAAATTGTCAATATCGATCTAAGAGTTGGATGAAATAACTTGCAACATTATTTTCAAGTTGAAGAAGATGAAATTTCAGGAAAAGCAAAGAATTTTCGGCGACAAGCCGAATGAATAATACTCATCATTAATTGCGTCTTTACTTGCTACTAAATTTAAATTATTCATTTCTTTTGGAGTAGCTTTGCACAAGTAGCATCGCATGGCAGAAGAAGTCTCAATCAATGTGTTACAAATTTTGCCATCTATCATTGTTAAGAGCATGTCATATTTTACTGATAGTTGATCGTTACAAAATGGTTTTAGCAACTTTATTTGGGATTCGATTTCTTCAATTGAAGATTTTACAAAATCAACAGTTTCTTTTTTAAATTCAAATAGAATCGGCCGACAAAACTGTGTGGATGAAGGAAATTCTTTTTCCCAGATTATCTGTTCATTTTCACGGTTAAACAGTTTAATTGGTACTACACTAATTATAAAAACTGAAGAATCGTCACTGTAATTGTTAGAAAACGAATGTTTGTGCTGTGACTGATTTGATGCCCCATCACATCCCCATTTGCTTATCAAAGTTAAATTTGGAAAGGTTTTATTTATGATTTTGTCACTCACAACTTGTAAAATTCTTGATAAAGTATGATCAAGTAAATTTTGTAAAATAATTTTTGCCCCAGTATCTGTAACTAAAATGGACTCTTCTGATGGATAACAATCTTTTTTTAATTGTTGGATCTGTTAGTAACTTGGATAAATATTGTGCCCTAAAGGTAAAGCATTATTTCTAATTCTATTATATTGGAATCTCGAAAAATCTGCTGAAACATATAATGCTAATGTTTTTTCACTTTCTAGATTTTTTGAATTTTTCGCAATATTCTCTAATGCTAGCTGTATGTTCTGGGTACTCATTTATGAAATCTAAAATATAACTTGCATCATCAGATTTTAATCTTTTTTTCATGGAATATAAAAACATACCATCCGAAGCTTCTCTTAACTCCTGAGTTTTTCTTCGCTTTTGCCTATCAGATAACAGATCAAAAGACTGAGGACGGGATGGAACGTTAATAGAAGCTAAAGATGACGAAGACGATGAAAGTACAACAAAATCTAAATTTAACCAATTTTCGTTAACTTTTAAAAAGACAGATAGATTTCTATTAGATTTAATCCAACGCGAACACAAATTTTCACAAAACTTGCGAAATTTTTCGCGCACACCGAACTCCTTTTTCTTAGGAATATTTTCGAGTCAAAGATCGTTAATCCATTGTCCATATGCCCGGTCATAATCTTTGAAACTTATATGGTTTGTTCTGAAAAAATTAAAAACGTCACGATTTTTGTTCATATTGCTATTAATGCTAGCCTGATACTGAATTTGATTTGTTTCTTGACTTTCTTGTGTTAACAATTTATGAGGATTAAATACAATAATACCTTCATAAAGTATAAACAAACATTTAAGACAAAGAAACTGGAATTAATAGGGACAACATTTGAAAAAAAGCAAGAACTAAAAGAAAAAAAAAATGTTTTCTCGTAAACTCGCACGAACTCGCAGGTAATTATTAATGGAAAGTAAACTATAGACTTTATAGTTAATTTCTGTTCTGGTAGATTTCTAAGCGATTTTGAGCAATTTTCGTTATGAATGTTTCAATTTTTTTAATGTTTTTCATTAAAAAACAAGATTAAGAGTCTATAAAAGTTCAAGCTGTATGCACTTAAATCATGGTAATATAGTTAAATTATAGTAATAAAGATGATTCATTAATTTTGGTTCATCAAAATAGTTGTGGTACTTTTTTTAAACAAGGGACATTTTCCACGGACAGTCGTTTTAATAAGATATCTTAGGTGGAAATTTTTAATTAAAAAAAAACTGACACCGGACAATGATAATAGAAACTAACAGCTTAACAAAAAAAAATGGGTAAATTCGAAATTTCAGATATTGGTCCTATGTCCACCAAATAGTGTCCCCAGAGGACACTATAACTACGTAAAATATTTATATGCGCTCAAATAAGGTAGTATGATGCATTTCTTTGTATGTAGTACCGAGTCTATCATGGATCCTCTTCTGATACTCGCTTCGTTGGTGCATATACAAAAATTGGAAGAAGTGTTAAACTATTAGGTATCCTCTTATTAAGTCAACTTCATATCATTATACAGCATTCGTTCTAATAAGAAAGTAACATAGTTAATAGCTTCTTCGAAGAGCGATTTAATGCGGTTTCTGTAATAATAGAGGCGAAGAGTAAGTTTGAACTGGCATTGTTCCACGAGATAGTTTAGAACCTCCAATTTAAACTCTCAAGCCCAGTAGTTGTACCTAACAAGTATCCCTTCGCTGCAAAAACTTGTTGTTCGTTAGAACTTCTAATAATCTTCTATACCGTCTAAGACAAACCGGCCGAAATCTCTTCAAGTTAAACTTATAGTGTTTATTTTTTCCCATCCAATAAGCTGCACTTTATGTTCTCTTCTAAAACATTATTTTACACCTTGCCCTCCAATTTTTATTGTCTCCACCTCAGGGGCCACATGGATAAGCCTGACCCTGAAGAAAAAATAAAAATCATCATGTGGGCAATATGTGTTTTTAGAGGAACTGGTCATCTTAGCGTGGTTCTGTTCTGTTGATTTTTCAGAAAAAATGTACAATAAAACTCGAAGAGAAGGAAGCTTTAAGACGCCACAACAGGAAACGGGCGGCCGGAATTGCTCCATCCTCTGTCACAATGTTCGCTCTTGGAACACTGTTTCACATTTTCTGACCTTGTTTTACTAAAATACTCATTTTACTGTCAGAAAAACCTAATTAAAATGTTAGGTAAACAGATACAATAACCCCTTCGACAGGCATAACTAACTATTTCGAAGTTTTAAGCACTTATTTCTGAGATTGACATCGCCCCATCAAAAAGTACCTTTTTTTCTTGAGAATTTAGTAACTATTGACTGGACACCTTCCACTTGACACTTACCTCATGAGGAGTCTTGTCCAGTCTAAAAGCCCTCTGTTATTAACCCTTTTTCTACCGTTGACTGCTCCAGCAGTCGAGAGTGGCTTGGTCCATAGTACAGAGGACCAGATAACCAGCAGTTCCGGCCTGTAAAGTCGGAAGAAAGACACGTCCCACAAACCGTTGACATGTCCAGCAGTCGAGAGCCCCTCATATATCTCATCTCACCATCCTTCATTTCTCATTTTTCGACTTTAGCGCTATCTAGCATTACCGTAGCGTACTTATAGCATTGCCGTCTGTCAGAAGCGGTATTTAAATAACGTTTTTGGCCGTTTCAGCAATTCATCTCGTTTCCCTGTCCAAATTAATTAGGAATAAATACAAATAAATAATGTTAGGTAGTAAAAAATAAAAAATCAGAATTATAAAATACGACTTAATTCGGCGAGGCATGAGCGTGGCAAAAGTATACTGTAAAGGTACCTTTCTTAGTGCGGATAGGGTTAAAGACTAATAATAGTAAGATAAACTTGAAGTTTTTTCAAAATTTCTGCTTTTTAGTTTTCCTTTTAAATAAATATTCTTTAGGATCGTTTGCCTCGTATTATCCATTGTGAAGATTAAGGTTTGCCATTGCTGGTCCGTTTGATAAGTAAATTCATCTAAACTGATAATAGCCCGAAATATAGTCTTGGGATTAACTGTCACGAAACTAGCCTTTGTAACAATTTGTCTCATTTTCTTAATAAATACTTCCATACATTACATCATGATGACGAATGTGAAGAAGTAATTGTCAATAAGATTTTGCGAGACCAGTAGTAAAGCCAATAGGACTTTTAATAGATTTGTGCGTTATTTTTGATGATATTTAAGGATAATTAGGATTAATTATTGTAACATTTCATTATTATTAAAATTTATTATTATTAAGTTTAATTATTGTTAGAATTACAATCAAATGTGAGAGGCATTCAAATATTTTTATGTTTCGCGAGACATATTATACGAATCGCGAGTTTGTGATTTAGGCACCACTGGCCCTAGTGCTTGGCAAGAGAGCCTGGTCCACCATTCATTCGTATTCCTACAGCCGGCACGTGCGCAAGCTACTCTTGTTAAGTATGTGCGTGTATGCCAGTGGCTTTTAATGGTTTGTTTTCCGCTTCCCTTGGCGTTATAACTTGTTCTTGGAATTATTATTCCTATAGCCGACCCAAGTTTGTTATATTTGACCTTTCTGGACGCCTACCTACCCGGCGAATGGTGAGATCCTTCCATAATTCCCTCAATTCTCTTCCTAAACCCTGTTCTTTGCTTCTATCCGAGTTCACCAGAGCACCCACATTTTATTTTCTTCCCTAATAATATCCCACAAATTTATTAACCCTTTGAACTTGAAATTTGTTTTTAATTACTTTACCGGCAAATTTGAAATCCAACCCGAAGTTCTAGATAGCATAAATTCCACAACCCAATTTTAAACCTGCTCATCTGATTGCACACTTATGTACTCATTGCATATGTATATCTTCAACTTAAAAAAATACACTTATTTTTACGTAAACTAAATTACCGTTGGATCCAGATAAGAATGGAAAACGTAGATAAAAAAAAAACTCCCACGATGGATAGTTACTCCAACGTTAAAAACGGAAAGAGTTTAATTGAACAAAAGAAACATTAAGCCCTAATCACATGCTTTTTAATGATAAATAAAAAACAATAATTCCGATGAAAAATTCCTTTGCCATTTTACCTTAATTGAGTCTAAGTTAAATCGGCTTTTCTTACGGGCTCCAGGGAATAAATAAAAAACCCTGAAAGGCGTTTTCAAGATATACTAGACTGTACTGCTGTTTAGCCTATCCTTACTTATGCAGGGGTTTAAAGCCTTTACATTCCTAATTCTCCCCATTAATATACAACTACAAAGAAAATCGTCAAGATGCTACCAAAATAACTATGCCATTTTTTTATTTACAATTTGATATGTCTATTTGATAGGGACATTGGGTCTATATTGAATTAAATATCAGTTTAAGGTTATTGACAAAATAGCAAATAATAAAATTAAACTTTATTTCTTTATAACGAAATTATAAATTCGCTTAAATTAAATCAATTATATATAGTATTTATATTGATAAGAAAAAAATGCAATTTAAAAAAATACAATAATGAGATAAATATATCACTCACTCTTTCATCAATATCATGTCTCACAAAACGTTATTTTTTAGGAGAGCGATTTAAAAATAGAAAAACAAATACATATAAAATAAATATTAAACCTCTAATTGATTTCTACGTGGGGCATCGGTTTACACAATACCTGATTATAATTGGCTATTTAAAGGAGTCTAAGTCTATAAAATATATTGTGTTAAGTGTTAAAATGTTTGTTCCGATTTATGCCGTTGGATAAGTCAGAATTTTTCGTTACATTCACTATAATGATACTATTTTTATTTTATTATTTTTCATACAATACTGGGATTATACCAAATAGTCTTTTCTGGAAAGAAAACTAAGAATGAAAAACACATTCAATATGTGTGCAAAACAATCCTCTTAATCTATATATATAAAAATCACGTGTCTGTCTGTTTGTTTGTTCCTTATACAAAACTACACCGTCTGACCGATTTTGCCCAACCTTGGAATAATGGTAGGTCTTGATACGAGAAATCTCCTAGGCTAGGTCAAAAAAATCTACCAGCTGTCTGTCTGTATGTTTGTCCCTTATACAAATCCACACCGTTCGTCCGATTTTGACTAAACTCGGTACACATGTAGATCTTAATATGGGGAGTGTCGTAGGCTAATTCAAAAACGTCTACCAGCTGTCTGTCTGTATGTTTGTCCCTTATACAAATCCACACCGTTCGTCCGATTTTGACTAAACTCGGTACACATGTAGATCTTAATCTGGGGAGTGTCGTAGGCTATGTCAAAAACGCCTTATAGCTGTCTATCAGTATGTTTGTCCCTTATACAAATCCACACCGGTCGTCCGTTTTTTACTGAACTCTGTACACAGGTAGATCTTAATCTGGGGAGTGCCGTAGGCTAGGTCAAAAAAATCTACCAGCTGTCTGTCTCTATGTTTGTCCCTTATACAAATCCACACCGTTAGACCAATTTTTACGAAACTTGGTGTACATGTATCTCTTCAAACGGGGGATGTTATAGGTTAGGTCAAAGTCGTCTAGGACTCACAGTTGGGAGGCCACGGGTTCATAACAGTTACAGATTCGTGTTATTAGATTTTAATAATACTTATTTGGTTTCTAATTTATTTAGGCTTTTCTATATGCAGAAAGTAGGTGTAGCATGGCACGCCGGATAACAGCTAGTAAATAATACATTCGTCACTATATGACAAAGATGGCTGCTTATCGGCTTGTCGGTAACTGAATTCTGAACTGAATATTATATAATGCGGAAATGATACGAGGTTAAAAAGATCACCTACTCTAGTATATTGGTTGACATTCGCATTCAAAACCCTAAATGGTCCTGTTTTCCACCATCAGTTTTATATAAATACCAAGCGTTTTGGTCTGGAATTTCAACCATATAGTCAATTACGCCTTATAGATACTCATATTACGCTTTTTCATCAGATCGGTCAACAGCCCCCATAGACTTGCTTTATGTGCTTATGAGTCTAAGTTTCTCAATGTTCATCTCTCTAGAGAGCATTTGTCAGTTGTGAGAGATAAACTCAGTGACAGTTTTCTAGGGATGTTCAGAACGGGCCTTAATTATACATTCAAGACATTCTAACTAAAAATAGTCAATTTTAGCACCCTTCCTCTTCCCTCAATAGGACCACGCTTACGAGGTTGACGACGAAATCCGGAAGTTCCGACTAAATAATGTCAGATCCCATAGATCACGAAACTAGCGGTGGTTAAATTTTTACGATCATTCTGCATTATCAGAAATTCTATTTTGTTGTATAACTTTTTAAAATTTTGTTGAATTCTGTTGAAGCAGAATGGAATTTCTGTGAAATATTATGTAAATAAACGACCGCTCGAGAAGGCCAAACCTCGAAAGAATATATACCTATATATATATATATATATATATATATATATATATATATATATATATATATATATATATATATAGGTCTCAAAGAGGAATGAGTGAAGGATCTCGGACCTCGCCGGACCTGCACCGGCTCGAGGGTTCATAGAAAACCCTCCCTTCTTAGCAAGGCAAACATTTGTTTCGTGTTTTTTCATTGGATGTAAGTCTTAGAAGGCATATATGTTTCGCTTTAGAGGCAGGAAAATAGTGTTTCTATTAAGAAAATACATTTTTCTTATATATATATATATATATATATATATATATATATATATATATATATATATATATATATATATATATTTAAACACATATATTTGTCTGCTTTCTCGCTCAAAAATGGACCACTTTTGTTGAAATTTGGTACCAATATACACTGTTTAATTTCAAAAATCGAGTTCGTTAACCAGCAGAATCAGCCTACAAGAACACTGTTTGAACCATCTTAATACCAAAACAGGAATTTCAGCGTTGATTTACTTTGAAGTCAGTTGATAACCACCGTTCCACTAACGAAAAGGCAATGCTTTGATTAGGCTTTGCTTTGATTAGGCTTTGCTTTGATGGAAGCCAACAATACAAAGACTTTATACTTCATTCATCACATTATTCAGAAATTCATTGAAAACTAACGGCCTTGCCATATTAAGGAATATGCATATTTACGCAGCTCTGGTGTACGGACTTTTTTTATAGTCTAATAAAACGCAGGAACTGCTTTATTCTAGTGCGTTTCCGTTCTTATTCATGTTGTCATTTAGCAAACATGATATAGAAACATTTAATACTTTGTCTTGACATTTGGTAAACAGTTTTTAGAGGTCCTAATATCTACATGAAAAGTGGCATTTACTTGCCACAATGGAAAGGAAATTACTCGCTCCTGGTAATAAAAAAAAATAATACATACATGTTTCTGATTTACTTTCCATGTTTTAATGAAAACATTACAAATAACCAAATAAAAAAATCTCAGGCAAAAGGAGAAAAAAGCAGTTCAAAAGAACGAAAGCGACTTCTCCGTATTACATCACTCTTTCAAAACTTCCATAGGAACCGTTTCTGAAGGACGTTTATTAAGATTTTAAATGCATGTTTAACACGTACGAAGATTGCCGAACGGGTATCTTAAGACACATGAAGACCTCAAGAAAAGTCTAATTCTTCCAGTATTCTCGAAAACGCTTATAGATATAGATATGTTCTAATTGCAAGAAGAAAAGCTGGCTGTACATTAGGGTGGCACTTAGCTATAGGGACGTTTTTTGAAAGTCTAAATTTTGCTGCTCCCACCCCCCAATTCTGTTCCAATCAACAAAAATCTAGCTCTGCAAAATTTCAGGGCAATCGGACAACTGCAGGCGACCCGCCTAAACGCAAACGGTTTGAAATTGAAACATAGTATACGCAGGGATTAATTCCGTTAAAAAGGGACATACTATTCTATCTCGATCATTTTCTGCAAAAACATTTACATCAAGCTGACCCGAGAAATTGTTTAAATTCATTCTGAATCAAAAGTCGATTCTAAAACGTTTTGGAATAACATTTAAACATTTAAATAAATATGAGAATTTTACTAATCCACACTAGGGAGGCCCTTAGCCATAGGGATTTTTTTAAGTCAAACTTTTGCTGCTCCCACTCCCCAATTCTGTGCCAATTAACAAAAAAACTAGCTATGCAAAATTCTAGCGTAATTGGACAACAGCCAAGCAACCCTCAAACGCGTTGAAATTGAAACAGTACACGCAACGATTAATTCCGTTAAAACAGGGATATACTGTTCTATCTCAATCCATTTCTTATTTAGATACATCCAGGCTACCCAAAAAATGGTTTACAATCATTCTGAATCATTTCTCAAAATTTAAATCTAAAAATTGCAGAGATAACATGAAAATATTAAAAAATATAAATTTTTTAGTAATGCACACAACTTATATAAGACAACCGAATTTTTATTTGAAACAAATATTTCTATAGAAACAAGGCATAATGTGAACAATAAAAAAATACAAATATTAAACATTACGTTTTTCTAAGGGAGGATTTAGTAGCAGTCGGATATTTTTCCCGTCCCCGGCAACGATCTGCAAAACAATATGAAAAAATTGTTTTTGTGGAAGACGAAAAATCATTTTGGTGGAGAACATACCTATTCAGTTGATTTTCTTCTTCGTCATCTTCTTCGGCATTGTCTGCTTCCAGCATAATTTGAGCTATATTTGCATTAACCGCAGTTGGAAAAGTTTCATAAAATAAGGATAAAGCCACGGTTTTGGGAACTAAGCACCAGAGATGATTGGAAAAAAAGTATTTTGCAGCAGCCTTACTGATTTTTGGATCAATATCCTGATAATGTATCAATGGATAAATGAACAGAAAGTCATGATATAGAGCTTCAATAGGGTCTGATGAAAGAAAACAGGCTCGAACGTACTCTCGCGCAAGAAAAATATATGTTCTTCTTAAAGAATTTTTCTCGCTACGAGATAACTGGAATTAATTTTGGAAAAGCTATATTTTGAATGCATAAATCTCCTTTGCCATCCACCTAGCTCCTGGTACTAGCAACGATACTACTTTCTTCCCGTGCATACGAGTGCGTTTTCAGGAAGCAGGAACAGACTTGATTGTTTATCTTTTTATCTAATATTAACAAGAACACGACAAATTTAATGTCCATTACTGGTGCTTACCTGCTCAAAAGTGATTAAAAAATAAAATAACTTAAAAAAAAAATTATCTGAAAAAATTACTTATGGACGAAAATGTCAATATTTTAAGGTCATTGCGGGTCGCCTTGGAGTTGTTTGATTTAGCTAAAATTTTGCACAGATCGTTATTTTGTTGATTGGAACAAGATAGGGGGGTGGGAGGTAAACTTTTAGAAAGTTGAAAAATAAGGGCCACCCTACTGTACATATACTACATCAAGACTAGAGACAGAAGGCATATTGTTATTGGAGAGGATTGCAATCATACAGGAAATAATAGAGAACATCTATTTTTAAGAAGGAGGTACTAGGAATAAATGTAAAAAAACGTTATCAGACTGTCTAGGAATAAAATCCGGGGAGGAAAGTTATCCAGATTATTGAGGACACCAACAGTAACTTCAGTACAATTTTTACAGGTCTTAATTTTTTTTTTTTTTTTTTTTTTTTTTTTTTTTTTTTTTTTTTTTTTTTTACGGCGCATCTACATCTTGGCCATTAGCGCCGGGCTATCTACAGGTTGCCACCCTTTTCTAATGCCAACAGCACGTGGTCGGTCACCCATTCATTGGGATTCACGTATTCAACGTGGCTATGGCCGTTGGCTACAGGTCTTAATATCTCCAATACACGCCCTTAACTTCAGTAGATGTTGAAAGATCATTCTGTCGCTTCAGGAATATACTTAGATCAGACCAGCGTCATTTCATGCAAGTTTTAGCAAACAATTTTCCCCTTTTATAATGAGTTCCTAATTTTTATTTATGCTTTATTTTTTAATATGTTATAGAGTTTTAGTCATTTCGCCCTATATATTTTCAACGTTTGTTCTTTCCATTTATAATAACCGATTTTCTAAATATTATTTATGCTTTTCATTTCAATATTTTATAGTGTTTTAGGTATTCGTTTACTTAATATCAATCGTTTTCAATTTTTTATTACATATTTCATTATAATTAGTTAAATATATATGTACAAATTTTGAATTTTAATTATTTATTTATTTAATTTATAGAGTTCTGCAACTGAGGCGAAAAACTCTTTCAACGTTAGTCGTCAACTTTAAATGTAAAAAAAAAAATATATTTATATAGCGAAGAAAGAAACTTGAAAAAGAAAGAAAAATTAAGAGAATAAAAAACAAAGAAAAAACATACAAAAAAAAAAATACATAAAATAATCAAACGGACAACATTTAATAAATTAAATTTTTGAGTATAATGAAGACTTTTTTAAATGTTTGAGTAGTGCATTGATGAGTGGGCTACCTTCTGTCAGTATGTCGTGTAAGTCGTAAGGTATGGTCAGGTTATTGCGCTATCTGCAGTTGGTAAGTATATGTTTAACGGTCAGGGTCTCGTTACAATATCTGCAAGTTGGTCTGTCCTTTCTGTCTAATAGGTAGGAACGGGAAAGTAAGGTGTGTCCAATACGAAGCCTGGATAGGATGACTTCGTTCCGACAAGTGTTCATTTGTCCAGGCTTTCGTTCTATTTTTTTTGTCCCTCTACTTGGTGTCAGTTTTTAGCCACTCACCATCCCACTCGTACAGTATGTTAGTTTGTAATGTTTTGTATAAGTCCGATGAAGTTACAGTATTAAAGTCAATCGTAGGTATTTTCGTCGCTAGTTTTGCTTCGAAGTCGACGGCTGTACTGAGTTTAATGTCCTCGTGTCCAGGTAGCCATAGAAATTTAATATGTTTATTTTTGTTCTCTAGTATGTATATTTGTGAGAATATGTTGTTAATAATGGGATGTGTACTGTATATCTTGTGCGTGGAGAGCAAAGAACTTAAAGAATCAGTACAAATAGTAATGTTGTCATCATTTCCTCTGTCATGAATGTTTGTCAGTGCTAACTTTATACCGTATAGTTCGGCTGTATATATGGTCTGGTAGTCTTAGTAAGTGTTGTTGTCAACAATTGCAGCTGCTCCTGTTCCGAATTTCGTCTTGGATCCGTCAGTGTAAGCGTACAATGTGTCAGTATCTTGTTTCAGAATCGAGTTTGCCAGATGTTTATAAAATAACGAAGAAGTTGGTTCAGTCTTTTTGTATTTCGTCAGTGTCAGGTCAATCTTAAAGTTCTTTACCCTCCAAGGTGGAATGTCAGTGAATGTGTTTGTGAGAATTTGTGTTTCTGTTAGGTTGGTAAATCTTCTATCTTCTAAAATTCTTCCAATTAGATGTTTTGTTTGTGCCGTTTTTTGGGCGAAAGAACCCCATGGTCGTCATCGCCCTACCGTGCAAAACAGCTGCACGAATCACTCACCGCATGCTCCCGAGTATCTTTCTCTCTCTCTCTCTTTTTTTTTTTTTTTTTTTTTTTTTTTTTTTTTTTCCCTCAATTATATAACCGGCACTCTTTTATTTTTAATTATTTATTTTTAAATTCCATCTTTTTTTTTTTTTTTTTTTTTTTTTTTTTTTTTTTTTTTTTTTTTTTTTTTTTTTTTTTTTTTTTTTTTTAATTACCGGTACTTTAATTTCAATTTTAAATTACATTTTTTATGTTTCTTTTTTTTTTTTTTTTTATATATATTTTTTTTCCTTTATACCGGTACTTTTCATTTTATATGTATATATATATATATTTTTTTTTTTTTTTTTTTTTTTTTTTTTTTTTTTTTTTTTTTTTTTTTTTTTTTTTTTTGGGCACTTTCAATCTCCCTACTAAGAACTTAACAGAATATAACTGAATCTAATATTAAAAGTATACACTAAAAAAAAGTAAAAACAGGTGTAACAGCTAAAAGGTTAACAAGGAAAATATGGTAACAAAAAATATCACAGCAATGAGTTAAACAGGCAAATAAAACTAAACAAGAGGTAACAAAAGTAGCTAAGGATAAATCAATAAATAGAAAGATAAAATACATAAATAAAGGTAATTAAGTAGATAGAAACATACACTTATATACACCTATATTCAAGGATATGAGCCAAAGAAAACTGTATAGCTATACCACAATTATTATACAAGACGGTTAAGTCCGGTTATTTTTAAAAATTTGAGCAGCTTATCGACTGCTGCCGAATTATTTCCAAGAGCATCTTCCATCTTAGTATGTTAGTTTGTAATGTTTTGTATAAGTCCGATGAAGTTACAGTATTAAAGTCAATCGTAGGTATTTTCGTCGCTAGTTTTGCTTCGAAGTCGACGGCTGTACTGAGTTTAATGTCCTCGTGTCCAGGTAGCCATAGAAATTTAATATGTTTATTTTTGTTCTCTAGTATGTATATTTGTGAGAATATGTTGTTAATAATGGGATGTGTACTGTATATCTTGTGCGTGGAGAGCAAAGAACTTAAAGAATCAGTACAAATAGTAATGTTGTCATCATTTCCTCTGTCATGAATGTTTGTCAGTGCTAACTTTATACCGTATAGTTCGGCTGTATATATGGTCTGGTAGTCTTAGTAAGTGTTGTTGTCAACAATTGCAGCTGCTCCTGTTCCGAATTTCGTCTTGGATCCGTCAGTGTAAGCGTACAATGTGTCAGTATCTTGTTTCAGAATCGAGTTTGCCAGATGTTTATAAAATAACGAAGAAGTTGGTTCAGTCTTTTTGTATTTCGTCAGTGTCAGGTCAATCTTAAAGTTCTTTACCCTCCAAGGTGGAATGTCAGTGAATGTGTTTGTGAGAATTTGTGTTTCTGTTAGGTTGGTAAATCTTCTATCTTCTAAAATTCTTCCAATTAGAGACCTTCGTTTAAAATTGCTCACTAAATATTTATTCAAATTAATGTAATTTATAAAATCTGTCACACATTGACTTTCCAGTCCCTTCGACTTTATAACAAATTCAATACATAGCATTCGACGCCCGATATGTAATGGTGGTTCTCCAGCTAATGCGCACAGGCTTTCTGAAGGGCTGAGTCCAGTGTTGTGTATGGTGTTGAGTAGTTTAAGAGCGGTTGGACTGGCAGATGAATATGCTACACAACCATATTCCAGAAGAGACCTGGTATACGAACGATAGAATGTGAGCATGGTACATTTGTCCGCACCCCATTTAGTATTACTAAGGATACTTAAAAAATTTAAGGATTTCTTGCATTTGGTAAGAAGTCCCTTGAGGTAGTGTAACCCCGTCAGTTTTCTGTCTAGTTTCATTCCCAAAAATGTCAGTAAGTCAGTTCTGTCAATGGCTGCCTTGTGTAATATTAACTGGGCGATTTGGTTTTCATTTTTTCTGCTAAATATTATATATTTAGTTTTATCATTGGAGAATCTGAAGCCTGTTTCTTTACAACAATTTTCCAAATTATTCAAAGTATGTTATATTTGTTGTTATCCAATGTTGAGATGTTTATATGAGGTGTAGATCAGGAGGTCATCAGAATACTGACAATAGGACCTCCTTCATAAATACAGCTACTGACTGAATTTACGGCAATATTAAATAGAGTTGTACTCAGTACACCTCCTTGAGGCACTCCATTCTTCTGTAAAAATACATCAGAAAGGGTAGTAGTAGAATTTTACATTAACATCCATTCCCTAGTTATAACTTAAGAAATGTTTTACTAGAATGAGAAATTATATTGAATATCCATGTCCTTTTTCTTTCTTTTTTTCTATCGTGTAACGTAAATTCCATGCTTGGAATGAGTTATCTTCCTCGTGGTATTTCCTCAACCATTGGCCCGAGAGTTATGGCCTGATGATTAGGCACGGTTCAAAATAAACCCCTTCTTGAGGATCTGCTCGCCCTCAAGGCTGTAATATCATAAACTGGCGTGCGGTAATTCGCTTCCAGGTTTACACGGCTCATGACGGCGTGGGATAGAGCTATCTCTGACAGATCTACGACATGGATCCATTGTCTTAAGGCAACTATCGTACATGGCCCATCGAAATCTCGAGGTCTCGTCTCTTTGGGGATTCGAGGAACGGACATCACCTCGTCTCTTGATAACATATTTTATTGCCGGAAAACGAATGGAATATTCAAATTTTTGCGAATTTCTGTTGTTATGAAAACTGTTCGCACGGCTCCAATGAAAATATCTTTTTCCTCGACTTTGTAGCTACTGAATTCAAGAATACTAAGTTATAAACCATGTTTGTTCCTTATGAGGAGAAAATGCTAGCACAGAACCCAGATAGCCCTGACGTCCTTCTGGAATGACACTGTTTTTGTTTACAATTGCAAAACAACTTCCATATACAAGGATAGTCTATGCTTCGTTGTTTTTTTGTCGGATTTTAGGCCCACTTTTCATAGTTTCTCGAATAAATACATTTTTAAGGCGATATCTGTAACCGTTTTTAAAGGTCAATACAACTAGTTTTTCTTACTAATTTTAGTTTCGGTATTCAGATATAATTCTATCAATTGGAAATTGTTCCAGACGTTTGAAATGTATCTAAAAAAAGACATTTAAATGTTCCTTGCGTTTGGGGATAAAGAAATACCAGAAAAAAATCAATAATAGGCATGGAAAGTTTTGGAATCTTCGTATATTTTCTTAAATATCACGAATACGGTTGGGTAGTCATGGTAAGTTGAATGTGACCATTCGAAAGCCTAATAAATTCTTTATAAAAATGTGTTCGATGGTGATACAATTAATACAATACCAATGATGGTTCACATTTTTCATTATGATGTAAAATGCTGAATTTTGTTTACTGTCGAAAGACATTTCAAGAAATTTTAGTGTATTACCGTTTTTTTTTTGTTTTTTTTTTTAATTTTTGTTAAGTCCATTTCTTGTACCCCTTTGTTCTAAACTGTTTTCGTGTTCCGTAACCATTTAGAAGTTCGTCAGCTTTGTCCAATCTTGGAGATAAACATGAGTACAATATTTTATATTTTCCGGAATGAAATCTCTCACTAACTTCATGGCAATGATAAACAACGTGTTGCTGATTACAAGTCCTTATTGTACACCATGTTATGCTAAAAGTTAGAATCTTCTCATTGATGTTTCATTTTCCATTTCCGTTTGGATATAACTCTTCTCCACTCTGCGTCATGAGCATCCTCAATGTTGATTGGAACTTGCATCCAAATCCATTCCGTAAAAAATTCATCAACATACTAATGTGGCCTAGAGTCAAGTAACTCATTCCGATACCACATTAATATTCCAAAAACAGATAAGATAAAAAACAATATGCATATTGCACAAATATAAAACTGTCCTTAACACAATTCTGATGATAATTAAAAAAAAAAAAATGGGAAATAGACATTCCTAATAGGAATGAAATAATGTTAAGAAGGATTTCTTTTCCCTTCAAAACATCTTTCACCAAATATCATCACTTGGATTATTTTCCACTCGGTTAGGCAGAGCAGTAATATTTCATAACGTATGCGAGGCACCAATTAAATATTTCCAAAGTTGAACGTGAAATCGTTGATTACGCGTCTGCATTGAGAAATCGAATCAAAATATCTGCAAATTCTGGTTAAACATCCTCCATTTCTAACTGCAGGCACCAATTAAACCGGTTTTAATCGCAAATTACTATTCAGTTATCATACTCACTTCATTCTCTCAATTTTTATTAAAATATGGGGCACTATATTTAGGGTTCGGATTACACTTTGATGTATTTTGTTGTATTAAAAATTTTAAAGATTTTATGTCGTTACAAATGAGACATTCCGATTGATCATAAAAGTTTTCTTAAAGCACAGCTGATCGGTATATCACTTGACGTTATATTATAATTGAGTGGGAACCTGTAAACAGCCCTAAAATAACCTAGAATTTAATGTCATGATAAAATAAATAAACAATCCATTCCCGTTCAATCACTTTAAACTATGACGAAAAATAAAGACAGGAATTTGAATGTTGAAAACGAGGGAGCATTCACACAATTTGACCCAGCCTTACATTATTTGAATACATGAATGACGCTAGCCATAATTTTATCATGGGAAGAAATATCATTACAACAAGAACATAAGCATCACTCAGAATCAAAAGTTTGGTAATAGTACAAGTTTGGTGGTAGTTTGGTTAATATTACAAAGTAATAATCCATTTGTAAAAAAATAAAATAATAATATTTAAGCGTGAATTAATACATTTCTGATTATGTGAAAACAATTCACAAAAAATAGGGAATGGTTATGGTCCATGGTTGTGGTCATTAACCCATTAAGTAGCCAATTTTTATTTTTTGGAATTTTTTGATATAATTTTAACAGGGTGTTTATATGCCTTAGAATAGCATCTACAGAAAATTTAAATCAATTCCAACAATTACTTTCTGAAATATTAGCTGTCCTATATATAGGACGCTGCTCCAATTGGGATAAGTTAGGGTAATTTTTTTTTATTTTTTTTTATTTTTTTTTTTTACGGCGCATCTACAACTTGGCCATTAGCGCCCAAAGTTACGGTAATATTACTGAAATATAACTCACAACAAACATGTTTTTTTAACATATTTTTACATAAAATAGAATGTCTGAACATAATAATGCATATATACAAATAAAATACATATATTCAATGGTTATAACATTTTTTTATGAATGAAATTTTGGAAAACAATTTGTGTTATACAGCATTTTGTGCAATATGTCAAAGGTTTTCCTTTACAATCAGAAAATTGACATCTCTGTTGATTTTCTCTCTTCCAATGATGTAGCCCTTTCCGGTCTAGCCTCACAGTCTCAACTGTTTCAACACTCGAACTCAACACTTTGGCGCTGGATCTTCTTGAAGCTGGTGGTCTTCCAACACTCTTACGTCCATTTGCTCCTATCTTCTAATATGTCAACGCAATTATCCTGCGAATGTCATTTAGGCTTTTCTTTTCTTTTGGCCTTGACTCCTATTTCACTAAAATTATAGATAACATCATATTTCTCTCAAGATAATTTTCCTTCCAAAGTTTTGTTTTGGGGAGAATTTTTAATTTTCTTTATTGAATATCTATTTTTTTTTTTTTTTTTTTTTTTTTTTTTTACTGGTACATTTATTTATCGGTTTCTTTCCTTCTGAGCTGAGACTTATATCATCTATGTTATCTTGTTACGGTTGGTCATCCGGAAGATTTAGTTCAATATTGCTAGGAATGTCATGGACAAATGGTGGTCCCAGTTCTTCATCGTCTATTTCCTCTTGGTCCGTGGCTTCTAAGACATCTCGTGGTAATGTTAATATATTAGCTTTTATTTTTTCCGAGAATAAATAGGCCACAGCATCCTCAATTGTATTGAAAACTGATGGAATAGACGTATTCTACACAAAGGAAAAATATACTCATGGTAGCAGCGTCCTATTTATAGGACAGTCGATTCAATTACATATAAAAATTAGATGAAAATACATTTTCAATAAACTATTACTTAGAATAATAGTTTCATCAGTTCTAATTCAGAAAATGAAAGAAAAAGTTACTTACCAATATTTTAGAAGGAATAAGACACAAAGAAAATAAGGAGTTAGGGAGCAGTTGTAAAACACTACTTTATTATCCCACAGCTCAGAAGGCAATAAAAGAGTGAGGGTTTAAACACTTGGAACTCTTAGACTGACATGTCCTGATATGATTTGAGGGTAGAGGAAAATTTCCCTGCACCTCCTAATCCTGTCAGGTCATGAACAGCGACTGTCCTATGAATGTCTTTTATTTATTTATAGTTTTATATATTTTTTTAGATTTAACTTACACGTACGTTTTCTTTAATATGATTATCAGCGCATTTTGCAGTTTATCCGGAGGTAAACCAGGTCTACCTGAGTATCTGTTTCGCAGATTAGAAGCTGGTAGAAAGACAGAAGAGAGGTAAAACTTTAAAAAAGTCCGACTCACAGGAACTGCATCATCTTAGCGCAGTTCCGTTCTTATACCTAATGTCATTTGGAAAGGTTCAAATAGAAACTGTTATAATGTTGGTAGAACCTTTTATGAAATAATTTATGACCCCAAATAAGTCATGGTTGTAAGGGTACATACCTACCTCTTCCTGACAGAAAAATGACTCCCTGTCCTTGTCAAGGTTCGCTCTAGAAACACACTACTTACTGTTTTGTATTTTATTTTTCTATAATACGAATTTTACAGATAATTGCAATTTAAAACAACAAACAAATCAATTAACCCTTTCTGGACGGTGGGCTTCTCCAGCAGCCAGCAGAAAGCCGTGACTGGCTGACGGTGGGCTTCTCTAGCAGCCAGCAGAAAGCCGTGACTGGCTGACGGTGGGCTTCTCCAGCAGTCACCTCACTCTATATCGTATAAGGACGGCCGCTCTTTTCTTTTGTTGTATTTAGTTCTATGAGTTTGTATTTTTGTATAAATCGGTATTTTTTTTTTTATTTTAAAAAGTGCAAATCGCCGTCGTTGCGATGCTTGAAAATTAAATTTAAAAAAATAAGGACGGCGGGCTTCTCTAGTTCTTTTAGAATATTAGTCAGATTTCTTAGTAGACGTGTTTGAGACTTCTCGGAAGATAATAAATCGCAGCCCAGTTTTTCTTCAGCTCCAGGAAGTAATATTCTAGGATTTCGACGAAGACGGTAGGCTTTTTCCGAAGCGTAAACAATGTAATTTGCTGAGGAAGCATCGCAGTTTCCAGGGATATAAGTTTTCTATCAGTAGTACAAAGGTGTTACGTGGAAAGGTTTCTGCGCTAATTTAAGAATATATATATATATATATATATACATCATGTTTTTGTATTTGTATTTATAACGTTATTATGGATATTTCAAATATCCTCAAATTCCAGGACATTACATGAATGATTACTGATTGTGCATTATATAGTATGTAGTCGAGTGCCCGTTGAAGGGAGCCGTCAAGAGGGACAGGCAGGTATCGGGAGGGTCCCGTCACCGGGTACCCTCGCTCATAGGACTGCTGCCGTCTCTATAGGGTTAAAAAGTGAGTTAAACAAAGAAAAAAAAACCGTTAAAAAGAACAAAACAAACACATTTGAAGTTTTAAGTACTTATTTCTCCAAGTGACATCGCCTAATCGAAAGTTGCTTCAGAATCTTTTTTGTAAATTTTATTAGCTAAAACTATGTGCACTGATATGGACTCAGCTAGTGCTAACAGGTAATGTATAGATACACCTAATCCTTCAATGAAGCTTGTTTTCTTAGGAATTGTCCCTTTTAATCCGAACCACAATCCTCTCAAAATGTTACTTCTATACCCATGATTGTTTTGAAATTTATCCGGGAAGTAAGCCATGATTTTCAAATATATGATTTTTAATTAGGTAATTTTTTAGTACGTCTAATATTTTTTAGGAAATGCCATTTCCGCATATCGTAATAGTTTCTTGTTCATCAATCTAAAAGTGGCCCTAAAACTAAACTTTTTGAAAAAAAAAAAATATTTTGTCCATCTTCAAATTTATGTACTCATTTATTTGAAGAAAATACTTTTAAGTATGCCCGAAATATCCTATAAGCTGCTAATGAAAGCTACGTATCTTGTTTCAAGGTTTTATTAACATAAGATTCTTCAAGGTCAATAAAAAAGGAGTTTTTCCCCCTTTAAGAAGACTAGCAAACCCGTCAGGCTGGCTTTGTGGCTATGTTGTTGATGGCCATTAATGCCCCCAAGAATAAAACGCATAAATCTCTCAGAAGCGTATTAGCCCTTTTGAGCGTTATAACTAGGCAAAGGTCATGGGAGTGAAAATAAAGGAGTATGAGGGAAGGCTGGAGGCTGACCTCAACTCTTGCTTGATGGACAGCTAGCCTCTAGCTAGCCAATGTCCTCATCTAACTAGCCATCTTACATCAGCACCTCATTCCAAGTGTCAGAGTTTATATTTCCAAAAAGATGGAAGTCCCTGGTTGTAATAAGATGTGTAAATATTTGTTTGGCACCCGTTGCGAAGTGCAAATATGAATACTACATGAAATCGATATGGCTGTATTATGGCCAAAATGAAGGGGCGATTACGAATGATTGGTACTTACACGATAATTATATGATTTTTTGGTCTACTAACACGACAATGATATGATTTTGATAGGATGTTATTTCGATTATCTCAAGCCCCGTAGAATTGTAACAAGTCGCCAAGGGTAATGAGGTGTTGACTGCGAACTATATTGAGATTGAATAGGTACAACAAGTTAAATTAACCATTACGAGACGGCAACCCCCACAACCTTAGTTGCCCGTGGTGCGGAGCCCCTTTCACCCTCATGGTTCCTCAGGACGGCATTAAATAGTTGAGTCTCCACCGCCCATCTCTGCTCATACGCTTTCCTTATTTATTTTTTTATAGTCTCCCGTTGCCATTTTTTCTTTCTGGGCTAAGGGTCAAACAACGTTAGGCTTATAGACGTTTTTATTAATGTTGAAATTGTTTCTTCTAAAAATAATATATATATATATATATATATATATATATATATATATATATATATATAAAATAATATCTGCGGCACATGATCTCTATATACATATCAACATAAAACACACACAAGGCCCTTCAGAGGGACCAGAACTACGCAAAAGGACAGGGTAGCAGATGGAAATCTCTATTTAATAGGCTCAAATTGGATTTTTATTAAGCCTAGCAGATACAATAGTGACTAGAGCTTAAAGCTAACTGTTAGATATCGCTAAAAGCTGTTACAGCGGTGGCTTTCAAACCCGAAGTAAAGAAAGTGTAAAGACAAGGGGCATGACTGCCCATTGTCATAAAAGTGGCTATTAGGCCAAGGGGCATGACTGCCCGTTGTCACGATAGTGGCTATTAGGCCAAGGGGCATGACTGCCCGTTGTCACGATAGTGGCTATTAGGCCAAGGGGCATGACTGCCCGTTGTCACGAAAGTGGCTATTAGGCCAAGGGGCATGACTGCCCGTTGTCACGAAAGTGGCTATTAGGCCAAGGGGCATGACTGCCCGTTGTCACGAAAGTGGCTAGTAGGCCAAGGGGCATGACTGCACGTTGTCACGATAGTGGCTATTAGGCCAAGGGGCATGACTGCCCGTTGTCACGAAAGTGGCTATTAGGCCAAGGGGCATGACTGTCCGTTGTCACGAAAGTGGCTATTAGGCCAAGGGGCATGACTGCCCGTTGTCACGAAAGTGGCTATTAGGCCAAGGGGCATGACTGCCCGTTGTCACGAAAGTGGCTAGTAGGCCAAGGGGCATGACTGCCCGTTGTCACGAAAGTGGCTATTAGGCCAAGGGGCATGACTGCCCGTTTTCACGAAATTGAAAACACTGGTGCGTCAAACACTTTCCAAATCAAGCACGAGTAAAGAAAACATTTACACTTTCAATAAACGCAAACCAAATTATAACCTTAACACAATTATTACCAACTTAAAATATTAGAAATATTAAAGTATTTCGAGCATAATAACCCCTATTAAATGCCTACAATATATTTTTATAAACATAAGTATGTATTAGGTGAATAAAAACATGTTCTAATACACCCAGTCTACAGCTATAAATTCCTAATTGACACCAAAAAGTTCTACTACTAAGCCAAAACGTCTTCGAAAAACATAGTAAAATCCTAGAATGAATAATGCTCAAACAAGTAACATTTATAAGTGTAATAAAGCATGTAAATTGTTGGACAAGCCATCTATTTTATTAAAAATTTCGGAAAATGGTTAATGTATGGTGTTAAGAGGAAGGTGAGCATTCAAAGTTGTCATAATGCTTCAACAAAAAAGATTTTATTTTTAAAGGCATAAGTCCAGTCCTAGAAAAATACCTTGAAGTTGTGGAAGGTTTCGTTCTATAGAAAGAGAAATATTGAGAATATCTAATCTAAGATTTCTGAATGATACTACGCTATGAATGTTTTTCTGTAATTATGTCTTCCACACGACCAATGGAATAGAACTTCTTACAGAAATTAGTCCATACATTCATTCTGTACTGCACTATTTTAACTCATTAACATGAATTGCACAATCTAAATAATATTACTTGAAAGTATATACAAATGTATATAACATAAGTTACACTAAAATATTTATCTGAAAACGTATTGCATATTTATAAATTAGTGTATTAGGCTTTCATATCAACTGCTTATCCTCAAAGATTGCTTGCCAACAGAAATAATATAATTGTAAAAGCCAGAAATAATTTATTATCTAGAGATATTGACCGGGCGCCTAACACAAAATACAATCCAGTCTATAGATTAATCTGTAATTTCTCACATCCAGAACCAGCCAACTATCTTCAATTTAATGTTAGTATTGAAAAGTTAAGGGCCATAAGCCAATTAAGGATCTGTAATAGTGAATATCCCTTAAAAATAAAACCATTATTATAAAATCTGACGAAATATGTGAGTTGTGCAATAGATACATTTACAATAGTTTGAAGCACCTAATACTGCACTGCCAAAAGCATAAAATTCAAAGGCAACAATATTTACACTCATACATTTCGGAAAACAGGGACGAATTATCGCTAGAAAATATGCTAAATATTGATAGTACTGTAAAGTTAAATAACATATTTTTATTCTTAATGAGTATTTTATAATTATTTTATTTACTTTCACATTTATTGTACATATGTATGTTCATATTTTTTAGATTATATTACACAAGCTTTATTTTTTTTTTTCTAATTTTGTAGTATTAATCTTTATTTTGGACATTCTATTACTATTAGCATTATTATTATTATTGGGGGTTTCCTCCTCAGTCTCCTGGGATAAATTCTTTCGGGGGCTGTTGCCAACCGAAAGAATTGTTTTTTATTGATTTTTTTGTTCTTTTTTTTTACGGGCGTTCATTTAAAAATTTCCGTACCGTTCTGGCGGTATCAAGCAGTACCGCTTGTTGGGCATTTTTAATTAGATCATCCGGCAGTTTCAAATAGGTATTTGTGGCAATCGTCGTTTTTGGAATGAGCCCGTTGGTCGAGATTATGACGGCTGTAATCCTTGCGGAATCCAACTTATACAAGTCTTTCAGCTCTATGGCCAACTCCTGATACTTGCGCAGTTTCTCGGCATATGATTTCCGGACATTCTCATCATTGGGGATTGCGAAATCAATAATATCGGCAGTGTTACTTCCCTTGTCAATGATAAGAATGACCGGTTTATTGTGATGGAATAATATCGGCTGTATTAATAATATCGGCTGTCTTACTTCCCTTGCCAATGATAAGAATTATCATTATTATTATTATTATTATGAAATATTAAAACCATTAACACAAAATGGCCAGATCCTTGGCAATGTCAATGCACTTGTGCCAAATAAATCCTATTCTATACTATTCTATCAACTGCTTATAATACATCCCTCAATTTTCATCTTAAACCCTCGTCATACCATTTTCGTATTATTTCCAAAGACGTCTAACTAATTTGTCACCACTAATATTTTATTGTAAACTATATTTGTAACTGTTGATAGCAGTTGTTGAGAAATACAAGAGCATATCGCCCATGTTGCAGTATTCAAATAAATAAATGAAAATGGTCTTTCCCTTTTTACTACAAACTAAACTCAAGCTTGACTCGCAGTTTGATTAAAATGTAAAAATAATCAAGCAATTATTATGACGAAGACCCATCAAAAGGCAGGCAAAAGCAATACTTATAAAAAAATCATATATTTATAATATACTATATGTCATTATTTCGTTATGTTCGAATTATTTGGGTGAAAACAGAGAAATGATTTATATAAATTCCTACATGTAGATAAAGAAGAAACACAAAGTTTATTTTGTGTTTACAGAACGCCCATTGGCAGAGAGTGGAAAAAGAATCGAGGAGAGGGAGGTATAAGTGAGTGACAGGTTGTCAGCTGTTCATTCTATTTAGAGATAACTTAGCATAACGTCAAGACCAATTCACAATGTTCTCTTCGGTCTCTTCAACATTTTACCGCGTATTTTCTCTTTACTCTTCATGTCAGTTTGTATCCTTCTCAAAATTGAATTGATACTTACACAAAAATCTACTATGTATATCATCTACAGGGTGTTTCAGGCATAAAAGGCCAAACTGAAAATATGAACTCAGTACCACAAAAAAAGAAAAAAAAATTCTCTGAAGGTATCTCCGCAAAACCTTTGGTTATTAGATATTTACAATTAAAGAGTTTTGTTGTTATGAATTACTAGCTGAATACCCGTCCTTCGTCACGGCAGATAAGTAGTTATTTTATTGCGTTAAATAATGTATCACCAAAATTAACGCGACTGCATAATTTTGTGCATTTTATTATAGCACTGTTCCAGTCATGCTATATCATATCCATCAATGGATAAGTAATCAAAGTATAATGCTTCTTTCTATTGGGGTGCTCCGGACCAATGTTAAGAAACAGATCTGTAGAGATCCGTTATCTATAGATTAGCAGTAACAGGAGTTTAAGGATTCGGAATATTATTACCTCGGATAGACCATCACCAGGACAGGGGGGTCCCTCTATGAGGGACAAAATCACAGTTTATTCAAGGTCATAGGCCATCATAGATGGAATAGAAATAATATAATGAAATAAATACAGTACGCTAACAGGTGACCTGTTATCGTCCTTGCAACGATTGCTGCCTTGGCTTGCCTGCTTTCTAACCAAATAAAAATTCAAACCCCTCTAAAAATACTTACAAATTCGAATATCAAAAAATCCTTTCTTAGCGAGTGTTTACGTTCTAAATGGAGTGTCCATGCGAAATTTCAAATTTTTCTCTCAAGTGGTTTGGGCTGGGCGATGATAGGTCAGTGAGATTTACATTATATAAAATAAAGAGAACCTATGTATTTGTTCTAACTAGTTTATTAATTTCAGTACTTCAAAAAAAATGAGCAATTTCCTTCGAAGGTATGTTCGCAAAATCTTGCGGTAATAAAGTTTGTACCCGTTGACATTGGTATGGGCGACATCCATTTGCTATGAGAGTTCTCCATACTGTAGTTGGCCTAATATTTAATACTACTTCAGCTCTTCGTTCATTTTCAGGTGGATTAACATCTAAATATTGTAATATGGTCACACTCATGTCTTAATTTCGTAAAGGGGCAAAAATACAATCAGCAAGGGGTATTATAGTAAATGTACCAGTTTCTCTGAGACGTTGAAACAGGAACCTAAAGATAGACCTGTTTTGTAATTGTCTACTAAAATTGCCTGGAACATTCATGACAGCCAGCATTGGCATTACCATTGCAAAAATCGTAGAAATTGAAGGCACAATGGTGAGTACTCTGCGAAAGCCTCTTACAAACTGATAAATGATATTGACAGTTCCCAATGCTAATTCCAAATTGTATTAATCCTTATGTTGCCAATTGTTTTTATATCAGCGGACATACCTTCACTTTAAACAACATTTAATATTTAAATTTAATTAATAAAGCAGTTAGAATAAATTAATAGGGTTTATTTATATCCTAAGACATAAATAATTCATAACAATGAAAATCTTTATATGTGAATATCTCCAAAACAAAGCCTTTGCGGACATTCCTTCAAAAGAAATTGTTTTCTTGCATGAGGTCCTTAGATCATATCTTGTTTCGCCACTTAGCCCTGAAACACCCTGTATATTACCACATGTTTTGTAAAATCGATTTTAACAACGATATCTTTTTTGTGATTTTACAATTAGGCTTCAATCAAAGTATAGTAATTGAATGCATACAAAGGAGCCAAAGCATTCGTTTTTGTTAAAGCGAAACTAATTCTATGGAGCATTGGATGCTCTCCACTTTTTCTATTGATCATGACGTTTTTTTCAACTGCTCCATCTCTAGAAAACGCTCAAATTGGATAGTATTTTGCATTTATACTGTGGCTAAAGTTCTTCGACATCGTTACCTCTTCAATATCATTAATTGATACGTTAATTAACAAATTATAATGTATATTAACTAAGTACCAGAAATATGAACTATACTAAAGTTGCCGGGGAATATTCGCCTTTTAGACTGTTTAATATGTTATTGCATGGCCTTGTAATATTTTATATTATTTTCGACTTGTAATATTGTAATGATTTTTATAATTTCGATAAATTGGAGCTTTTTGGGGATTTTATGAGCTTGGTGAATGTTATCGCTAGCCTAAAATATTCTTTCTCTCTATGATTTCTTCTAAAATAACGGAATTTTTGTATTAGTGCTTGGCGAATTGTAAATATTCGAATTTACTTCTAGAGTGGCTGTAGCTAATCATGATGGCACATACATAGGTTTGTTTTTAATTCTCCTATCTATATATCCTTTCCCATACTGCTACAACTTAAATTATCATTATTTGAAAGATATAACCCACGAAGGAATGGTATTTTATTCACCATGAAGTACTTCTTTACAATTCTGTACCCTGGAGGTAAAGGACACCATCTCCATTTTTATTATTAAATTGACTTAACAACATGTTCTTAATTTTAATTTTTCAAAAAGGAGGGGGGGTATGTGGAGGACTTGTTTTTGTTTGACTATGATCAATACTTTCAATTATCTATCAATGCAAAAAACAATGAGAACAATTTTCTTTAAACTGTTTCTATAAGTAACAAAGAAACAAATTTTAACAGTTCAAAGTTGTGGAAAATTGGCTCTCCTGAACAATTACAAATACGTGACATGGTGTCCTTTACCTCCGGGGTACAGAATTGATTTTAACAGTAAAATAATTTTGCTTGTAAAACAAGATACTTAAAATGACAACGAATATTTGGCTGTTTAAAATAGAGTAGAAGCCGAAGTGGCTGAGTGAGCATGTTTTCAGTGCATATTTTTATTGACTTGTAGAGCCTTCCTTAAGAATGAAAGAGAAGGAAGATTAAGTAATATCCGCTTCTGTGTAAGTTGGCTACTGTCAGATTCCTGTTCTTTGTGATACCTAATCTATTCCATTTCTCCGAGATGCTGTTTATTGACTTGTAGAGCCTTCCTTAAGAATGAAAGAGAAGGAAGATTAAGTAATATCCGCTTCTGTGTAAGTTGGCTACTGTCAGATTCCTGTTCTTTGTGATACCTAATCTATTCCATTTCTCCGAGATGCTGTTTATTGACTTGTAGAGCCTTCCTTAAGAATGAAAGAGAAGGAAGATTAAGTAATATCCGCTTCTGTGTAAGTTGGCTACTGTCAGATTCCTGTTCTTTGTGATACCTAATCTATTCCATTTCTTCAAGATGCTGTTTATTTCTATTCTAATCTATTCCATTTCTCCGAGATGCTGTTTATTTCTATTCTAATCTATTCCATTTCTTCAAGATGCTGTTTATTTCTATTCTAATCTTTTCAAATGTCACAAGGAATAAGGACGGAACCGCGCTAAAATGACGCAGTTCAAAGTTGTATTGCAATTAAATATATAGCTTTTGCAAATACTATATATATTATTTGCGTAATAAATTTTAATTTTGTAAACCTGAATGTAAATAATGTGAAGGGAAAATTGATAAACCATTTTCATTAAATACAACATATTTCAATCTCTCACCTGATATGAAAATGATTTGTGAAACACACAATATTTTAGAGTTTACTAGCTGTTACCCGGCGCGCCATGCTACACCTACTTTCTGCATATAGAAAAGCCTAAATAAATTAGAAACCAAATAAGTATTATTAAAGTCCAATAACACGAATCTGTAACTGTTATGAACCCGTGACCTCCCAACTGTGAGTCCTAGATGACTTTGACCTAACCTATAACACCCCCCGTATGAAGACATACATGTATACCAAGTTTCGTAAAAATTGGTCTATAGTGTGGATTTGTATAAGGGACAAACATACAGACAGACAGCTGGTAGACGTTTTTGACCTAGTCTACGGCACTCTCCAGATTAAGATCTACATGTGTACCGAGTTTAGTCAAAATCGGACGAACTGTGTGGATTTGTATAAGGGACAAACATACAGACAGACAGCTGGTAGACGTTTTTGACTTAGCCTACGACACTCCCCAGATTAAGATCTACATGTGTACCGAGTTTAGTCAAAATTGGACGATCGGTGTGGATTTGTATAAGGGACAGACATACAGACAGACAGCTGGTAGATTTTTTTGACCTAGCCTAGGAGATTTCTCGTATCAAGACCTACCATTATTCCAAGTTTGGTCAAAATCGGTCAAACGGTGTAGATTTGTATAAGGAACAAACAAACAGACACGTGATTTTTATATATATATAGATGGAGACGAGCATATTTTTTTAATAACTGTCAAAACTTTTTTTTTTGTATAAATATTTCTTTATTGATTATTACATCCTTTATATAAACACATCTGGTAATATGATGAATGATACAATATGGAAGTTCTGTGCTCAAGGCCTTCCAACTTCATCCTCGATTAGCGCCAGAAAGACTCTCAGATGACGTTGAAAGGTGCCTACTCAAGCTCCCTTCTGCTCCGACCAGTGGCTGGAGTCGAAGAGAGATCGGTGAGCCACAGAAAATTGTCGCACTTGAATAAAGAGAAAGCCTTTGCTAACACTTCACTTGGTCACTGCAGCAGATCTCTAGGCCAATGTCTTTTGAGTCGCCTGGGTGGAGAGAGTGGGTGGGTGGCACTTGATAGGGAGAGGACTTCAGGATTTGGAGAACAGTCAGAACTAAATGCAATATGTAGGAAGAATCCATCTGTTAATCTTTCTAACAGTATAGAAAATCTAACTATTTAATCACGTACAATTAACACACATCCATCCTCAAAATCAATTTACAGTCCTATAACTAACTATTTACAGTATTTTATTTATTTTTTTATTTTTTTGCAATATTTACAATAGTATTTGCACTCGTTACGCTTTACAGAACTAAACTATCATCGTCATTCTCGTCCTCGTCGTCAACAAGACTCATGCTCATCGAGTTATCTTCAAAGTTATCTTCCTCATGGTGTTCTGATAGCTGGGGTGTTGGCTCCATTGGCAGCAAGAGTTCTAATGTCTCTAAAGAAATGGTTTTGATTCCTTTCTTGGCGTTTTTCTCTTGCAGCTCAGAAGAGGATCAGACGTCAACAGGAGAATGTTCAGAACGTCCCTCTTGCAGAGCAACCGGGATAACGTTCTTGAATAGCCTGTACAGCCGAAAATGTTTATTTCGGGCTTCAGCAGCCTCCTCAGATAACTGGCAATAAATACGACTCACTTTATTTATAAAATGTAGTTTTATTCAAATAAATAACCGAACCCCGATCATCTACACAATATTAATAGCAACGGTCGACTATCTCTTCACTATGTGCTATGGGTGTGAACGGAACCACGCTAAGATGACTTATTTATAATCTAAAATATACTCATTTATAATCTAAAATGTTTCTTTACCTAATTACGACTATATTCTTCCTTCTATATTACACGTCTTAAAAGAGTTTGAAATTATTTATTGCACGCTAAACACCGACTTGGTTATAAAAACAATGCATTTAAGAACTCAAAAAGGGGGGTGTGTTGGGGTGAGTGTTTTTTGCGAAATGGCAAGTATAAGGATTAAAATTTACATTAATGTAAATATATCTGCCCGACAAAGCCCGACAATACAACATAATCTATTTTATTCTTTTAGACAAGTCTATTTTTTTCGTTTAAGCGTTGTAATCAAAAGAACTACAAGTTAACCGTTATGATATTGAAACTTGCTAAAAAAACTAGTTATCCCAGAGAACTACATACCGTTCACAACTGTGTATTTCACAGATTTCAGATCTCTTGTTCCATGGAATCCACAGAAATCACAACATCTTTAAGCATCTTAGAACTTAAGAAAAAGCAACTCTGTACATGGAGCGTACTCAACTCATGGGTTCATACAGGTTCCCTCAGGCAGGAAGTGGATAACAATGAACGAGATAAATATATCTCGGTGCAAAAATTCGTAAGCTCCCAGGAAATAAGTATTGTGATGTTCTCAAGTACAATTTATTGTTTGGACTTTTGGCCATGATTTGATGGTAAATACCCCACAGTGCGGCGGCTCGCTGCACCATGGATGTCGGCACAAATGGCCTAGTTGTCGAAGCGCCGAAAAAAAAATCCAATGTAGAATGTTGTGCTTCTACATTGTTTGGTGGAAACGTCATTAGAATGAGCCCTTTTAATAAACAGGATATTAAAATCAAGGTTTATTTACTCATAAGTTCCGCTACGTTAACGGATTACCTCATTAGTAACGTATAAACCTTATTTAACGGGCAGATATATTTACATGAAATTAACATTGAGACGCTGAAAAAAATATTAAAAGAAAGCTACTATTATTTATTCATATATGTTTTTTATAATTACACAACTATAAAACATCTATGAAGGCAACATATTATAATCTGGTCTAATTCTAATTATCCTATATACACTCAGCAGTACACAATACCAGACACTGATTATTTTCTAATCTTTCCGAAACTCCCGTAAATCTGTTTGATTTTAGCACTTTTCCAAGAAATGTAAGTAGCTATTACGAAACATGGCATATAGCATTCCCCTAGCAAACGACCGAAGGAGTTCGTTAACAAGAAAAAATTATTCATCTGTGCGAGGGGGGGGGTTACTCCGCACCCAATATATATAGTTATTTGCCCATTTATATGTATAATATATATATATATATATATATATATATATATATATATATATATATATATATATATGTATACATATATCTTAAAATCTCTTTCTTGTTTCCTCACAAATTACATTTTATTGCAAAGTACTATATGCCACCGCTAAACTGCACTCTCTTCTGACACATTTCTGTTATTTTTTCACTCACCTCGTTCATAAGTCTTCTCAGTAAAGACATCTAGTGGTAAGATCATACTCCTAGGGCAAAGGGGAAACGTCTTCATGTGTTTGAAATGTATGGAACTACATAATGTTTTCTCGACGTGATGAAAAACTAAATATTTCTTCATTGGACTAACCGGAATATCGGAAACTCTAACAATAGTCCATAAAATGTTATATTTGTTTCAAACCATTTACGGATTAATTGTTATCCACAAGAACCTGGATAGGCTCATTGTTTATATCTATCAGTAAGACTTGAACAACCTTACAGATATAAAGAATCGTAACCGTTGTGGACGTTTCACCATTTTTTTTTTTTTTTTTTCAATAATGAGAAGTACAAATTGGAAAATTTATTCCCTTTATCATCAATGCAGAATTTATTCCTTACTTCAAACCTGGATTGCCTGACAAATAGAGACATAATGTTGATACAACTTTACAGTCGGATTTATTTAATTTGATTTTACACATAACAATTAGCTAACAATTGCAATAGAAACTCACGATTATTGGACATATCTTCTTCGAATGAACCAGATCGTTCGCACAGGCACGAGAATAAGAGGGTAAATTTCTTTAATACTTAGTTTAGATATAAAAGGGATGTTAACTTCTTGTTTTTGGGTGAATTAGATGGGTGAGAAATAGCCCAAAGTCTCAAAAAAATGCGTCTTCCTGTTTCTATTCAAAGTATACTTAAGCCGTGAAATATTTGGATACAAACAGAAATTGTCAGGGCTGCAAAAGCCTTGCCCAAAGATGCTTCCACTTGTTTGGGTAATTGAAATTCTTGTTTCCAGTCGTTAGTTCAGGCTGCTAGGGTCAGGGGAATACTATTTTGTGTTAATTATTTCTTTGGTTTTTTATGTAAAACATAGTCTCTGAATGAGACCGTAGGCTTTTGGTGCTTAATGACTAGGTAATAAAACAAAAAAATCAATCTGAACTCCACTATCATTTAAAATAGAGTCATTATATCGCCAGTGGACTAGGTCATTCATGAATGCAATTTCACATTACGAAAAGGCCTTCTGATCTCGTGCAAGAAGCCTTCAAGACGGAATACTGAAATACCTAAAGTGACTCAGAACTAAGAGGCCACGGTGCCAAACTTGCGTGTAAATGACTTCACACGAAACCACCGACCTTTACTACCCCAAAATCTTCTTTTCTTTGTCCCTTTTGAGGAGCTTCGTCGGTCATTAGCCACCAGTCGTGATAGCTTAATTATTAGGGTGAGTACCGTGCAGACTTCTCAAAGAGTGGGGGTCCGCCCTTGGGGTTACTACTAGTATATATACCAATCATCCAACCATACTCCTCAGCACATCACCACGAGCACATCCAATATGGTTTCCCTTAAAAAGGTAAATCACTTGATTTAATATTTATTTATTACATATTTAATCATATAAATATAAATCGTACATAAAATCCCAAATTTAGGATTTCATAAAATCAAGATTTATAAAAATTGTCTTCAAACATTTAATCAAAACCGGAGATAATAATCTCTCGATAACAGATATTCAATTATGACCCACATTTGTTTTAATTATTTCTTCTCTAGGGAAAAATTGATTAATATCGTAAACATTATTATTTTTTTAACATATACCCGAGAAAATTTAGTAGCTTTAGTGACTGAGATGATATACTTTCATCTGTAATGCATAAATAATACATTTTTCAGTTTCAATATTTTTAGAATCTCTCCTTTTTGGAGAGGGTTATTCATTTTTATTAGGCACTTGAGCATTCGGAATATGTTAAAAGAAGAGTTCAAATTACCTTTGAGGAATCATAAATTGACTTGTCAACAAATGAAATTTTTACTCGGTTTGAAATGGCATGGAAATGTTTGGTTGTATACTTTCTTGTTTCTTAAAATGGATATTATTCCGAAGATATTTAGGAACGTATGTGAGAATTATTAACTTTATTATTTATCTCAATGGTTATATACGACTTTCAAGAAAAACAATGTAATTTACATAAAATGGTGGTTTGATTTACAATATCTTAAATATTATATGCTGGGATAAAACAGTTTACGTTTTTTCATCTACAAAATGATGATAAATGATAAATATTTAGGTGTGCTATCAATCAAATGTAAAATTTTGTTTACTGGTAATCTAAATTGCAACTGTGGGAATTATTTGCCAGAGAACAGCCAAACATTTTATTTCTATAAACTTAAAAAAAAATAAATACCTCTACTTCAACTTCTTAGCAATTCCTCATAATAAATAAAAATTCTAGTATATTTATTAAAAGACTTTTGTCTAATGTAATTAAAAAACATATATATCCGAATAAGATGCCCCCCGACATTCATAGATAAACTCGAATGCCCAGAATTGTAAAATTAAACAAGAACTCTAATAAAACAAATTTATTCGACATGTTAGATGTAAACTTTCAGACAGGCCCCTGAGAAATATTATCGAGGCACACATGTTTACAAAGGAACAGTTTATTTAAAATCATTAACGAAATTTAAAGTAAAATTAGCCTCATTATTACATAAACCCTCGATATTTATCTTTAGTACACAGAATTTTTGCCAGTAACGTCAGTGCTCTTAAACAAAGAAAACAAAAACCCTCTTGCACCCAGAAATCAAGAAGACATCTTTCAGTTCTTTTATTATTTCATTGGACTTTCCCAAAATGTCTCTCACAAACTTTTAAATTGGAGTCTAAACATTAAACATAATTAATTCATCATTAAATACCTAAATTATTTCTTAAATAGAAAAGTTTTCTCATTTACATATCTCTATGGAGTACCAGTTGCAATAGAAATTATTTGCGGACAATATCTGTTGTTGCTCCTTTATTAATCAATTAATCCAAATTTTATTTTACAAAGATAGATCAATTTAGAAATAAGCCAATTTTGTATAAACGTAACTAGTAGTAGTACTATTCTGTATTTTTTTTTTTTTTTTTTTAATTTAAATCAAAACGTATCTCTACTATGTAATATTAAATGTATATAATACATTTCAAAATTCAGCAATAATAGGAACAGAAATATATCTAGTTGGAAATGTAGGGTCTCCTTAAAATGTAAATTTAATTACATACATGTGAGTATCTATATAGACAGATTGTTTTAATTAACGTCACCCTTGTATACTATACCAACATTTTATTAATATGGTACATTAAAATAACGTATAGTAGAACTACCTAAAAAGACATTAACATACATAATTCCTTTTTTATTCGTCTAAAAAACGATTTTCGCAACAAATGTTTTAGATAAATCTTATTAACGTTAACGCCGCGAGAAATAAACACTTTAACCCGCAAAACAACAAAGAAGTGCTGGCTACCAAATTTAATAAACAGGCGTTATTGTGATTATTACAAGTTTTGATTTCATGATTTCTCTTTCCTTTTGGTAGATTGACGAACACAACGTCATTGGTGACTGTTTTTACGTGACGAAATAAGAAGAATTTTTACCTGATCGTAAGAAGAGTTCAGGAAAAAAGATATAGTTTTATCACCAATGGCGAAAAACTAAAATAAATAAATATCTTTCGTTTTCTTCAAAAATTGAAATGAGCGCTTCCTAGTTCGAATAATTAAAATTAATTGATTGTTTATGTTTTTAAAATTGGAACATTTTTTTTTTTTTTTTTTTTTTTTTTTTTGCTTTAAAATTACAGCTGTAATCCTGTATGATGTGTTAAGATTTTAGGATTGATTGCTTTGAGAGAGAAAATAGTTATTTCTATGAAAATAGGTGCCATCTTAACCTGTACTACATCAGATTATATTATGGCTGACGAAGTTGCCAATTTTATTGCTTTTATATTTTGTTAATTGAATAACTGTTCCAGTTTTATCATTTTAAAGGACAAATCTACGATGTAGAACTCAGTGGAAGCAAACGCTTTACCGTGGGGATGCTGAAGACGGGGAACAGTATTAGTAAAGATATCTTCTAAAAATAAATAGTAATATATAATTAGACATATTTAATATAATGGAATAAATCCCCGAACGGCAAAACTGTCCAAACAAGATAAATATTTATAAATTTAAATAATTACTTAATGTAGCATAAATAGAAAATATACAGATAATTTATTCACTAAAGCACACGTCTTTGATGTTTTCTCATTCTGATGTGATTCAAAAACACGTATTTTCTTACTTAAATTGATACCTTTCATGCTCAAGGATAGTCTGTGAAGTCTCGTCCCAACGAGGGATCGAGCATCAACAACACGCAACTTTTTAGTTGAATCTCATTATTACAATAATATTATCAACAATAACCAACAACAAGTACCTTTCTTAAGAAAATGATGATCATTTAACGTACAAATCAAAAATCTATTTCAATCCTCCCAGAATAAACATATAGTCACCATCATTAAAAAATTCAAGAAAGGAACTTGAACGAAAATTATATACCAACAAATGTCAGCAGGAATGAACATTTTATGTAAACTCATTAGTGTGACGCAAATCCCATGAGTCAGGTTTTTGGGTCATATGTCTGGCTGTCTTATCAACTGATTTTCATTTTTCCTAAATATATATGAAAATGGAAGGAAATTTTTGTCAGGAATTTGCTAAAAAAATCAACTTAATTCAGGATGAATTTGAGCCAATTTCTTTAAACTTGGAGACCTTTAAGATAATCCTTCCACCACATTAACGCCTAGATAATGTTTATTACGGACTTAGTAGTCTTTATGTTTTATCTGTGTATTTTCTCAGTTCACGAAATACCCCTTCATAGCAGAATTTATCTAAATAAAATTTTTCAGGCTTCTCACTTCAGGGAGGAAAATGTTGAGAAAATGCATCACATTGATCTTTTTTTTTCCTTTTTTTTTTCTTGGTCTCATTCTAATTTAAAATGCCAATTAATGTAGTATAAATTATTACTTCCAACAATTCTCCGTCTATATCCCACATTGATATTTCAAATAGTACTCCTCGACTCATAAACTAGTAATAAAATCACTAGAAAATCAGTATTAAGTGTTTCCCGCGAGCACCATTTCTAATTACTTACCCCAACTCTAATCAACTTAATAACAATCTACTATTGTAGATTCCTTAAGAATTATCCACAAAAATAATATGATTATTTATCTCATTATAATCAACAACAGTTACCAGATAATGCCAAAGAATCCTTATAAGTTTGGCTAATGAGTTAAAAGGGAAATATTACCCAAATCATGTTTTAATGTAAACAAAAATGATAAATTAACCCTTTTACAAAGCTCATTTTGTTGTTCTTGTAAAGCAGAGACTTTTTGTTTTGGTGGCTTAAAACCTGTCAACTTTTGAGGTCAATAACGCCAGTTATGTATTATATATATATATATATATATATATATATATATATATATATATATATATATATATATATAAGGGTATGTGTTCTTATAGTTACATGTCGGATTTTTTTTAAATTATAGCTCTCCATATCTATTAACGCTATCCTTACTGTGGAACACAGGCTCATTCAATGCCACCAATTTATGGGGAAGAGGAAAATTTATCAGACATATTAGGAGAAAAGTCAAGTCATTTAAACAATAATCTCAAATTTTTGAAAGTATCGTTTCATATAAAATATATTTCCAACGCTAATGCCTTCATAAGAAACGGTGTTAAGAAAAAAACAGGTAAATTAATAATAATAGTCCATTTTCTAATTTATGTTTGAAAGTGTTCATTGAATTAAACGGCGGAGCGTATTGAAATCCTTGCATGATCCTGAAATAATAAATTACAATTTGATAAATTTCGTTTCAAAAGCTACATTATAATAAATTAATCTGGCAGTGTGATAACAGAGCCCATTTCTAGTGTTTATTTTCATTTGCTTCTGGAATCCATAAAGAATTTAGAGTAAGATGATTTGTAAATACACATTAAACTTCTAGTAAAATTAACAAATAATTGGTATCCACAAAGTCTTGTAATCAATGTTATCTTGTCTATTCTGCAACAATTACAATTATATGAGCAAAGTTCGGGAAAAACTAAGTTATATATCAACTTGTGTAATTTAGCAATTGCATGTTAGGCCCATTCCTGATTCCCACAAGGTAATTTAATAATAAGAGCAGCGATTTTAGGTACATTGACAGAATTAGAATGTTTAGAATAAATTAGAATGTTCTAGCGGAATTGAATTTTGCTCCCAAGCTAGAATTGAAAACTTGTAGATAGTCTGTCCTGAAAATCTGTGTTACTATGATTTGAATTTAAAATTAAAAATGATAAAAGAATCACTTTTCCAGTTCTAAATGAAAATTAAAGGTTTATATGAGTCTGAAGTAGAGATGAAAATTTACTGACTGATGACTGAAAAACTTATATGAAGCCAAGGAAAAAATATTATAACCATCCATTTCATTTATAGTGAGGTTTCATTTTAAGAGTTGCAGATATTCACAGCCTTCTCCAAGGGGTGGAAAAAATTAAAATGGAAATATGGGCTCTATCAGGAGCGGAGGTTATGAAGTCGTGAACTGTAAGGTCGTTATTTTCTCCCCCGACCCAGCTGAGATAGGCAAAACGTCCACAGTTTTCTATTGTTTGAGCGGGACACTCTAATTTATACTGAAGTAAATACCACATTTTATTTTAGTCACATTTGTAATTAAACATACCGAGGGAGTGCCTCATTTTTCCTAGCTAAATTGGCAAGCCAACAATGCAGCTAGTAGTTCCTCAGTTTTTCCTAGCTAAATTGGCAAGCAAACAATGCAGCTAGTAGTTCCTCAGTTTTTCCTAGCTAAATTGGCAAGCAAACAATGCAGCTAGTAGTTCCTCAGTTTTTCCTAGCTAAATTGGCAAGCAAACAATGCAGCTAGTAGTTCCTCAGTTTTTCCTAGCTAAATTGGCAAGCAAACAATGCAGCTAGTAGTTCCTCAGTTTTTCCTAGCTAAATTGGCAAGCAAACAATGCACCTAGTAGTTCCTCAGTTTTTCCTAGCTAAATTGGCAAGCAAACAATGCAGCTAGTAGTTCCTCAGTTTTTCCTAGCTAAATGTGTACGAAATTATACAGGAGGCAGTACCTCAATTTTCAAATATATATGTGTATGTAAAATATAGTTTGGAGAATCGTCTAATTTTTTTCTACCCACATCTGTACACAAAATTAACTTCAGTAATTTAAATCATGAGAGAAACATTTTAATTTTAAAATTTTAAATTCTTCCCAAACCATTATGATTTAGTTCTTGTTCATGTAGAGACAAATAATTTTGAATTCATGTCCATTTTTCGCACTTTTGGTTTCAAATTCGGAGGAGAATATATTGAAACAAATAGATAATTTAATAGTATATTAGGAAATCAGGAGAAGTGAACAATTATATAGAGACCTTATATATTTTCTACAAATAGTTTCGCCTGGACGATCAGAGATCCGTTTATAAGCGTGAGAAATCAACCTCTGTGAACTTGGCACCCCACTTTCGAAAAAAAATATGACAATAGACTCAAAAAATTGCAAATCGTTTGTAGTTATTTGTAGTGAAAAAAATTTCGTTTGTAGTTGCCCCGTTTTTGAGAACCGGGAGGTCAAAAAATACCCCGCACCCGACTTCAACCGATTGGAACCAAACCACTTTTATTCGACGTAAAATCGTTTGTAGTTATTTGTAGTGAAAGAATTTTCGTTTGTAGTTGCCTAGAAAAAAAGTTACAGCCACTTTATGAATTTTCAAAATGGCGACTTCTTTAGTTTTAGGGGTGCGTGTTTTCTTACGGTCTCAATTCGTTCTAAATCGTTTGTAGTTTATAGTTTTGAAAGAATTTTCGTTTGTAGTTGCCTAGAAAAAAAGTTACAGCCGCTTTTTGAATTTTCAAAATGGCGACTTTTTTAGTTTTAGGGGTGCGTGTTTTCTTATGGTCTCAATTCGTTCTAAATCGTTTGTAGTTGATAGTTTTGAAAGAATTTTCGTTTGTAGTTGCCTAGAAAAAAAGTTACAGCCGCATTTTGAATTTTCAAAATGGCGACTTTTTTAGTTTTAGGGGTGCGTGTTTTTTACGGTCTCAATTGGTTCTAAATCGTTTGTAGTTGATAGTTTTGAAAGAATTTTCGTTTGTAGTTGCCTAGAAAAAAAGTTACGGCCGCTTTATGAGTTTTCAAAATATCGACTTCTTTAGTTTTAGGGGTGCGTGTTTTCTTACGGTCTCAATTCGTTCTAAATCGTTTGTAGTTGATAGTTTTGAAAGAATTTTCGTTTGTAGTTGCCTAGAAAAAAAGTTACAGCCGCTTTATGAATTTCCAAAATGGCGACTTTTTTAGTTTTAGGGGTGCGTGTTTTCTTATGGTCTCAATTCGTTCTAAATCGTTTGTAGTTGATAGTTTTGAAAGAATTTTCGTTTGTAGTTGCCTAGAAAAAAAGTTACAGCCGCTTTATGAATTTCCAAAATGGCGACTTTTTTAGTTTTAGGGGTGCGTGTTTTCTTATGGTCTCAATTCGTTCTAAATCGTTTGTAGTTGATAGTTTTGAAAGAATTTTCGTTTGTAGTTGCCTAGAAAAAAAGTTACAGCCGCTTTTTGAATTTTCAAAATGGCGACTTTTTTAGTTTTAGGGGTGCGTGTTTTCTTACGGTCTCAATTCGTTCTAAATCGTTTGTAGTTGTTAGTTTTGAAAGAATTTTCGTTTGTAGTTGCCTAGAAAAAAAGTTACAGCCGCTTTATGAGTTTTCAAAATATCGACTTCTTTAGTTTTAGGGGTGCGTGTTTTCTCACGGTCTCAATTCGTTCTAAATCGTTTGTAGTTGATAGTTTTGAAAGAATTTTCGTTTGTAGTTGCCTAGAAAAAAACAGCCGCTTTTTAGCACTTTCCTCTGGAGGAAAGTAGCTATTGAGGTTGCACTCATGACGGAATTTTTGAAAAATTTCTTCAAATCTTTATCGATCCTACCTAGTAGACACCGAAAACGACCCCCGATAAAATTTATATATATATATATATATATATATATATATATATATATATATTGCCCCACTCTTCCTTCGCTGTGCCTTAGGCTGCCCTATACCAGCGGTCCTTCCAATTTGTATCCAGCCGTAGTTTTATATATATATATATATATATATATATATATATATATATATATATATGTCTGTTAACACGATAGCGGCCAGAGTTTTTGTTTCTTCTTCACGAATCGTGGTATCTAGCGTTCAATTAGCAAACGATTGAACGAGTTCGTTAACCACCAAAATCGGTCTATCGGGAGGGGGGGGGGGGTTTACCCCGGGCCCAAAACACTAATTTGACCATGCCAGCCGTAGTTTTTGTTATATTTCAACGAAACTCGGTATTCGTTATGTTAATCTCAAGAGAGGAATACGTTATAAAAATATACTATATCGGTTCATTAGGAGGGGAGGTTTACTCTGGACCCACATTACCGATTTGGCACTACTAGCCATAATTTTTGTTACATTTCAAAGAAACTCGGTACTCGTGGTGGTAATCAACAGGGAGAAATGGGTTGTAAAAACAAACTATATCGGTTCATTAGGAGGGGGGGGTTTATTCCGGACCCACATTACCGATTTGCCACTACCAGCCATAATTTTTGTTACATTTCAAAGAAACTCGGTATTCGTGGTGGTAATCAACAGGGAAAAATGGGTTGTGAAAATAAACTAAATCAGGTTATTGAGAGGAGGGATTTACCCCGGACCTAAAGTATTAATATACTCATACCGGTCGTAATTTCTCCCCTATTGTAACAAAGTGTTGTAAAAATGAAGTAAATCGGTCAATTGGAAAAGAGAGTTTACTTAAAACTCTGTTTCATTAGAAATGTGAACCACCAGACGTAGGTTCACAAAGCCGCCGCGAGGAGCGCTATCTCCCACTAGGAGGACTGTATCCTGTTCCTGTGTCAGATCAAAAGACGGAAAATAAAGTCTTTGTGTGTTTATGAAGTTGTAGTATTAATAATTGAACAGTTCTCATAAGAAATGTAAATGATCCAAAATCTATGCCAAGTTTAGTCAGCTTTGTAAAGACGTTCTGACAGTGGCATTCTCAAGCACAGAAAGTAATATAAGCAATAACGCAGAAGCAAGGCTTCTACGTTCGATAAAAACTGGCAATGAAATTTCTAATTTCGTTGACGATAGTGACCTACCAGTTCACTTTGAAGATCCGGTTGAATCAGAATATGCAGAATCGGGAAGCGCCATAGATAAGTATATTGCGCAACTCACTCTTTACTCCCTACTACTTTAAAGTTGCGAAAATTTTGTCCGACCAAATCCCTATTACTTTTAATCCTATTTATTACTGAACCAGTAGCATCAATACTGATGCTGCCGGTCATGTGGTTTCGATGCAATTGCTCATACAAAAATATCTGCTCAGGTGACCAATACATAAGATAAAACTTATCTAGAGCAAGTTCCTTCAAACATATTATTATAAGTATATATATATATAAATTTTAACGGGGGTAGTTTTCGGTGTCTACTAGGTAGGATCGATAAAGATTTGAAGAAATTTTTCAAAAATTCCGTCATGAGTGCAACCTCAATAGCTACTTTCCTCCAGAGGAAAGTGCTAAAAAGCGGCTGTTTTTTTCTAGGCAACTACAAACGAAAATTCTTTCAAAACTATCAACTACAAACGATTTAGAACGAATTGAGACCGTAAGAAAACACGCACCCCTAAAACTAAAGAAGTCGCCATTTTGAAAATTCAAAAAGCAGCTGTAACTTTTTTTCTAGGCAACTACAAACGAAAATTCTTTCAAAACTATCAACTACTAACGATTTAGAACGAATTGAGACCGTGAGAAAACACGCAACCCTAAAACTAAAGAAGTCGCCATTTTGAAAATTCAAGAAGCAGCTGTAACTTTTTTTCTAGGCAACTACAAACGAAAATTCTTTCAAAACTATCAACTACAAACCATTTAGAACGAATTGAGACCGTGAGAAAACACGCAACCCTAAAACTAAAGAAGTCGATATTTTGAAAACTCATAAAGCGGCTGTAACTTTTTTTCTAGGCTACTACAAACGAAAATTCTTTCATAACTATCAACTACAAACGATTTAGAATGTATTGAGACCATAAGAAAACACGCACCCCTAAAACTAAAAAAGTCGCCATTTTGGAAATTCATAAAGTGGCTGTAACTTTTTTTCTAGGCAACTACAAACGAAAATTCTTTCAAAACTATCAACTACAAACGATTTAGAATGTATTGAGACCATAAGAAAACACGCACCCCTAAAACTAAAAAAGTCGCCATTTTGAAAATTCATAAAGCGGCTGTAACTTTTTTTCTAGGCAACTACAAACGAAAATTCTTTCATAACTATCAACTACAAACGATTTAGAATGTATTGAGGCCATAAGAAAACACGCACCCCTAAAACTAAAAAAGTCGCCATTTTGAAAATTCATAAAGTGGCTGTAACTTTTTTTCTAGGCAACTACAAACGAAAATTCTTTCAAAACTATCAACTACAAAAAATTTAGAACGAATTGAGACCATAAGAAAACACGCACCCCTAAAACTAAAAAAGTCGCCATTTTGGAAATTCATAAAGCGGCTGTAACTTTTTTTCTAGGCAACTACAAACGAAAATTCTTTCACAACTATCAACTACAAACGATTTAGAACGAATTGAGACCGTAAGAAAACACGCACCCCTAAAACTAAAAAAGCCGCCATTTTGAAAATTCATAAAGCGGCTGTAACTTTTTTTCTAGGCAAGTACAAACGAAAATTCTTTCAAAACTATCAACTACAAACGATTTAGAACGAATTGAGACCATAAGAAAACACGCACCCCTAAAACTAAAGAAGTCGCCATTTTGAAAATTCAAAAAGCAGCTGTAACTTTTTTTCTAGGCAACTACAAACGAAAATTCTTTCAAAACTATCAACTACTAACGATTTAGAACGAATTGAGACCGTGAGAAAACACGCAACCCTAAAACTAAAGAAGTCGCCATTTTGAAAATTCAAGAAGCAGCTGTAACTTTTTTTCTAGGCAACTACAAACGAAAATTCTTTCAAAACTATCAACTACAAACGATTTAGAACGAATTGAGACCGTGAGAAAACACGCAACCCTAAAACTAAAGAAGTTGATATTTTGAAAACTCATAAAGCGGCTGTAACTTTTTTTCTAGGCTACTACAAACGAAAATTCTTTCATAACTATCAACTACAAACGATTTAGAATGTATTGAGACCATAAGAAAACACGCACCCCTAAAACTAAAAAAGTCGCCATTTTGAAAATTCATAAAGTGGCTGTAACTTTTTTTCTAGGCAACTACAAACGAAAATTCTTTCAAAACTATCAACTACAAACGATTTAGAATGTATTGAGACCATAAGAAAACACGCACCCCTAAAACTAAAAAAGTCGCCATTTTGAAAATTCATAAAGCGGCTGTAACTTTTTTTCTAGGCAACTACAAACGAAAATTCTTTCATAACTATCAACTACAAACGATTTAGAATGTATTGAGGCCATAAGAAAACACGCACCCCTAAAACTAAAAAAGTCGCCATTTTGAAAATTCATAAAGTGGCTGTATCTTTTAGCACTTTCCTCCGAAGGAAAGTAGCTATTGAGGTTGGACTCATGACGGAATTTTTGAAAAATTTCTTCAAATCTTTATCGATCCTACCTAGTAGACACCGAAAATGACCCCCGTTAAAATTTATATATATCTATATATATATATATATATATATATATATATATGCATATATATATATGTGTCTGTTAACACGATAGCGGCCAGAGTTTTTGTTTTTTCGTCACGAAACTTGGTATATAGCATTCAATTAGCAAACGATTGAACGAGTTCGTTAACCACCAAAATCGGTCCACCGGAAGGGGGGGTTTACCCCGAACCCAAAACACTAATTTGACCATTTCAGCCGTAATATTTGTTATATTTCAACGAAACTTGGTATTCGTACTGGTAATATAGAGAGAAAAGTGAGCTATAAAAAGAAACCAAATCGGTTCATAAGGAGGGGGGGTTTACTCCGGACCGACAATACCAATTCGCCACTACCAGCCGTGATTTTAGGTATATTTCGACGAAACTCGGTATTCATAGTGGTAATCTACAGGTAAATATGTGTTGTAAAAATAAACTAAATCGGTTCATCAGGAGGGGGGGTTTACTCCAGACCCACAATACCAATTCGCCACTACCAACCGTGATTTTTGGTATATTTCGACGAAACTCGGTATTCGTAGTGGTAATCTACAGGTAAATATGTGTTGTAAAAATAAACTAAATCGGTTCATTAGGAGGGGGGGTTTACTCCGGACCGAAATTACTAATATACTCATACTGGTCGTAATTTCTGCTGTATTGTAACGAAACGCGGTATACGTCGTGGGTAACTCATGAGAAAGAAGTGTTGTAAAAATGAGCTGAATCGGTCAATCGGAAAGGGGGGTTTACTTTGTAATTTATTTCAATAGAAAAGCCAGCCAGACATAGGTTCACAAAGGCGCCGCAAGGAGCGCTAGAGGGACTGTATCCGGTTCCTGCGTTAGATCAAAATACAATAATATGAGGATTTTGTATTTATTACGTAGTGTAGTAGGTACCATGTGTAAACATAACTCTGGAAGCAAATTAATAATTTATCAGTTACTCATTACAAAATTAAAAGAGAACTATTCATGTTTTTATTTTATTTATGTAGGACATTTTAAGCAAATTGTTCTGGAAAGCAGTCTACACTACCCAAATTCTGAGGAAAGTGCTTAGTTATGCAGCTCCTACGTGACGGACTTTTTTCTAGGCAACTACAAACGAAAATTCTTTCAAAACTATCAACTACAAACGATTTAGAACGAATTGAGACCATTAGAAAACACGCACCCCTAAAACTAAAAAAGTCGCCATTTTGAAAACTCATAAAGCGGCTGTAACTTTTTTTCTAGGCAACTACAAACGAAAATTCTTTCACAACTATCAACTACAAACGATTTAGAACGAATTGAGACCGTAAGAAAACACGCACCCCTAAAACTAAAAAAGTCGCTATTTTGAAAATTCAAAAAGCGGCTGTAACTTTTTTTCTAGGCAACTACAAACGAAAATTCTTTCACTACAAACAACTACAAACGATTTTACGTCGAATAAAAGTGGTTTGGTTCCAATCGGTTGAAGTCGGGTGCGGGGTATTTTTTGACCCCCCGGTTCTCAAAAACGGGGCAACTACAAACGAAATTTTTTCCACTACAAATAACTACAAACGATTTGCAATTTTTTGAGTCTATTGTCATATTTTTTTTCGGAAGTGGGGTGCCAAGTTCACAGAGGTGAGAAATCAGCTTATAAACGGATTGCATTTATAATATTCTGTATATTTTCGGTCCACACCCGGTAAAAAAACAAACTCATGATGTTATTAACATCGGGCAATGAAAGGACCTTGATCCAATATATTATTTAATTGAGTTATAAAACTTACGGGGTAATAATTTTATGAAACATACAAGAATTCATTTGAGTTGAATTTTCGTTTTATAATAAAATAATTTTAGTTGATCCTCTCGGGTTAATTAATTTGTACTACAGTGACGTAGTAAGGTACACTGACCAAAGAATCTAGTACACCTGTCAACTTCACTTGACTAATACTACAGAGAACATATTAAAGAAATTGCAGTCTTTAGCCTTCTTCGTACAAGAGAGCTCGTCGTGAAGAAGTAGTTGTTGAAAAACTACGAATCGGTCATACCCACCGATAACATTTATTACTTACTAATTAGATTACAGTTTTTTCGAGGAGCTGAAGTTCCCTGATTTTATTATTTTTTATGGCTAATATTTATATAAATACTTACAGGTTACTTATTTTCAGATTGTATCTGCCAGTTTCCTTGCCATCATAGCAACATGCCAGGCCCAAACTACAGAAGTTGGTTAGTATAATGCCCTAACTACATGTTTATGTCTTTCTAAGAGGATAGAATGTTTTAACCCTCCAATGCCCAAGGTCCCCTACAGGGGACCACTTTTTCACATTAGTTTAAAAGTTTTCCAAGAAGTTGGGGTCTACGATTTCTACTTCTATGGTTAAAGAAGGAATTGATTTGCATTACTGCAGACTTATAAGATTCCATTGTTACAGATAACAACGATAATTTGATTTGAAGTAACTGCAACAATCAAAATAACAACCGGTTAGAATCAACATTGCATTTTCCATTGTTTTGGCTAAAAAATGGTTAAGTTTTACACTTCTTTCTGTATAAATCATTTACTAAAAACTTTGTATTAAATAAATTAAAGTTTGAGAGAATTTGATTAAATCTCTGTTCATGAGTATTCTTTGAATCTTGTGTTCCCCCTTAGGGGACCTTGGGCGCTGGGACTTCATCAATCTCATTTGTTTATTGCTGCCGATAAATATATTATATTACATATATATATATATATATATATATATATATATATATATATATCAAATATTATTCGAAATAATTGACAATACTTCACGAAAAAATGCAGTAACGTAAATTTATCAAAACAATGATAATAATTAGGATTTTTAAACGATATAAATAAAGAACAAAAATCGCTGTCAACAAAGAAATCACGGTCAGAAAAAAAAAAAATTGCCCACTAAATGTAGAGTAACTAGAGGTACAAAAATGAAGGTAAATTTTCAAATAGAGCTGGGAAAGTAAATTCTACAGAAAGATTATTCAGAAATTGCAGTAACTTATCTTCAATTGGATGTTTTGAAGGATGTTCGGAGACGAAAGTATAAAACCTCTAGCCATACTCATATTCCAGAAATCATGAATTGAATGTTACTTTCAGCGGAAAAAGTATTCATTTATTTCATGCACTCCTTTAGACAGGCTACATGACGGCCAAAAATATAAGAATGTTCTGAGAACATTTTGAATCCGACAGACATAAGACTTTGGTATAAGTCGAAACGGACTTTTCGAAATTCAAAAATTCGTTTATCTTTCAGATAAACTAATTGTAAACTACCCGAAAATTGTTTTGGAGGATTGTTTTGGGAAGCTGGGGGCTATTTCCATGTAAGAAATAAATTGTTTTACAAAATGTTGATGCTGTTGGATCATCCCAGGAACTATAGATGAAAGTATGGTCCCCTACTATGAATTCAATAGCTGTAAGCAGCATCTCCATGGCAAGCCCCTAAAGTTTGGTCATAAAATTTGGTCTTGTGCACCTCGACAAGGCTACCTGCAATTTTTGAGCCTTATTAGGGCGGCTTCAATCCTGTTAGAATAGTTCCCCGTTACCCCAAGGATTGGGACCTTACAGCCTTTACGCGGACCATTTTTTTACTAATATCGACCTCTTTCAAGAATAAAATATACTAAACACTGGCTGCGCCGAAACTATTCAAGAAAATCACCTTGTAAGAATAGTAAAAAACAGTCAAAACTCATGAGCGACTGCTGCAATATATTTATTTTTATTTTTTATATAGTGAATTTTTAAAAGTTTTAACCCTTAGAATGCTAGCGGATCTGAGAGGGACCGACCGCCGGGTGCTACGAGCTCTGAGAGCCGATCCTACCCCCAGTGCTAGCGTATATTTCACCCTCCGCATGGGACTTTGGTTTGGAACAAGACTATACTCAGTCAGAGCTCCCGCCTTGGGTCGCTCTTATTACGTAGATATATAACAGGGGACATGCAAAATTGCTTGTTTTGTTGTAATTTAAGATGCTAATTTCAATAATTGTGTGTACTTTAGTGTGACCTTTTCAATTATTATAACAAGTTTCTTATTAAAATTAATAAATAAACAGTTTATAAAATAATATTTCAATTGTTTCCGAAATATTTTAGTTTTAAATTTAGCACTATTAGCCCTGTTAGTATGAATGCACCCTTTTATCAAAATACTCATGAAAACACTTTCTCTTCTCTTCATTTTACCCATTTTATGATTTATATCATTGTTATGATTCTTCAATTTATTTAGTAATTTTTTTAAAATATTGATTCATCTTTATTGATAATTTACAATCTGTACAGTTATGTACAATAAGTAATTATTTAGTAAATAACTTGGTCTTTTTTTACTAAAAACTAATCATTTTATTTTTATATGCAACTCATAAAACTGGTTACGTCCAATAATTACTTGCTGGAAAAAAAACAACACTTTTTTAAAATTTGTGTTTTGTATTTATTTTAAAAACAAATTTATTTATAATAAGTAGTATAGGCGCTAATGACCTACATGTAGATGCGCCGTAAAAAAATAATAATAAAAAAAATAAGTAGTATATTAATTACTATTAATTAGTAAATAGTAATATAATAATAAAGTAATGATTAGAAATAAATAGTAGGTATATAACAAAAATATTAATAATAAACATATGAATATAAAAATAAATAATAAACCAAAACTAGTACTGAGAAATATTTGTTAGGGTCATATTTCCCCACTCCTAATTTAGCCTAAAGGTGGGAAAAGGTTTGGCAAATTTTAGTAAAGTGTCTGCAAACAGTAGAAATAAGAACCCGACCCCTGCAGGTAGCCGCCTTGCTACAGTCTGAATAGGTGATAATGGACCTTTCAGGTGGTCTAGGACACTCCGCTCGAGATAAAGTTAGCTTCCACTCACAATAAAACCGGGAAAACACACGTAAAGACATTCTTCTGCTATCTAACGGATAGCTAAGTAACTAGACTAGTTGTACAGCGTGATACAAGAGATCTCTGGGCTTTCTGGAAGCAGAGATTATACAAAGAATATGAAAACGAATATATTCGTATGTCGCACTCTGAGGAATGTCCCGGCTGCACGAATATATTCGTGCTTCGCACTCAGAGCATTTTTTTAGAGAACGAATATATTCGTTTATAGCACGGAAAGGGTTAAAAGACACCAGATTTTGATACTTGTAAACACAGTGCCCATGGTCCCATCTAGGGGACCATATGTTATTTTACATATCAAGAGTTTTATAACAAAAATGCCTTCAAAGTTACTTCAATTGACTTCATATTAACCCATTTAAGCAAAGAAAAATTAGAAAAATAAATGGAATAGTCATGGGCATTGAAGGGTTAAAATCATTTTTATTTCTTACCTGATAAACATTATAACTTTAATTTTCCGAAATAATTGAAAATTTCATAAAAATAATAGAGCCTTAGTGATATTATATTATTAATCACAGTGAATTTTTCCCCAACGAATACACAGGTAAAAAAAGTCTGCCCAACATTTTTATGAAAGCCTAAAGATTGTGATTTTGATCAGCAAATATCTAAAATTATCTTAACTTCGTTAGTCAATCATGTCACTTTCACGTCCAAGATTTACTGTCTTACCAAAAGCGAAGCTTATCGACGCAAGAATCGTACATTTTATTATTAAGTCTATAATATATACTTAACAATAAAATACATATTATGTATCTCCTACCACCATAGAATAAATATTGTGCTTGCGGTTAATGCTTTTAGCCTCAATTTTTATTTCTTATTCTGTTGCTTATGAATTGCCAATATAATCTAAAAATAACATTACATAATAACATTACCCTATAAATTCAAACTAATGTTTAAAATATATTTCTAGCCAAACCAGCTGCAGCTTACAACGCAGGAGCTGCATACACAGCAGGAAGTGCCTATAACACAGGAGCTTACAACCCTGCCTACAACCCTTACACGAACAATGCATACGACTACTCCGGCTCTCCTGGCTACACTGGTGCAGCTGGCTACGGTGCAACTGGTGCTGCAGGAGCTTACAAGTATCCTTACAATGCCCCTTCGACATACAATAGCGACTATTGCAGGCGGTACCCTACTGCAAATCAATGCGTAGGCTACAAGGGATATCCTAACCAGGACGCAACGCACACTGGAAGGTACAACGCATACAACACAGGTGCATACAACACTGGCGCATACAACACTGGTGCATACACCGCTGGTGCTTACAATCCCTACAACCCAGCCGCCTACACCGCCGGTGCCTACAACCCTAATGCCTACAACCCAGCTTACAACACTGGCACATACAACACCGGCGCTTACAAAGCTGGCGCATACAACCCATACAACCCTACCGGATACAACGCCGCTACAGCTTCTGGATATTACAATCCTGCCACCTATACTCCTGGACAATACTACCCTCAGAAGTTCGGTGCTCAGACGACTCCTGCTCCCGCTGCATACAACAGACAGTATTAATATCCCTACCAATTATATAGGTTCCAAAAATATATGTAACCATTTTTGTAAAGCTTTCAATAAATAAATTGAACACGTTAATTTATGTATTTATTTGCACTAACATATGTGTTGACTGACCTAGTAAAATAAGTTAAAGAAAAATTGATAAAAATTGCATTCTTACAAAAGGTGTAGACTGATTGGACAGCTACGCACTCACAAGTCAATGCAGCTTTATATTGGCGTTCAAATTTTATTTTTTCTAAAAAAAAACGAATTATTCAATAATGTATATACTTTTGGGTCATTGGACCAGAAATTGCGTGAGAAATGTAGATAAATAAAATATTAATGGTAATTTTATCCAAGGGTAAAAAGTCCAACTCGCAGGAACTGCATCATCTTAGCGCGGTTCCTTTCATATCCCTATTGTCATTTGAAAAGCCTAGAATAGAAAAACATAATATTTGGTTCGGCCTTTGTTCAAAGGGGTTTATGACCTTACCTAGTTGGGTCCGCCAGAACACAGAATCCTCATCTAGAGATACCTATTTAGTCGTTTCAATGCATTGAAAAATATCAGAATTTTTTACATTTTCTTGTGTTCTTCTACTATAGTAATAATTCTACAAATAAAATCAATTAAAAAAATAAAATAAAAAACCAACAGAATAAAGTCAATTGAAAATATTCAAAAGACGTCATCGAATCTCTTTCTCTTGGCAAGCTATATTTCTAACAATGAATTGTTTTTCTTATTTTACTCAATCTGTTTTATTATCAAATACACTATCCAACTTTAAGCAATTAAAAAAAGCAAGGAATTAAAACAGACAAAAAGAACCGTTGGAATAAACGAAATCAATTACTTAGAAGTTTAAGCACTTATTTCTCCGATTGACATCACTTATTCAAAACTTTCTTCAGAACCTTTCTTAGTAGACCATTTAGTAAGCTTTCGAATGGTAACCTTTCGCTTCCCAAGATTTTCAACCGTTTTCGAGATATTTATTAATACGTATTCGTAAGAATACGAAGTTCCCAAAACGTTTCATTATTTCTAGCTACAGAAAATTGGTCTCATTTTACCTATCCTGTTTTACACACAAATACATTTTCCTAACATAAGAAATTACAAAAATAAAAAGCAATAAAATTACAAAAAGAACGACAAAAAACCGTTCATAAGAGCTAAACAGACATATTTGAAGTTTTAAGCACTTATTTCTTCGATCGACATCACCTAATCAAAAATTGTTTCAGAATCTTTTTTGTAGATAATTTAGAAAGCTTTCAAATAGTTTCTATACACTTATGAAAATTTCCCAACCGTGTTCCAGATTTTAATGAAAGTATACGAAGTTCCCAAAACTTTTCCTGTCTGTTCATAAAATATATTATTCCAACCCTTCCTTAACGCCAAACGTAGCCAAAAGTTTAACGTGTTAGTTTTGATGAAATTCAAACATGCAAAAAATGTTTCAACTGAATCCCATGATTCTAAGTAACCAAACCAAACTAGGCTTTGTATTTGTGTCGGCAGATACCTGGGGTATATTTACAACTCTTGAGGATTAACTCCTAGCAGGTAAATTTTTTGTGGACCTACAGGCAGTGAACGGACTCTCTATTCCTTCATAGTATCTAACCTGTGTGAAGTTGAATATTGTTTCTAATTATACGTATCCTGTTTTATTGACAAACACATTTGACTACTATAAGCAATTACAAACACTAGGGAACATGCCAAAGAACTCGGAGTAGGAACCTCGACAGTTTCAAGTCATTTGAAGGAAATCGGCAAATCCAAAACGGACATTTCATACGGTACAGCCTGATATATTTCTAACAATGAATTGTTTTTCTTATTTTAATTAATCTGTTTTATTGTCAAATACATTATCCAACTATAAGCAATGAAGAAATAACAAGGAATAAAAACGGTATACGAAGTTCCCAAAACATTTCATGTCTGTTAATAAAATATTTTATTTTAATCCTTTCTTAACTCCAAACGTAACCAAAATTTACACATCTTTGTATGTATGAATTTTAAACATGCAGAAAATGTTTCAACTGAATCCCATGATTCTAAGTACCCAAACCAAAAACGGTATTCAAAAACTATTTTTCCAATTTTCTCGAAAACGGTTAAAGCTATCGCCTTGAAAATGGATTCATTCGTTTTCCTAGCCCAAGAAGCCTATAAAACGAGTACTTACAAGCTTATGAACTAAAAAACGTAAGCGTTACGATTTTTTTGCGCGAATTTCGCCCCAAACGCCATCTTCCAGTGGGCGGATTCTGCTGGTTAACGAACTTGACCTTTTAAATTGGACGACGGATTTTTGTACCAAATTTCATCACAATCAGACCATTAGGGAAGCCAGAAACGAGCGAACAGACAAATATATATATATATATATATATATATATATATATATATATATATATACATACATATATATATACAAATTTGAACCACCGTTATTTTCGGTCTCTAGGGGTTCTGAAACGCGAAATTTTCTAGTCGGAACTTCCGGATTATTTCATTGTAGCAACCTTATAAGCGGGGTTCCTCCCTATGGGGGAGGGAGGAACCGCGCTAAAACCATGACATCTACTGAACTGAGATTTCCTGTTGTTTTATCCTTGGTGGTATAGTCCTTCCAACAAACATAACAATACTGATCTTGAATAACGTTATTAGTGACCTCCTTATAATTGCTTATGTAAATTAATTAATTGTCATAATAATTGTAAATTAGCTTAAATACTTAAAGTCAGAAAACAATTTCACCGACTATAGCAAAAGGCAACATTTCGTTAAACGTTTACTTCTTGATAATTATCAACGATTATTCGCTTAAACATTCAATGTATTTATATAATATAATACAACTCTTCAACGCTTAGAAGAAACTGCATATTTGAAATATCCATGTACTTGTGATTTCGATAAATATTCCTCCAAAATCCTCTTTTTGCGATGGAATCTGATTTGTTTTAGAGCAAAAAAACATTAATAAATGATATAGACCAGGGCGCACCTGTAAATAATTAGCTATAGTTGGATGTTGAGAGCAGGCAAGCTATATATTGTTGGGATATCTTCGGAAGACCTCATATAATAATAATTAAGGTTTGCGTAAACCGAAAATTTCCCGGATCATTTTTTTAAAAACATATTTTTGTTTTTTTATTTTCTTCATTTGCTTATACCTCCGAAGTATTCATGCCATACAATGTTATGTTATGATGCATCATTCAGAAATGTTGATAATAAAATGTGCGTTGATATAAAATTGATTAACGGCTGAGAAAAATATCAATACGTATGAAAAATAGGGCAAAAAGTAAACATGTTTGTATATTTTTTTCGGCAACGAAGACACTCAAGCTTTCAAAAACATTTTACAGATTGCACATCGGATTGCAATTAGAATTTGATTGACTCAGGATTACCCTGTTTTTTTTTTTTTGTTTTTTTTTAATTTTTAATAAATTAAAAAAAAAATAAATCTGAATACCTCTTATTTGACCGACTTTCGACCTCTAAAAGGTTGTTTAGCGATTGAATTCCTTAGTTATTTTTTAAAAATATTTCTAATGCATGAAGCTATTTCGAAATCCAAAAACCACCAAAAATGCCAATGTTGCATTCCTCAATTTGCTTTATAATATATATAGTAAAAACATACCCAAATAGTTTACTTTGGTCCGCCACAACTGTAGCACTCTGGAGGCAAAATGAAATAAGAGCATGATTAGGTAATCTATAATTTGTTAGAGAATACTCTACAATTCGGAGTATTTACCTCAGGCAACCGAATTCCTTCCTTTCCAATTCCATTAGCTCATATACTTATAGGAATTCACTTGCTATTTCCCTTCACTCAAATTCATGAAAATTGAACAACTTTCTGTACTTTGCCAAAATTATGCTGATTACAACACCGTAGTAGATTTTTCATTACATTTTAGAGGATTTCCTTATTCCCCCAAAGGAAAAAAACCTGCTTATGGCGCAATCCAGAAGTGCTCACGAGAAATATCATCGTTTCATTACCGTACATAACATTCGTCATTTTAATTTTCCTAATTACTATAAATGCAAAAAAATAATGTCATAGTTTAATGCAAGAGTAAAGGGATGCACAATATGAAAAATAAAGACTTGCTTATCGGTGTTGCCCTATGCTCACATTGGGCTTCTGGATTCTCTTCTGTACGAGACTTGCCATTACTAGTGATTGTGATTTAAGATTTTTAAAAAAACATTTATTTTATTTTTTGCTCATTTTGGACTTAATTTAAATTACGAATACTATTTATAAGATTACTTAAAATAAAATTATATAAATTAACGGTTTCAGATTTAAAAATTTTAATGGTGAGCAAATAATTTCAAAAATGTTACCTTGTGAAGAGGGCCTAGAGCCAGAAAAAGGCAGACAAATATAAAATACAATGGTATAAAATAAGTTTAAAACAATTTTTGAACGTTTTTTTTTTTGTTTTTTTTTTTTGTTTTTTTTTTTTTTGTTTTTTTTTTTTATGAGCTGGTAGTCGAGGAGCAATGAGGGATTCTAATCATTAAACCATAAAGTATCAGCATTTAAAAGCAGACAACAGCAGCAACCTTTCACGTAAGACAGCCTAGACTACGACATTTAAGTTTTGGTTACACTTGGAGTTAAGGAAGTATTAAAAAAAAATATTCCAATAATAGCCATGAAAAGATTTGGGATTTTTAAATATCTACATTAAATAACTGTTCAGCATTATAATATGATGAACATTTATTTTATTATAAACTAGCTGTTACCCGGCGTGCTACGCTACACCGACGTTTTTGACCTAGCGTATGACTCTCCCCGTGTCAAGATATATCTGTGTGCCAAGTTTGGTCAAAATCGGTCGAACGGTGTGAAATTGTTTAAGGAACAAACATACAGACAGACAGCTGGTAGATTTTTTTAACCTAGCCTACGAGACTTCCCCGACCAAGAAGTACCTGTGTGCCAAGTTTTGTCAAAACCGGTAAAACGGTGTGGATTTGAATAAGGAACAAACCCACAAACAGACAGGTGATTTTTATATATATATACAGATACTAGCCGTTACCCGGCGTGCCATGCTTCACCTACTTTCTGCATATAGAAAAGCCTAAATAAATTAGAAACCAAATAAGTATTATTAAAATCTAATAACACGAATCTGTAACTGTTATGAACCCGTGGCCTCCCAACTGTGAGTCTTAGACGACTTTGACCTAACCTATAACACCCCCCGTATCAAGACATACATGTATACCAAGTTTCGTAAAAATTGGTCTAAGTGTGTGGATTTGTATAAGGGACAAACATACAGACAGACAGCTGGTATATTTTTTGACCTAGCCTACGGCACTCCCCAGATTAAGATCTACCTGTGTACCGAGTTTAGTCAAAATCGGACGAACGGTGTGGATTTTTATAAGGGACAAACATACAGACAGACAGCTATAAGACGTTTTTGACTTAGCCTACGACACTCCCCAGATTAAGATCTACATGTGTACCGAGTTTAGTCAAAATCGGACGAACGGTGTGGATTTGTATAAGGAACAAACAAACAGAAAAACAGACAGACACGTGATTTTTATATAATATAATAATAATAAAGCTTTATTTACAATATTTACATAGTATCATACATAAGTGTTTATAACATGTACAATAAACATGTTCTTGCTAATTTATATCAAATTATTTGATTTTTATAGTTTTGTAATTTTTTGGGAAAAATTTCAAAAAAACCCAGAACATTTTAAATACTAAGTTGAATTACATTACATTGTGCCTGTCAAGTAAAATGTGTTTAGTTCGTCTGTGTACGTATCTAGTTAGTGATTTTTTGTCGTAGTCACCTATGTTTGCTATGTGTGGATTAATGGAATGTGTTACTTGTCCAAAAAACTTGTCAGTAAGTTTGTATATGTAGTCTGTTATTGTAGCTATTTCTAGTTCTTCGTGCATGTGTGTGATCTTTGTGTATCTTGGATAATTGTTGATTATTCGGAGGCAGCAGTTTTGTATAATTTGTAGTTTTTTGTAGTTTGTAGTTGATGTGCAGTTCCATACTGGGCAGGCATAACAAAGGACTGGGCGGATGACACTCTTGTAGATAATCATTTTATTTTGCGGATTTAGTTTTGAATTTCTATTAAAATAAGGATAAATTTTATAAAGTAGATTTTTAGCAGCTTTGGTTTTATTGTTTATGTGTTTTGTGAATGTTAGGCCTCTATCTAAAGTCACTCCTAAATACTTAATGTGCTCTGTCCATGAAATACTGTGGTTTACAAGATAGAGTTTGCTTGGGATATTTGGGCGTCTTTTTGTGAAGATAATGGCGTCTGTTTTAGCGAGATTAATTTTAATTTTCCATTTTTTGCAGAATTTGTTGATTTTCTTGTAGGTATTTTGTAGTCTGTTTGTTATGGTGTCTATCCTGAATGAGCTAGTGTATATGGCTGTGTCGTCGGCAAACAGAGAGAGATTTGTGTCTTTAGATTGAGGTATGTCGTTGATGTATATATTGAAGAGGGTGGGGCTAAGACAGGAACCTTGAGGAACGCCGGCAGGAATTGGTTGTTTATTAGAGGTATATGACTTTATTGAAACAAAGAAGGATCTATTGGAGATAAATGAGTGTATTGTGTGGATGAGATAGGATGGTGTGCCAATGTTTATGAGTTTGTAAATTAGTCCTAAGTGCCAAACTGTGTCAAATGCTTTCTCGATGTCTAGTAGTATTAAGCCTGTGTGTTTCTTTTCGTTGAAGTGTTTTGTAATGTGGTCAGTTAGTCTGGCTAGTTGTGCTACTGTGGAGTGTTTTTCTCGGAATCCAAATTGTTCGTCAATCAAGTATCTTCGTTCATTGAGGTGTTTGTGCAGTCTTGTTAATATTATTTTTTCGAATATTTTTGATATAATGTTTAATAAACTAATAGGTCTGTAGTTGGTAGGGAGAGAGGGATCTTTTTTAGGTTTAGGTAGGGCGATGAGTTTAGCTGTTTTCCATGTTTCCGGAAAGTGTTTAAGCCTGAAAATACAGTTGAATATTTTTGTTAAACAAATAATTGCTTTCCTGGGAAGGTTTTTGATACTGATTGGGGAAATATTGTCTGGTCCAGGGGATTTCCTTGTGTTCAATTTCTTGATAAGAGACGCAACTTCCCTGGGTGAAACAGAGGGAAAGTTTTCATTAGTTGGGCATTTCAGATATTTATTTACTTTTCTCCGTACTGTGTTTTCGTGGTATCGAGATCCTGAATTTTGTGTGAGGAGATGTATTTCATGGAAGTGTTTCGCAAGTACAGCTGCTTTGTCTTTATTATCATAAACAAATCTATTGTTACTCTTTAGGGGAGGGATAGAAATAGAGGAGGAGGTAAATCGTTTATGAACTTTCCAAAGAGAATTGTCTCTAGGATTAAGCGTGGATAGGAATTTCTGCCAGTTTTGGTTTCTCCAGACGTTCAATCGCTTACGAGTGAAGTCTTCTAACCAATTTATGATGCGCCGGAATGCAGGGTTGTAGGGAAGACGGAATTTCTTTTTAACTTTGTTTTTAATGTGGATGAGTATTTTAAGATGGTAGGGCAATTCTTGTACCCCTTCGGAAGGGGATGTGATTATTGGAGTGGATTTTCGGAGAGCAAGGTGATTTTTATATATATAGATAGAATACACAGAAGAAATAATACATTGATATAGATAGATTATCAAATGTTTGACGTGATTCTTTACATTGGCATAACTTGTATATTTATGAAGCGATTGACATCAAACAAACAATAAATGTTAAGTGAAGCTTACCACAATATATTAGTGAAAACCGCATCTAAATCGCATAAGCCGTTTCTGAGATTAGCATGCCCAAACGCACAGATAAACAGACAAAAATTCTAACAATCATTGTTTTGGATAATATTGCGTTGATAAAGGCCCCCAATAATATTTATTCTCATATATCTCCTATTTATCAACAGCAATCCGTTACATTTTTATTATATGTATATACTTTGAAAATTATTTTGCAAAATGTGTAGCTTACAACGAAAGGTGATGCACAATCAACATGGGACCCTTAACTATATCTGCCCTCAATTACTGACATACTGCCTCCAACCAATTTCTCATCCGGAAGGAAGCCATCCTAGCACAATTAATCGATATCTTGTCAGCTATCGATTATTAACCACAGAACTATATTGGAGACACCTCCTTAAGCCAACAACAAGGCTGCCCTCTCTCTCTCTCGTACTCCCCTCTCGTTGCTACATCTTGTACCTCCGTGAAATCTGCCCTCAGTTCCTCTCAGCACCACAGACATGACACAACACTGGGTAAGCCATTCGAATATATCACACTTCGCCGTCTTTAAATTCTTAATATTTTGTTACTGATTTCTCAGTTTTATTTAAAAGGGCTAACATCCAAAAATAGCATTATGCATTGAAATTCAATAGTTCATTAAAATTCATTAATTATTTCTAATAAGATGCAAATAGTTAGCATTGAGCTGATAAGAATTTGAAGGGATGGTGAGGATTCGGCTATGAAAAAACCGTCAGATTTTCTGAAAAGTCTGTAATTATTATTTTAGAAAAACAATTATTATTTTTTTATGGAGTCAGTATTATTATTTTAATGTGATTATTTAATATTTGAATACAGGCATTTTTGGGACCCTTCTGTCGACCTTCCGAGATCCCAATAAATCTATGTTTCGTATGTTTAGGCAGCCTTCTTCAAATTAAAATTTTATATACACATTTACAAACAAAAATATTCACGACAGTAAGCAAAATTTCACATAATGACTATATATTATAAAATAAGAAAGCTAAAAAAAAAAAAAAATAACAAAGGTCATTTTGTTTACTTAAGCTCAAGTAAATTATGTATAAAACTGCTAATCAATTTCTTCATACAAAAAATTTGTTTACCTTATATGCGCTTAAAAAAGAGTTTTATAATCAATTGTCATGATCTAAAATTTTGTTTACCCCTGTGATTATTCACGTTTGTTGTTGTGTATATTTATTTTTCAGCTGACGAAGGCTGTCAAAGAGCTTGCTGAAAAATCCAGATTAAGATTTTTCTGGAAGTCTCACGTTTTATCTTAGTCGAATCTCAACTAACAATCATTTCTTATTTTAAATCTATTTAAACGTGGTGGTTATAATAATTTTAATATAACTAATATTATATACATATTAACAAGATAAATTACTATATTTTCTATCATTATTTATTTATTCACGATATTTCTGATATTTATGAATGAAATAAAATTAAACTGTCCTTTTAAGAAAAACACTGCAGAAGGTAAATGAACATTTTTAGAATAAGTATAATATAATGTAAAGCCAAATTAGCTATAATCAACTCGTGGTTTTTATCAATAACAAGAATTTGTATCCTGGGGAAAAGTAACTAGCGAAGTATAAAATCATTCATAGAATGCTGTAATTTTAATTTGCAATTCATTATTATTTCTCTGGAGCTCGAGGAACACAAGACTCCTGCGTTCTGAAAGCATGCAGCATGAATTCTACAAGAACGTAACATTGAAATCGTCGTATATGAAGGCAGTAAAAGCATTATTTAAAGCATTCTTCATTTCTTTGTCGAATAAAAAAAAATCATTATTAAAAATGCATTTGTTATACACATATAAACATGTGTCTGTAAGTGTGTCTTTGTTAGTAAGCATTATCATTTCAGACCGATCCTGCATTCCAAATATGATGAGCCTGCGTTTAAAAAAAAAACTAGACTTAGAATTAGAACACGACAAATATATTTTCCTTTAATCATAGTAAAAATTCAAAGTAATTTAAAATCAAATATATTATACACTTCCCAGAATAGTATTACAGAAAATGTCTGACTCGCAGGAACTGCGTCACATTAGCGTAATTCCGTTCATACCCTCACTGTCATTAGGAAAGATAGAATATAAAAATTTAATTAATGCAACAAATAAACCACAGAGGAAAACATTATGTATTTATTCATTTATAAGTGATTCGCATCTTCTGCGATTTCACTCCTTAAAGGTAGTACCTGTATGGTCTAATGAACCAGTAATACATTAAACGAAAAACCATTCTTAAAAATGAAGCCGACACTTTCGGATTTTAAGCACCGATTTGTGTGAATATGATCGCTTAATCAAAATTAAAAAAAAAAAGAAGATTTTTTTAACATATCCTTATGCAAACAAAGCATGTACAGTTGCTATTTTTTTAGATTCACATAAATATCCTCGAAACGTATATACTATTTTAAATCATGCTAGTTATTTGTTGTACTACTTAAGATAATGTTCAATTATATAAATAAAGTGATGATGGCCGTGAGCGTTGAGGCGTGAGCACTTAACACTCCGTGCCAAAGGTCGTGGGTTCGATTCCCACTAGGGGTGGTGGCTTTTCTTTCGAAAAAAGAAAAGGCATCACCCCTATCCTGGCTAGAAAAGGGTGGTAACCTATAGATAACCCGTCCTAAAATTCGTAGTTAATAAGAAATGGACGTTAAAATTTAAATAAAGTGACTAGATTCTACCTCCCTGACCTTTCCTAGACCAACCCAGCCTTCAAAGGAGAAAAGCAGGCGGCCGGAGGATAGTACTGACCGCACTATCTCCCTAGCGTGGCGTACGGTCATAAATCAGATACCTGTCTAGTATCTGCTCCTCTAGACCCTTAGGGCCTGTTACGGGACTGATTTCATTTTCGATATATATATATATGAACAAAAAACTTGAAAATACTTGGTCGGATAACATTACAAAAATAAACGAAAATTCTAGTGTACTAAATATGAGTAATATAAGTACTTGCAAAACACGTGACTATAAGAGTCAAATTATAATACAATGGTACTAATAATAACATATCCACAATTCTAGTTTTTCCCTTCACTTTAATCTTTTATTAATTTATGCCTCTCAACCTAATTTAATATTCATAACTGCTCGTTCCTCTTTTTTCTTCACCTTTTTTTTTTTTTTTTTTTTTGCACATATTCATACATTAAAACATGTGCATAATTCTAAATACATTATTTCTAAAGAGACACAACTCAAAATAAAACTCAACTGAAAATGTGTGACTTGCCTGTGTTGGGGGAATAGCATTAAGACAGAAAGGGTGACACAAGTACCCTCTGGCGTAAAAGCTCTGAGCCTACATACAGCTGGTGTTACTTACAGTTTAGATGGTTCATAAGTAGATATTTACCATGTCTTTCATAGTCGTAACTGAAAAACACGGATATTTGAGTTGTGTAACTTTAGAAATACTAGTGCGATATATTAATAGCTTACAAACCACTCCTTTACAATTATGCATATAATTGGTTAATTTAGAAGCTTCGTGTTTTTGCTAAAACGTTTTCTTTTTAACGATCCTTCTTATATATGATTAAATTATTGAAACCTATCCATCAAAGTTTGAAAAAAAAAAAGTGAATTTATGTTTGACCTGAGCCAAATGGAAAGCCAAATACATGTAGTACAAGAAAGTTCGGGTATGAATTTCGGTCGGAGCTCTTCCGTCGGAGAAAACTGGTTATTTTCTGAAATATTGATTGACGGAAAAACATTAGGTGTTTTTGTTCTATGCTTTCCAAATCACGCCATGGATAAGTTGTATAGAATCACTCTAAGACTATACTGTTGGCCTGTTTCCTTAAGGTCACTGATAATAATTCTAATAGGTTTACACACTGAATTTCAGGGAAAAACGATGGCTGAGCTTAGTAGTTTGACATTGTTACATGGTTAAATATATTTTTTTACGGTATTATAACTCAAGCTTGACCGCCTTAAATGAACTAACTTTGTATCGCCATAGAAAATCAATCTGTAACATTTGCGGGTCATATACCAATATCAAACTTCTATGCGGAAAAGTTCTGTTTCTAGTAGATCATTTTTAGAAGTATGTAAAATTAGCATTTTAATATAACTTACACTTGATATCACTAATCGATATTAGTATAACAAAATCCGGCTCGCAAGGAGTAGCGTGTTGTCAAGTAATGATATTATGTGGTATCAAAACCACCGAAAATTCAAGAACAGGTTAACGTATGCTAACATTACGTTGCTTCATTAACATTTACACTACTTTTTATTAAATTTAATGGACATTCAAATAATATCGTGCCACTTTCGAGATATTTATTTATCTTATTTTACTATTAACATTCATTTTTACGGACCATAGGCTTTTGGGACGCGATATCTACAGGTTACCACCCGTTTATGGGCAGGTTTGGTGCTATTATTATTTTACTATTGTCAAAAGAAAAGCCACTACTCCTAGTGGAAATCGAATCCACAAACTTAGGCATGTAGCGTTCCCGCCGTAACACTCACGGTCCTGGGGACTTCATTGCTTAAGTCATTCCCGACATGGATAAACACAAAAAGTCCAAAACTGCTCCTCTCTGTTGATAAAATATTTCTTGTAATGCTTCCTGGTATATATTTTGAGAGTATGAAAAAAAATTGTCAAAACGAATACCCACAGCCAAAATTAAAGTTGTTTGTGCAGTTTCGAAAAGTTGTTTTCTAGCGTTTTATTCTACCAAATAGTGTATTGGCGGACAAATTCTGCTGGCTAACGAACTTAACCACTGAAGAAAATTACGTTTTGTGCCAATTTAATCTAAATAAGAGAAATTTTGTAGACAGTATATATATATATATATATATATATATATATATATATATATATATATATATATATATATATATAGTCACGGCACAGCGACTCCTGGGCTCTTGGGCCATTAGAGCCTCGAACCCACTATCTCCTTCTTGACAATCTAAGGCGTTAGCCAATAGACCAAGGGGGACACCAGGAACAAATAAACACACACACACGCACAAACACACACACACACACACACACACACACACACACACATATATATATATATATATATATATATATATATATATATATAAATTTGAACGGCAGTCATTTCTTTATCAATAGATTATGATATGTTGGCATTGCTCGTTAACACTTCCGTTTGCAAACATTATATCAGTGTTTTGCTCCCATGGTTTAAAAAAGAAGCACGGTAAAATACTACATCTTGTGGCAAATAACGTATAGGAGTTGTCCTTTCTTACTTATTGGCTTTCCAATGACTCATTCCATAAAGTTCATGAATGATAATAACAAGTATTTATTTGATGTTTAGCGGTTCGCTCTCTTAATCCTAAAGGCTGCCAGAAAAATTAAAAAGTCCATTAAATACGAAGAACATCTACAAATGTAAATCCAAATGTACAATTGAACGACTGGAACATGAGTAATAATATACTCTGAAAAATGGGTAGCCAGCAAGAGCAACCATAATATTAAAAAAGTCCGTCACGCAGGAGCTGCATAACTAAGTACTTTCCTCAGAATTTGGGTAGTGTAGACTGCTTTCCAGAACAATTTGCTTAAAATATCCTACATAAATAAAATAAAAACGTGAATAGTTATCTTTTAATTTTGTAATGAGCAACTGATCAATTATTAATTTGCTTTCAGAGTTATGTTTACACATGGTACCTACTACACTACGTAATAAATACAAAAAACCTCATATTATCGTATTTTGATCTAACGCAGGAACAGGATACAGTCACTCTAGTGGTAGAAAGCGCTCCTTGTGGCGGCTTTGTGAACCCAAGTCTGGTGGGCTTTTCTATTGAAATATATTACAAATTAAACCCCCACTTTCCGATTGACCGATTCAGCTCATTTTTACAACACTTCTTTCTCATGAGTTACCCACGACGTATACCGCGTTTCGATATAATACAGCAGAAATTACGACCGGTATGAGTATATTAGGAATTTGGGTCCGGAGTAAACCCCCCTTCTATTGAACCGATTTAGTTTATTTTTACAACACATATTTGCCTGTGGATTAGCACTACGAATACCGAGTTTCGTCGAAATATTCCAAAAATCACGGCTGGTAGTGGCGCATTGGTATTGTGGGTCCGGAGTAAAGCCCCCCCCCCTTCTAATGAACCGATTTAGTTCATTTTTTTATCTCTCTTTTCTCTCTATATTACCACTACGAATACCAAGTTTCGTTGAAATATAACAAATATTACGGCTGACATAGTCAAATTAGTGTTTTGGGTTAGGGGTAAACCCCCCCCCCCCTTCCGGTGGACCGACTTTGGTGGTTAACGAATTCGTTCAATCGTTTGCTAATTGAATGCTATATACCAAGTTTCGTGACGAAAAAACAAAAACTCTGGCCGCTATCGTGTTAACAGACACACACATATATATATATATATATATATATATATATATATATATATATATATATATATATATATAAATTTTAACGGGGGTCATTTTCGGTGTCTACTAGGTAGGATCGATAAAGATTTGAAGAAATTTTTCAAAAATTCCGTCATGAGTCCAACCTCAATAGCTACTTTCCTTCGGAGGAAAGTGCTAACATGGATAAATGTAGTAGGAAATGACAGTTGTGGTGATTTTTCGCATCCCTTCGTAAATATAGAACTTTAAAAAAAATAATAAATAAATACACTACTGTGTTTATTATTTAAAATCGTACCTTCCTGTGTTTATTATTTAAAATCGGGCTTCGATTCCTCTACTATTCATTCACTCCGTGTGGTACATTCTGTTTCCTCCTTTTCTGAAGCACGCTAACAACTGTTTTACAGATAAATTAGTATTACTTTGGGTACACAGTACAGAAGTCAGAGTGTTCACTTTACTTTTCTAATTCTATGTGTGATAAGGACTACTTGTGCTAATGGCCTCAACAGCCACAAAAATTAAAAACAAAAAAAAATAATAATATCTACTTCTCTCCTAGATCCTATGTATTTTCAAGATGTTAGAACTGCCAAAATAATGAACTCCGGAATATTATTATTTTTTAAATGTGGTCAGTGAGGCTATAATTTATAGATTACGTTAATTTTATAATATCTCTTCAGTCTGGTTCAGTAATCTAACACCATCCTTTTCTAGCGTATGTTCAGCAATACTTTCTTTAAGCCCCTTTCAACGTCATATGAGCGTACTTCAGACGTTAATCGAATTTGAATTTGGAAACCTTGAGCAAAGAACCCTTATATTGTATCATATATCATATTACCAGATTTATTTATTTACAGATTGTAATAACCAATAAATAAATAACTAAATAAAAAATCCTTTAATCATCTACTTCATAAAAGAGGAAGGCTATTTATAATTTTTTTTTATATTTATTTTATGAGCTTTTCGCAACTGTAGCGACTTGCTCAGAACAATCATTACATATATATACATACACACATGCATACGCATATACATAAATCTACTATATATTTGTCAAATACCACTCACTCACTCACTCATCTATCAACGCCCAGCCCAAACCCCTCGACAGAAAATTTTGAAATTTTGCATGGACACTCCCTATATAACGTAGGCGCTCGCTAAGAAAGGATTTTTTGATATTCGTATTTTTAAGCATTTTTAGGGGGGTTTAAATTTTGAGTTGGTTAGAGAAGGCAAGCCTATGCAGCCTGCGTTGCTAGGACGATAAAGAACAGCTGTTACCTTACATTATCTATCTCATAGTTTTATTTCTAATTGAGGTTAATTTCAACTATGATGGCAGACCTTGAATTACTAGAAATTAACTGTCCCTCATAGAGTTTTAATTGCGTTTCTTTTCTGCCTGTCCCCGTCAGAGAGGCACACATTAATATGGGATGGGTATACCAGGGGGGGGGGGGATAAAAAGAGTAAAAATTATAAGCAAAATGGTTGGTGAGTTTTAATCCTAGCAACTAACGGGAAGGGGGAATCCTAAACTGTTAGTCAACCCAAACCTTAAAAATAAGAACGGAACTTTTTTTGCTACTTGATTTTCTTAAAACAATCTCTCAGCCAAATAGTAGTGTCTGGCAGCTGGCAGCGCTGTGCAGGTAGTTCCAGCGTTTTACAGTTAGATTACTTCTCATTTCTTTGACACTGTGAGCAGTAGTAAAAATGTTAATTGTAGAAAAGTAACCGATTTAAAAAAGATTCTTATAAACATGAATTCATTACTTTTTACATCTTACAGCCTTTTCCGGGACATTAATAAAACTGGGCGGGACACCGAAACAATTGCAAAATACCGGGACAGTCCCGGTCAAACCGTGATGTATGGCATATCCTTAGGTTTTCCAGGCGAGGTAATAATATCCGGAACCCTTGCACAGCCTCCTCGCCTATAACCTTGGTAATACTCGTAAATATATTGGGTGTTACCATATGACTTCTTGGAAACATAAACTTTTAAATTTTAACGCCCATTGAATAAAATATAGTATGACGGGAACCGTGCTGTAATAAACTGCACAGAATTGTATAGTAACGTAATTTGAATGAAACATTATTTAACGCAATAAAATAACTACTTATCTGCCGTGACGAAGCACGGGTATTCAGCTAGTATATACATAGTCGCAATAAGATGCAAACTTATTATTCTATATACATATATACATCAAAGTATACAAATATACATTATATTTATTACAAATCTACATTATATTTACACTATATTTAGTAGTTTATACTACTTCTAAACATAGGAGAATACTATTCTACATATTTCTTTTATCATAAAAATAGTGGGATATATTACCAAATTTTACAAATTAACAATTAACAATATCAGATTTTAGCTTTGCTAGTTTTGTGTAGTGAAATTTTGTGAGAAGATCTGTGTTAGTTTTTAATATGCCTTGTGTCTAGTGTCTGTCAGTGATATGGTTGTAAAGACCAGATGTGTAGTTTTAATACATATACATAAACACATTCATATATAAATGTATTTTATATAAATAAATAATGGTATATTTTTATATAAATAATAATGGTATATATAAAAAATTCTCCGTGGATTGTTTTCACGTACTTGATGCTTAATTTGGTTAGTAAGTTGGTATTTTTGAGGTATTGCAATATCTCGTCGATATATTTGCTTCCATCGCCGAGTAATTCAGTCATATTGTAAGGTAAGTCATAGTTTTGTCGCTGTAAACATTCAGTGAGTAGGTGCTTTATAGTCAGCGGTGTGTTACACTGTGTACATGTCGGTCTGTCCTGTCTTGTCATGAGATAAGAGTGTGTCAGTCGGGACTGGCCAATTCTTAAGCGGCATAATATCACTTCGCCTCTTCTATTATCCCTATTGCTTGAAGGCCATTCACTTACTGTTCGTTTTATTTCTCGAAGTTTGTTATCCGTCGTCATGTGCCAGGATTGCTCCCACTTCTCTGTAGTAAATCTTCTGGCTTCAGTATGCATAGCTTGTAATTGACTCCGTGTATGTCCAGTTGGTTTTGTCTTGTAGTCGTCCGAGCTAGTACGTCAGCTTGAGTGCTTTATTCTATGTCCTCATGTCCTGGGAGCCAATATATTGTGATTTCTTTATTCGTCCTGTGTATCTGTTCTAGTATATTCATAATGATGGGATTGTCGTTATACATGTTTTGTAGTCCATGTATTGAGCTGAGCGAGTCCGTAAAAATTGTTATTTTTGGTTGTTGTATGTGGTGTACATTTTCCAGAGCAAGGTGAATGGCGTGTAGCTCTGCAGATTAAATACTTGTACTTTTTGTTAGTTTCAGCTGTAAGGTGTTTATAACTATTACAGCTGCTACGCCTGTGACTTGAGATATGAAGTCAAGATATGACTTGAATATGTGTTTGTATGAATTTGTTGATGTCGGGTTGGATTTTTTGTATTTAGTCAGTCCTAGGTCTAGTTTCAAATTGTTTAGAGTCCATGGTATGAATGTTACGGGAGGTCTGGGTAAGAGTTGTGTTTGTAGTAGGTCAGTGCCTTTTGCATAAATCATACATCTTACCAGCAGTGGGCGTTGCCTGAATGGTTGCATTTGGTATTTTCTTAACAATTCCTCGTCAACCGATTTTGGGATGCACTTACTATTTAAATATTTAGTTTTAAGGCAATATTTCAAACAATTCTGCATACGTCTGTATTCCAATGGTAATTCTCCACATTCTGCATGGAGGCTATTAGATGGGCTGGATCTAAAGGCTCCTGTTGCAATGCGTAAACCAGTGTTTTGTATTGAGTCTAGGATTTTAAGAGTACTGGGCTTGGCAGATGTGTACGTTACACTCCCATAATCCAGAAGAGACCTGGTATATGCTCGAAAGAATGTCAGCATTACACTTCTGTCTGCTCCCCACTTGGCATTGCATAAAATAATTAGGAGATGTAGAGATTTTTTACATCTATCAACGAGATTTTTTAGGTGGGGGACCCAGGTTAGCTTAGAGTTAAAGAGAAGTTCTAAAAATTTTATATAGTTTGTAAAATGGATAGGAGTATTATTTAAGTTTAATGTGATTTGTGGTGTACGTCGCTTTTTTGTAAAAATTATGCTTTGTGTCTTTTGAGTAGAGAACTTTAGTCCGTAAGTAGCGCTCCAATTCTGTAGCCTATTTATCGTCCTTTGGATGGACTCTGCGGCAGTTTCTAGATCTTTAGTTCGAATATAGATAAGCAAATCATCCACATTCAGGCAATATTTGACTGGGGGAGTAATATGCTCAAGGACGGTGTCCATAGCTATTTTGAAAAGCGTCGTGCTTATACTGCCTTGGGGCACTCCGTTTTCCTGAGTGAATACATTGGAAAGAGCTGTACCCATTTTAACTCGGAATGATCTATTCGAAAGGAAATTTAATACAAAATTGAAAAAGTTTCCCCGAATATTCCATTCGCCTAGTTTTGACAGAATATCTCGGCGCCAAACTGTATCATAAGCCATTTCTATATCAAAAGAGACGGCTAAAACAGATTCCTTCGAGATAAAAGATTCCAAAACTTCGTTTTCTAAAGTAACAATGTGATCTATAGCCGAGTGATTCGGTCTGAAGCCACACTGATACTCTGATAGAAGCTTATTTTTATCAAGGAACCATAAAAGCCTCTTATTTAACATTCTCTCAAAGACCATAAAGATACAGCTTACCAGAGCTATTGGTTTATAACTGTCAGTTGATGTCGCATTCTTATTCGGTTGTTTAATCGGTATAATGATTGCGTGGTTCCACGAATATGGGTAATAACCAGTCTCATATGCATTATTGTATAGCTTTAACAATAGCGACAGTCCACTTGTCGTTTACATCCCATGGATAGTAACATCTATTTTACTCATAATAAAAAGAAAACGGATTAATAGTCTGAGGGGTGTCTACGATCTCGTTTTCGTTTAATTGCCGTATAGTTTATTTATTTTTCTTAATTTATCTCTCTTTAAATTAGAACTGCCCATGCTTCTCTTTTATGAAGTTGAAACCTAATATTTACAATAATTTTCACGGAATGGCTGTTTTAAGGAAAATTGGCTTTGAGCTCCAAGGAAAACATCTGTGTCTCCAGAATACTTAAGTTTCTTCATTCATTGTCTAGGGTGGCTTCTTGTTCATTGTTCTGTTTTTCATTAGATTATTAATCATCTCTGAAACTAGTGGCAGAATCTATTTCTTATCCTTCATCATCAGAAATTTCCGTCAATAAATTTTATAATCCCGAAAAAAAACTAAACAAATAAAGACGAGTTTATCCAAGTTAGTATCATGGGCGATTTTCATCAGAATAAGTCTTGAACTCAAAAAAACTTTATAGTTCCAGAATAATGAATTCCTATCGATTTAAGTAAGACTGGTTTGATATAATTAATCTATTGAAAATAGATCGTAATATACTATATTCACCAGCATTATAAGGGCCTATATTCACCAGCATTATAAGGGCAAAGACAGAGATAGGCGGAGATTGGACATAATATTTCATAAAACTATATTATAAAATATAAATTATGAACGAACTCCAAATATCTTGCTTTTAGGTCTGCGTTATAACTAATCCTTATAGTTTAATAGGTTAACAAAGATTCTGAAGGCTTAAGAGAAATGTTGTCGTGACGATTGAACACATACTGACAGACTACAAGAGACAAAACAATTTACACTCATACACACATTATTCACTGACGGTAACCTTCACATTTATACACAAAACTCCAGCCAATATTCCTTCCGCATTTTCTGTATTAAATTGTAATTGTGTATTTAAATTACCTATAAAGCTTATTTTAATACATATTTTATTTATATAGATTTGTCTTATTTTAAAATTAATTGTATTTTATATAAGAATATACTTATACATAATTTACATTAGTATCAAGATAACTTGAAATCGGTTAAATTATTTACATGAAATATTTATATTATCATCTGTATGAGCTTCAGTATGAATATAAATTTCATAGAGGGCCAGTGATGTATTTTTGGCAAGAACTAACAAATAGCCTGACACAGGAACTGCCTCATCTTTGGGCATTTCGTTATCTCTAGTGTTATATAATATCTAGTCCCTTCAAAAACATCTTGATTATAAGCCAGATTCACGCAGCTCAACTTGCTTGAAATAACTTGCTCCCGCTAGTGAAAACAACAATACATTCTTCTCATTTACTTACGGTGTTGTAACGAAAAAGTACGGACAAAAAAACTACTAACTAACAACTGAGGAAAAACTAAATTACAATAACCTTTTAACGAAACCAAACCGACTCTTTCCAGTTTTAAGCATCGATTAATCTTTATGAGATCACTCTATAAAAAAATTGCAAAAGAACCGTTTTTTTTTTTAAATTTATTAAGCGTTCAAAAAGACTCGTTTCCCCTACCAAGATTTCTGAATCGGGTTTAAGATATTTACGAAAATATACAAAACGTTCAATAAAAGTCTAATTTTTTTAACATTTCTCGAAATCTGTTACAGATATATGGCATTGAAAATGGTTTCATTCGCCTCCCCCAAGTCAATGTACCAATAAAACGAGTAGATAGAAGCATATGAAAGTAAAACCTTAAAAAAAATACGAGGGTGAGGTTAGCTCAGTGGTAGAGCACTCGACTAATGAACTGGTGGACCGAAGTTCACAACCCGAGCGTGCACTCAAGACTTTTTCTTCTAGGGTCATCGTTCGAGGGTTGGATTTGGGGTCCCAATTCGACCCTAGGCTCATCCAGCCTTTAATTAATTAATTCATGAGTACCTGCAAAGGGTAAAATCAGGCGGCCGGAGCATAGTACTGACCATATTATCTGCCCCTCTGGGTCCTTAGTGGCCTGTTAAGAGACTGATTTTTTTTTCAGTTTTTTTTTAATTACGCTTTCCGCTGAAACAGTTGTGTTCCAAAAGACCGCTTCGACAGTTTAATGAGCCTGACAACTCAATTTAGACAACGATTTTTTATAAAAAATTTCTTGCTTATTGCGTCACTTATGGGACCGCTAAAGACTGGTCAGATAAATATATACAACGTTGAACCACCGTTATTTTCGTAATCTTTGAGTAGTCATAAGCTGGTATAACATACAGTCTTATTTTTCCTACATGACCACCGCGCATGAGCGAACGCCAGCAGACAGTTTTTTGTAACAATTTTTTTTTTTCAGTTTAGTCATCGCTAAAGCATATCTATACTAAAAATGTACTGTATAACATACAATCTTTTTTTTCGTACATGGCCACCGTGTATGGGCGAACGCCACGGTTTCGTACATAGCCACCGCACATGCGCGAAGGCCAGCGGACACTTTTTTGTAACTTTTTTTTTTTTAAGGTTAGTCATCGCTAAAGCATATTTATGTTTATGTCATTTAATGAAGATAAAGGAAAATGGTATTGGTAAGATAATTATTGACTTGTCCCCTTGATGGAGGAAATGGATGACAAGACTAATCTTGGAGGCTGGAACTAATGACTGGCTAGCCCTAATCTTCGGGATAATACCATTAACCATCCATCTAGAGTTCTATCCATAACAACTATATAGCCAGTTCCACCAACTTCTTGGCGGCGATGGACTGGATGGAATGTAACAGTCTGTCACGCAGGAGCAGCGTTACTAAGCACATTCCTCAGAAAGGTCGTGGTGTACCTTCCTATCTATAAACATTTGCTTGTTATACTTTATTTAAATAGAGAATATCAATAAGTCCGAACCCAGAGACCAGACCATGTTTACTATATGTTGTTGGGGTCGCTGAATCTGAATCCAAAGTCAGAAAAAAACCTTTTGTAACTTTTTGTTTAATCCCCATCCCCCAAAACTCACAATATAGGATATTTTACACTATAAAAGTTTTATTCAACTTGTTGCCCAAGATAAACGACTATTTTCTGGGTACTGCCTTTTAGTGTTTAAAAATACTAATTTTTTTGAGACCTCAACGAACTCGATTGGTCTAGTTGGAGCGAAGGTGCAGCCCATTGAATATATGACTTTACTAAAAAATTCACGTTTTTGCTTATATTTTTGTATTTAATATGTTTTCGAATGCATATTATCTTTGGATATTTCCACAAAAATTGATATAAGGCCTTCGGAGTTAATTCTTGAACTGATGCAATCCTTAAAATCCAAAAATACGGCCCTTAAAAAATATCTTCATATTTTACTTTAGCAATGTATCAATTGAAGAAATTTAAATATACCGCCCAAAATAAATTAATTAAGCTTCAATTTTCAAACTAATTTATTTTATAAATTTGGAAAACAAATGGTTTTGACATTTTCTATTTGTATTGAACATCTGACTCAATTATAAATTTTGATCCCAACTAAACCCCAACTTCTAATATACTGATTTAGTTGTTCTTTGTTTTTACAGCACACACAGGAGGGAGGGGGGGGGAGAGAAGAGAGAGAGAGAGTGAGAGAGAGACTCCTACAACCTTTCAGAAGATTCTTGCACTATAGTATCTACTTCCCGAACCCGTATCTTGAAAAAGTATTTGTTTATTAAAGTCCTAATGTTTGGGAATGCTAAGAAACTACTTTAGCCATGTGTTGTGAAGTTAGGATATCTGCTGGTCCACAGTTGGAAGTGACAACTACAAACTTACAAGGCTAAGCAGGTGTAGGTGGAGGAACGGTAGCGAAGCTTTTTACCGTTTCTCTCCCAAATTTAGCACTTAAATGTTTTACCAATTTCGTTTACTCTATAATATTCGTTCGAGGTAATTTTGGCACACTAGTCCAGGATGCATCTGTAAAAACGTAGCTATTCTTGAGGTTGGGATATATACGATACGCTTCCCAAAGCGTCAAAAGACTTTTATGAAAATTCCATTAAACTCATGAAATGTTAAAATTCGTTCGCTGCTTTTCTAAATAATAAGTATAGAAAAGGGTAAAAAATATAATTTATCTCGTCAGCCAAAAATGCATTAAAAATCTCGGAAAGAAAATATTGACATTTTATATACACATATATATATATATATATATATATATATATATATATATATATATATATATATATATATATATATTGTAAACCAACCCTCTAGCTTTCATTTAAATCAGTATGCTACTCTTTGCATATAATTTTTCAATTAAGGGGTCATTGAAAAAAAATTTACAACGTCAGTTGGTTAATGCCATAATTAGTTAAATGGAAAAACAGTTAGATTCCAGAGTTTTCGAAATGAAGTTCGATATTCTTAAATATTCTCTTGAATATTTAATTATAATAATAATTATTTATTCAAGAGTGGATTATTCGTTTAAGTTTTAGTATTGCTTTGTGTACATAGAGATGCAGTGAAATTTAGCTTAATTATTCAATATACAGCTGTAGGTTTTTCGTCTTTTGAATTTTAAATATGTACTCTTAAAGGATTTATTCGGATGAATACACAGAACTAGAAGCTCCTCTAAAATCGGAAAATTCTAGGAAACAACATTTTATGAATTCGCCAATTTAAATAACCCTAGGATCTAATTATTTCCGTACATATTTATGAAGTGAATAAAATTTAAATCATTCCCTTGAAATAATTTCTTACTGCTGACAAGTTAAGCGGTTTATTTGGAACAATCTATGAAAATATGTTGTTTAGAAGAAAATGATCTGCTTACTGTATTAGCTACTTATTGAAGCACTTCCAGAGCAGACACAATCGTATGTTCATAAGCTCGATTGAATGTAAAAATCATCAACAAATAATTATCGTTAGAGAAAATTCCTCGTTCGAAATTCTAATATTTTCACACACGTTAAATATAATAACATTAATAGTCATTACTGCAAAATATAACTGTTAAAGAAACTATTTATTTGGTAATTCATAGTATAGAGGCTGTTGATAATATTTTAAAAGTACTCTATTGACTTCAGGATATTTTTATTTTTTTTTATTTTATTTTTTTTTTACGGCGCATCTTATTTTTTTTTAATATTTTTTTGGCAGTTATTTGATGCATAATATTTATTTTGACTATATATATTTATATACCTATATATAAATAAAATAATTCTTGACTATATGGCATATAACACGAGCCCCCCCCCCCTGTTTATTGGAATAAACCGGGTTCATCAAATGTATATTATCAAGACATTGTGTAATATAATTATTTTTCATCAGCATTAACAATAATCCAAAAATCTCAGTTATTAAAACTTATTCCTAAAACTATTTTTTATATGTTTGAGTTGACAATTTCCTCGATAAACTCCATCACAATCCGTTGTAGGCTGAACGGAATAACTGGGAAGGGAGAAAGAACGGACGCGACCCAATCACTGAACGAACCATTGTTAACTATAAGAAGGCTGGAGAGTTTTGTTTACTGTATCTGTAAAATTGTATGTAATTCTCCCCGTTTAGTAGACAAAAGCATCGAAAAAAAAAAAGATAAGATAACGAATAATTAGTAAAACCAATCCCTAATTCATACGATTCAGATGAAATTTCATAATATACAATTAGATTACCATTTAATTGATTTAAACTAATTAGTTCATTGTTGCAAGCTTTACTAAAAAAAATAATTCATTAAAAAATAAGTACGACATTGTGTGGAACTATGACAAATCAATACCTTAGCAATCCAATCTGGCAAGGCTTTCTAAGGAATTACAAGTTCCCAATTGACAATTACGCACTGAACAAAAAAATTTTTTTCAATGACCCCTTAATTGAAAAATTATATGCAAAGAGTAGGTAGCATACTGATTTAAATGAAAGCTAGAGGGTTGGTTTACAATATATATATAAAATGTCAACATTTTCTTTCCGAGATTTTTAATGCATTTTCGGCTGACAATATAAATTATATTTTTTACCCTTTTCTATACTTATTATTTAGAAAAGCAGCGAATGAATTTTGACATTTCATGAGTTTAATGGAATTTTCATAAAAGTCTTTTGACGCTTTGGGAAGCGTATCGTATATATTCCAACCTCAAGAATAGCTACGTTTTTACAGATGCATCCTGGACTAGTGTGCCAAAATTACCTCGAACGAATATTATAGAGTAAACGAAATTGGTAAAACATTAAAGTGCTAAATTTGGGAGAGAAACGGTAAAAAGCTTCGCTAACGTTCCTCCACCTACACCTGCTTAGCCTTGTAAGTTTGTAGTTGTCACTTCCAACTGTGGACCAGCAGATATCCTAACTTTACAACACATGGCTCACTAGCGGGAGTTGTTAGTTAGTAGTTTTTTGTCCGTACTTTTTCGTTACAACACCGTAAGTAAATGAGAAGAATGTATTGTTGTTTTCACTAGCGGGAGCAAGTTATTTCAAGCAAGTTGAGCTGCGTGAATCTGGCTTATAATCAAGATGTTTTTGAAGGGACTAGATATTATATAACACTAGAGATAACGAAATGCCCAAAGATGACGCAGTTCCTGTGTCAGGCGATTTGTTAGCTCTTGCCAAAAATACATCACTGGCCCTCTATGAACTTTATATTCATACTGAAGCTCATACAGATGATAATATAAATATTTCATGTAAATAATTTAACCGATTTACAGTTATTTTAACAGTTATCTTGATACTAATGTAAATTATGTATAAGTATATTTTTATATAAAATACAATTAATTTTAAAATAAGACATATCTATATAAATAAAATATGTATTAAAATAAGCTTTATAGGTAATTTAAATACACGATTACAATTTAATACAGAAAATGCGGAAGGAATATTGGCTGGAGTTTTGTGTATAAATGTGAAGGTTACCGTCAGTGAATAATGTGTGTATGAGTGTAAATTGTTTTGTCTCTTGTAGTCTGTCAGTATGTGTTCAATCGTCACGACAACATTTCTCTTAAGCCTTCAGAATCTTTGTTAACCTATTAAACTATAAGGATTAGTTATAACGCAGACCTAAAAGCAAGATATTTGGAGTTCGTTCATAATTTATATTTTATAATATAGTTTTATGAAATATTATGTCCAATCTCCGCCTATCTCTTGCCCTTCTTTGCCCTTATAATGCTGGTGAATATAGGCCCTTATAATGCTGGTGAATATAGGCCCTTATAATGCTGGTGAATATAGGCCCTTATAATGCTGGTGAATATAGTATATTACGATCTATTTTCAATAGATTAATTATATCAAACCAGTCTTACTTAAATCGATAGGAATTCATTATTCTGGAAACTATAAAGTTTTTTTGAGTTCAAGACTTATTCTGATGAAAATCGCCCATGATACTAACTTGGATAAACTCGTCTTTATTTGTTTAGTTTTTTTTTTTCGGGATTATAAAATTTATTGACGGAAATTTCTGATGATGAAGGATAAGAAATAGATTCTGCCACTAGTTTCAGAGATGATTAATAATCTAATGAAAAACAGAACAATGAACAAGAAGCCACCGTAGACAATGAATGAAGAAACTTAAGTATTCTGGAGACACAGATGTTTTCCTTGGAGCTCAAAGCCAATTTTCCTTAAAACAGCCATTCCGTGAAAATTATTGTAAATATTAGGTTTCAACTTCATAAAAGAGAAGCATGGGTAGTTCTACACATTTAAACTTCAAAAGACGAAAAACCTACAGCTGTATATTGAATAATTAAGCTAAATTTCACAGCATCTCTATGTACACAAAGCAATACGAAAACTTAAACGAATAATCCACTCTTGAATAATTAATTATTATTATATTTAAATATTCAAGATAATATTTAAGAATATCGAACTTTATTTCGAAAACTCTGGAATCTAACTGTTTTTCCAATTAACTAATTATGGCATTAACCAACTGGCGTTGTAAATTTTTATATTTTCAGCTTCCTTTTATATAATTAATTTACTTTGAAGTATTGATTCGACTGTAATAAAAATGAACACGCCCTTATTCGGCTAAACCCTTCAAATGCCTAAAATTAACATAAAATGAAACCTCCCGAAAAGATAATCAGAAACCCCAATATAAAAACAAGTCTAAGGCCGGCCATACGCGTTCAGGTATACCGAAGAGGTATACCTGCACAGGAGTACCTCTCCGGTATACCGAAATAGGCGAGAGCACAAACACGCTCCGGTAAACCGGACAGGTGAAGGATTTCTACAGTCTAGAAATGGCGAGCCGACAAGATGACGTCATTGATTTGGTGGGGTTTCAGTGGCTATAAGCAGCAAAAAAAGACGGAAACTCAGGACATAGTGTAAAAACTGGCTTCAAAAGAGAAGGAAGTATACTCATACAAAATTATTGAAAGAATTGTGTTCAGATCCTTCGGATTATCGTAACTATTTGCGGATGAGTGAAGAAGTTTACAAAAAATTTCTCTCACCTGTAACACTCCTAATTCAAAAGAATAATACTTTGATGAGATTCACCACATTCTATCTCACCACATGAGAGACTTGCAGCCACTTTAAGGTTCTAAGCAGCGGTTCGTTCTTCTCCTTGCGGACATTGCTTCTAATATTGTTTATTTTTTCTAAAACCGAACTCTTGTTTGCATCGGGCTCAATTTCCTTTAATTTCGTTAGAAGTCTGTCATATGCGGCCTGTCTCACGTCACGGTTATGGTATTTTTTGCTATTTAATAGCCATATCAGGGTTCTGATCGATAAATATCAATGAATTCCTCGAGAATTCGGTTCCGTTTTCGGACAGACATGATGACTAACACGGTAAGCAATATTGAAACGTTCTAACTAAATAACCACTAGCACGCGAGTGCAGGCTGTAAGTTAAGCACAATACGAAGCTCTCTAATCAGAGTATTTGCCACAACTAGCCCCACACCTGCGCAGGTATACCGGATGATTCACACACACGCTCCGGCCTACTCGCCTGCGCAGGTAAAAAGAATTCAATTTTGATTCTTCTCAAAATTATATATTAGGTATATCTGTACAGGTCGCTACGCCTGCAGAGGTATACCTGGCACACACGTTCCGGTTTACCTGCGCAAGTCACCTGTGCAGGTATGCCGGAACATGTATCGCCGGCCTAATAGTTCAAATCTGTACCCCAGAGGAAAAGGCCAGCATGTCCATTTTTTTATTACATTGACTTAACAACATGTTCTTATTGTGGATTTTTCGATTCATAAAATGGTAAAGGGCTATGACCTATTCCTATAAATAACGAAGGTAAGACAGTGAAAAATGAAATTATGTCCGTTTTCATTAGAAGTAACCATGTGGAGGACTTGGTTCTGTTTGATTATGATCAATACTTCCAATTTTCTATCAATGCCAATAAGAATGTGTGAAATTATCTTTAAATTGTTTCTATAAGGTACCAAAGAAACAAATTGTAATAGTTCAAAGTTAAGGAAAACTGGCTCTCCTGAACAGTTTACAAATATGTGGCATGGTGTCCTTTACCTCTGGGTTACAGAAATAAAAAGTAATATTTGAAGAGATTAAAATGTGCCTTATTGTTGTTGGCTAGGCTGGATAATGATTTCATTCTGACAGGACACAAAAGATTATTGTCCTTTTGCCAGTCGAATATTTAAGCTCATTCCATCTTCTATATGATTTAAACATTTCTTCTTAAATAATCTGAGGATGAAATTGTTGTACTTCTTTGTATACTTCTTTGTTTGTTGTTTTCCCCTTTTTGGGTGAAAATACAGTCCTAAATTCAAGTAGATTTTTCGTCGTAGTATCAATTAAATGTCTGTCACCAGTTTATGAGCTGAATGATTTATCGTACACCCAAAATAATTATAAACATCGAAATAGGAATAAATACTTTGCCAACTACAAGGCGATTTATCGTACACCCAAAATAATTATAAACATCGAAATAGCAATAAATACTTTGCCAACTACAAGGCGATTTGAAATAATGATTTGACATTTCACGAATCTGTGACTTCAAGTCTTGTCCCGAAATGGAATATGAAGGTTGTTGCGTACAATGACAGGAACATTTTGAAATTATTAGCTCATTTACACATCTACGCCAAGTAGAGCGTAAAAATAATTTCATCATTGTATGTCTTCATTCTAAAGTACCACATACAGAATCAATTGATTATGTCATAAGTTAGTATTAGTAATTTATATTATATGAGAATACTTATATTATGTATTTTTCCTTTTTGCCTTGTTTAATAGAAATGTCCAACTCCATGAATTCTAAATTGGGTTAAATTTACAAAGTTAAAGGTTGCTAAAATATAGAGGGAGGTCAATATTAGAATTCCTATTTCTATATTTGTCAATGACCTATCATCGCCCAGCCCAAACTACTTGATAGAAAATTTTGAAATTTTGCATAGACCCTCCCTTCAGTACGTAAACACTCGCTAAGAAAGGATTTTTTTATATTCAATTTTTTATGTATTTTTAGAGGGGTTTGAATTTTTAGTTGGTTAGAGCAGGAAAGCCTTGGCAGCATGCGTTGCTAGGACGATAACAGGTCAGCTGTTACCGTACTATATCTATTTCATGATATATGATATATACATGATATATTTGAGGTTCATTTAGACTTTGATGGCAGACGTTGAATTAATAGAAATAAACTGTGTCCCTCATAGAATTTACGCTATACCTGGTGATGGTCCAACAGAGGTAATAATATCCCAAACCCTTACACAGCCTCCTCAAACATCACCACACCCAGTCAAGGTCTTGGTAATGCTCACAAATATCATGGGTGTTTTCAAATGACACTAATAAATAAATACATTTTTAAATTGTAACGTACATTTATTATTGACATCGAATTTAAGCACGTACCAACTGGTTAAACTGCACCAAATTATATAGTATTTTGGTGAAACATTTTTTTAAAACAATAAAATAACTACTATCTCGTTAGTTCATATACTAGAAAATTTGTATTTTTTGTTTTTGCTAAATTTAGTTTTATTTTTTATCCGTGAATCCAGGTTTCTAGTATTTGTTTTGATGTAATTCTAATTTCTTCGTCTATCGTTTGCAAAACAAAAATTGTTACGTCATCTGTGTAGAGAAATAATTTAGTATTTTCTTTATAAGACACTAAATCATGGATGTATTGTAAAATAGGAAACGCCAAGAACCCAAAAGAGAGTCTTCATTGTGTGAGTGTATATATATATATATATATATATATATATATATATATATATATATATATATTTATATATATATGTATATATATATATGTATATAAAATGATGGTGTAAATAAATGACATATTAATGTCTGAGGAATGGATCATACCAATGGTGCTTTTAATATATATATATATATATATATATATATATATATATATATATATATATATATATATATATATATATATATGTAGGGGAAGGTGTTGTACCTCTGACCATATAGTACCTTTGACCACCGAGGCTGTGGCGGCATGTAGCAACATTTTATAAATTTTGGTGTAATTAGTGTTTAGCCCCTTCACTACAGAGCGTGTGTAATCTACTTTCGATTATTCAAGTCAAAGAGGATTCTTGCAAAAAATACTTATCCATTTCTATCATAAAAATGTAAGTTATTTATTGATGACGTATAAAAAATGTAAGTATCATATTTTTTGTATTATGTCTTTTTAGATGGAAATAATTTGACAAAGTAGCTATTACAATAAGAAACATGGTGTAGCTTCTGAAATTCATTGATCTTAACCCTGAAATTTTTAGCATGCTTTTTAATTTGCACTACCAGGGTGTTGTTCCTCTGACCACGATTAAGTGTTGTTCCTTTGACCAGGTCAAAGGTACAACACGCCTGAGTAATTTTTTCATAATTCAATTTTTATGTTCTTCTGCTACATATTTTTAAAACGTACTTAATATTGGTTGCTTCAATAGTTCAAAGAATTTAAAAAAATAACAAATGAATAAGTTCAAACTGACTTTATCAATCCTCAGTGTAGCAGTTCAAACCTATCACCCCTTATCGTTACACCTGAAGTTGTAAGACCTCATCGAAAAGCTCATGAAAGGAAAATGTCAAATAGGGGCCGGCCTAAAGGGAACGACCTCGTATCCTGACAGATATTCCTGAAAAGCTAATTATTGAAGGTGAAAAAAAAACAAAAAAAAAAACGAAAGCACCACCCTAAACGTAAGACACCACGTACAAATAAACCCCTTCCAAAAAAAAGTGGTAAATAAAAAGAAAATTATTCTAATAACAGTTCAGATTCTGATACTGACACAAAAATTTCTTCAGGAGAAAGTGACGTTGATTCGTCTGATAAATGTCGTGAGTTATGTCGATGACCAGTAACAATTTGAAATGGAAAAAGGAAATTTTATACTTGTTAAAAATAAAAGTAATAAGACTATTACATATTTAGTCGCAGAGATTTGTGGTATTAAATGTCCAATGTCTAAGGTCCAATATTTGAAAAAACAAACTTAAAGTGACAATTTTACGAGTGAAGATGAAAATTTGTATGATATTGATGTTGGAGACATTGTGGCTAGACTTCCATACTCTACTATTGCCAGTGGATCTGCTTGACAATTAAAACGTTTATCGATTGGACTGGATTTTTCTGCATATTAAGCATAACATAATATCAATAATAGCTTTTTTATTATGCTTACATCCTTGTCCTGTATTTATTAAACTTACAATTAATTACAATATTAGTACTGAATAAAATTTTTTTTCTGCACTGCTGTGTTGTTTTTAGGTGGTCAGAGTTACAACACCCCATGGTCAAAGATACAACTACATGTTGTACCTTTGACCACTGTACGATTATTTTTTAAAAAATTAATAAAAAATATTAAATGTAAAGCTAGAACCTTGAAAAAATTAAACATGATAAGCAATAGAATACTAATTACAATGAAATAAAAAGAATTAATTTAGCTTTAATATTCAAGCCAAAAAAAAAAATCAATTTTGCAAAGTGGTCAAAGGTGCAACACCTACCCCTATATATATATATATATATAGTGTTTAGTTAGCATTTTATCATACGGTAGTCATTGTGGATGTTAGTAAAGAATGAATTTTTGTTTGGAAATTTATTAATCTTTAATAGCATAAAAATGAATTACGTTTGTTTATAAAGTATACATTTATTCAATGGTTCAACAAACAAATTACCTGTGGGCTATGTTATTCAATGGTTCAACAAACAAATTACCTGTGGGCTATGTTATTCAATGGTTCAACAAACAAATTACCTGTGGGCTATGTTATTCAATGGTTCAACAAACAAATTACCTGTGGGCTATGTTATTCAATGGTTCAACAAACAAATTACCTGTGGGCTATGTTATTCAATGGTTCAACAAACAAATTACCTGTGGGCTATGTTATTCAATGGTTCAACAAACAAATTACCTGTGGGCTATGTTATTCAATGGTTCAACAAACAAATTGCCTGTGGGCTATGTTATTCAATGGTTCAACAAACAAATTACCTGTGGGCTATGTTATTCAATGGTTCAACAAACAAATTACCTGTGGGCTATGTTATTTTTTACTTTCAAATTAAAGGAATATTTTATTGCTTGATAAAATATTCAATAATATCTGAAAAATAAAATTGAAGTACGAATTGTTTTAATGTTTGTGCTAAAATTTGATCAGTATGTTTGTCTTGTTCAGATGGTCGAGTTTTTTATTCCATCACGGAGTAATTCGGTGATACTATACTGTAAGACACCGATCAGAAAGTGCTTTATAATCAGATACATTATAGCCCCGGTGTTTCTCAGGTAAACTCTTACTCCTAATGTTCAAATTTTGCTTATTTTCTACTCCTTCTGATTAGGTGGGCATGATCATAGATTTACAAAGTAGAACGATCTATTGGTGTATTGGTTATGAAACGACATTTCTCCTATATGCTAAAAAAGACTCCTGGCCCAACCCTCAAAAAAGCTATAAAAGTTTGAGCAGAGGAAATGGAACGTAAGCTCTCAAAATACCGTGCCCTTGCCCTGTATATTACTATGGAAGAAAAGCCTGTTTTAAACTTATCCTCCTAAAATACGTCTCCAGCGCCCATAAAAACTCACTCACTTACTCGACTTATTTACTTTAATCCCACGAGGAATGTACGGTTGTAACAAAGAACCATCAACCTACTTCTCTCTCTAACTCATCCATAAACTTCCCTTAGATCTTTCCTTCTTCGTTACTTTCCAATGCATTTAAATGAAACAGATGTCATATTGAAATGAAAACGAGCATCGAGGCATGAAATGTTGGGAAATTGAAGTCAAAGTGCTTCAGGATAGCAAAGGTGAATGTTTACTTTATGGAATGCTGATTCATAAACCTGATTGAAAAAGTAAGCAATTGAAATTCAATGTTTTGATTTCAATTTATATGTCTGAACAAAATGCTAGGAGGGGAGTTTCAAACATGGTATTTGCCTTTGATCCACTAGGAAAATCGGACATTGAATTTTTCAAAGATGATGGTGCTATTCACTTTAACAGGAAACTGTGAGAGAACTAAAGGCAAACCAGAGAAACAAAGCGAAGCGTCTTGTTACCTACATCTTTCTGACTTAGGAAAAAAATAAAAAAGTATTCGATTTTTCAAATTCACCCTTTCTCTTCCAAGAGTCTGATATTGAATACATTTACACAATATGCGTTGTCTGTAATTGTAGTCATTACATAAATAAATCTTTACAATGTCAATGTGTAAGTTATTTTTGCTCACTGGGATCCTTGATTGAGGATTTCCTTTTGAAAGAATGTGGAAATGACTATTTGAAAAAAATTATGAGGATCTATAAAATAGTGGAATTTCTTGTCGAGGCTGTCTAAGAAGACATTACGTATAAAGGAAGCACGTAATTTTGGATTGAGTGATCAGTTTTAACCTCCAACCTGATTGCTTGAGAATATAAAATTGTTTGAAAAAATTTGGCATGCACGAGCTGCCTAAGTTAGCAAATTCCTCAGAAAAGTGGATAGTTTCCTCTGCATATCTGAATAATTTGTCTAAAAAAAAAAACTATATAAAGCAATTAGATAAAGAGTAAACCCGAAAATATTTAAAACGAGACCTATGACTTTGTTCATAATGCAATGCTGCATTATTTACAAAACGCTTATAAACGCTTCAAAGGTGTCACCAAATTTACTGACGCTAGTGATGGCGCCGGATATATTAGAACTGTCGAATGTTTAACTTGTTTACCAGGTTTAAAGAGCTAATAAAATCCTATATATCACGGATAACACTCTAATGCGATCTAGGAGTGAATTAAAACATATATATATATTATGTCGATGCGCCGAAAGAAAAAAGAAAAAAAAAAAAAATTATTATATTTTTGGTATAATCGTAATTTGTTTGTATTATTAAATTTTGATTCATGATTATTTTTTTATAATATATTGTTCTTTATTTTCAAATAGATATATGATTAGCCCATAATATATATGTTATTACTTTTATAAGACAACTCTATTCTTCCATATAGTTCACAAAGCAATCGGCATATAAAACAACTTAGTACTCGAGCCATATATTGCTTGAGCAAAATCTACACAAATACTACAATTTTCGGTATTTTCCTGTACAGTATTACCACCTACCCCTTTTTCACTGTTTACGAGCTTCTGCAATGTTTGATGTTCAATAGAAGCTCACTGTATGAACTAAAGTATTGTATGCCTCGTAAGTTCTTTCAAAAATAATCTTCTTTCAAATATTTTATTCGTACTTGTATTTTTCTCCTAAGTAATGAATGAATTAATTTCCATCAATATTTATAATAGTGTAGAATATGAGTCTGAAAAACTCATTTCGCTTATTTTCACAAATTTAAATATCTTTTATTAGAATTGGGAGAAAATACGGCAATTAGAAACACCAGAAAAGTTTTGGTCTGTAGGAATACAAGAAAACTTATAAATGGTCTTTCTGATTTACAAACTCCTGCATTCTTGGGATATTGAAAGGACATAAGCGAAACATAACTAATATTATAAATCGGCATTACTTAAATCCAGAAGAACTGTTCCACCTTTTTCTTCCCGCCAAAGGATCATTCGAGTGATTTAAAGCCGATAACCATATACTTGAAGGAACTGCTTCCAGACAAGAATTTATGCCTACAGTGAAGTGCCCTTTCAAGTCAATAAATAGTTAAACTTCAGACTAGATTAGAATAACAGGTCCAAACGGAACGATATGATAATTTATAGAGGAGTAAATCACCTATCCACGCACATTATTCCGAGATTATTCATGTTATAATTATTCATAATTAGAGATATTTTCCATTTATTCTGCAATAAAAGGTTACACGAAAAAAAATCATGGTGTAGAAACATAAATCGGACCAGAATAGTAATTACAACCAAGCAGCCACTTTCCACTCCATAATGGCCGATCCAGCTTATCGAATAGCTCGCATTTCACGATATCCAGGCTCTAATCGACCTTGAATGGGCATTATTAACCAATCGACGGGATTCAATTTGGAGTTTCTCAAGTGTCAATTTATCATCATTATAATTCGCCGGCAAATGAAAAAATATATTTCAAGCAATCGTTGCCATCAAATGAAACAGGGTTAAAAAATAATAAATCTAATTGGAAAGTCTCATTTTGACATAAACGTTATTTTCTTCTTTTTGAAAAGTTAATTTTCCCACTTTTTAGCGCATTTCCTCTCTCCTTCCATGCGGAGGTGACTCACTTATAACGTCCAGTTTTCAGAACCTGAAGAAGGTTCTAAAATTTGATACAAAAATACCTTGTATGATTCGAAAGGTTATATTCGTTAACCAACAGAATACCTACGGTAGTAATTTGTTTCCTCGAAAAAGTAAGCACAGAAATCTTAAAAATTACGGCATTGCATTTAAGGACTTCCAGGTATACATTTATTTCGCAATTTGGCCTGGAGAATCGAATAAAATGATTTTAAAGGTCAATAATTTGTACAACTGAGTTCTGAGTGGAATGCGAGAATATTGGATAACACAAGAAGTTTGGTTTTGATTATTCAAAAAAGTCGGATTGAGCTAAAGATTATCCAGTGAGTTTAACATCCAACAAGCTACCGTGATAACAGACGAGATGAAATGTACTAGCTCGACTCCGAATCGGCCACACAACACTAACTGTAAAACACCTACTTACGGAATGCAGAGAACGAATTTCTAAAACTTTTTATTATTATTTTATTTGCTATACAGGAGTTCTCCTTAGCAAAGGAGTTGGCTTACATATTTATTTAGTTAGTCCTATTTTTAGTAATTTTAACTTTTATAACTGCTTAACTGTTATAGTATATATTTGTACTATTTTACTAATATGAACAAACTATAATGAGCAAATTAGTTGCAAAATAACAATATCTGTATATGAGAAATAAATAATATAACTAATATTACATAGATAAAATCCTTCCGCTTATGATTAAAATAAATATAGTCATAATATTATGACATAAATCAAATGTAAATAAACTGAAAAGTGAATTATTAAAAGAATAAAAAAATAAATAAATAAAAAAGCAAAGAATAAAAAATAAGATAAAAAATAATTAACTTTTATTCATTTAAAATAAATGATCGGCACTTTAGAACTTCCTTAATATATCTAGATTAATTTCTGGATCATCATGAGTCAGGAAGGTAAGATGTTTTGCTCTTATCGGCTCATAAGCAGGGCAATGAAGAATTAAATGATGAATGTTCTCTAGAACATTTAAACTACAAATAGAACATTTCTTCTGCGGGTCTATTGTATATGTTAAATTGTTTATGTTGAATTTTATTGCGTAGTTACTGCAGGTTCTTAATTGGAAAATTGTTTTATATATGGAAAATGGTAGATTAATTGTGAGAAATTCCTGGGCAGTACCTGGTTTTATGAGTATACTATTGTAAAAAGGGCTATAATTGGACTGATTTTTTTTATTTATATCCTGGTCTAACAACATTGCCTTGTAATCTTCTAAGATACCTGCCATATTTGCTTTAATTACATGGGGGTCCTGGTTTAACCAAATATCATAATAGTTTAGGTTAATAAGTATTTCCTTAAGTTGTGTTACCCAGTTAAAAAGCAATTTATTACTATGTGACTGATCTAATACATATAGCCTGTCATAGCACAATCTAGGTAATCTATTCCTATCCATAGTTAATATTTTACAGAGCCAAGTTAGGGAAGATTTTAAAATTTGGACTGAAATATAATCTGAACCTGTCTCAAGCCTTACCAGATAATTTGGAGTGGACTTTATTAAATTGAAAAGTTTTTTATAGAAGTTAACCCCGGCCTGTTCTACTTGATCTAAATATCTTAAAGCCCAGACTGGGGCACCGTATAAAAGCATGGATCTTCCTATAGCGTGAAGGAGTTTTTTTCTAAAACTTAAAAATATATCATAACTTTTTAATAGCCTGCAATTTATGTTTATACATATCCTTGAACATTTTACTATTTTTATAGATTATTTTCAAAATTACATATATTATTTTATTAATATTTTATCTTTTACATATGCTTGTATATGTTATAAGAGTTGTGTAATTGTTAGTTTTCCTCGCATATATACCTGATGAGCCACTCCCCACGTTGTAAGCTCTCAATAAATAAAGTTAAATTCAATGTGTTTATAAAATGGCAAATGTGTTGACTATAACGAATGTCATATCTAAAAGAGTCATTCGCCACTGGTGGCTTATGTCTAAAACTGCTTTTAACATTTGCATGATTAAAAAATGCGGATCTTCTTCGCATTTCCATACCATAACACAGAATCTATTTGCTAGATAATTTAAATTCAAACTTTTGAATAAATTCCTGCTGAAATTTTCTTTCTTAGGAAACTAAAAGGATATGCCCAGTGACTTTTGTGTTTCCTTATTCGCCGAAAAGCGCATAAAAACGAATTCAACTAGATGAAAAAAGAGATTAAAGCCATAAGAAGGAACCCTCGGGAAAAATGAAAGTACGCCGTATGAAAGAGTCTGTGCCCCGCCACCCTGAATGGGGATGTATTATGTATGTGACGTTTTTTGACCTCGCTGGAAATCTTTATTATTTCTCTTCAATTCCGAAGGCTACGTAACGCTCTATTGACGCACCGAACGACATATCTCTCGAAAAGCTGTTGATATTGGTAAATTATCAAAAATGCATTATCATTAAATCTTGTTAATTGGATGCAATAAAATAATTGGGATTTGGCTCCCCAAATTCAATGTTCACAACTATCTCATTCAGACCGTTATATCAACCCAAAAAGAAGGTGGTGGTGGGGTTGGAAAGGTGAGTGGAGGGGGTAGAAGATAAACATATACTTTTCATGATTTTTGTATAGGCATTATGGGAGAATGCCTTATCACAATTCTGTTTCAGTTTTTTGCGTTTTTCTCGGAAACGAAGCAAAAACGAGAAAAATGCCAAAGGACTTGTTTTTGTTTTTTTTCATCCTGCATCGACTCCCGAAGTTTTGCCGTTTAAAGGTTTTTTTTTTTTTTCAAATAAAGTGTTTCTCGTATATATATATATATATATATATATATATATATATATATATATATATATAATAAAAGAAATTGTATAGAGCCATGACCACTTGGTCTTAACTTGAGCCAAGATATAGTTATTTTTTTGTACCTTGGAATGAGAAAATCTGTCCACTTAGAAATTATGTTTCCGTTGAGGGTTTTTATCGTTCAATTTATCTGAAGTCAAAATGTGATTACTTGAGCCATCAGCGAACAAATAAATTACCCCAACAATCTAATTACATTCTAACAGCTATTGGCATTAAAATCTGCTCTTAAATCATAAAACATTACCCAGAAGCGACAAGAACTCAGCCGACGGTACAGACTATTACTACACTTACTTGACAAACGATCTAATCTCACACTAACAAACAAACGTCTCATTTACATGACCATTCTCAGACCAATATTTACTTACGGAATTCAACTCTGGGGTTCTACAAAGCCTTCCAACTCCTACAAAATCCAATCCATGCAGTCTAAAATTCTCCGGAAAATAACGGATGCTCCGTTTTATGTCTCTAATTTGACCCTCCATAATGACCTTAATATCCCTTTTATCCATCCTCTAGCCAAATCCCTCTACCGCAAATTCCATTCGAACCTACCATACACGGCCATCCTAACTCCTTAATAAACTCTCTATCCTCCCAGCACATTCCTTAAAACCCCATTCGCCGACTGAAACGAAAGTGGCCAAGAGATCAACTCTAGAAAGTGTAGATCTGTGAAAAAATAAATTCTGTCTTGTGGGTACTACAACTGTGCAGCTTCCCACCTCATGTACATCCATGTCATATAATCATGCAATAATTTACTACAAATGTACCTTATACATTGTTGTAAATTCGAAATAAATAAATAAAAAAAAAATAAATAAATAAATAAATCATAAAACAGATGTTTAAACGTTTACAGTAAGGAAAAAATACTGTGATATCTACAAAATATAAATTAAAATTATCCGCACTATTTAAAATTATGATCACTTTCAGATACTTTTTACTGTACTTCCACCACAATTGCATGAATGAGTCCATCACTATTATAGACAAGAGGCATGAAGCTAGGGCCATTCCATCTGCAGGAGAATTAGCTGATGCTATCAGCAAGCAAACACGCTAATGAACCAATAATCTCCAATAGCAATCACATGGAGGGGAAATTGTGTTCTGCGTGTATTGGTGTGTTTGAGTGGGTAGGTGTGTTTATGATAAGCACACAGAGGAGTAGTAAGAGTGAGTGAGACAGCAAGCATTGGTGTGCTCATATAATTTCTAGTAACGTGTATTGTCGGTCCTTTTATTTTGAAATCCATTTACATATTCTTAATTGAGCAGGCTTTTCACCACAAATTATCCCTAAACCCTAATCCTGCTGTCCAGTCACTGTCCACTCCCAACCATCCCTATTCCCCACCACGACGGTTGAACAGGATGTGGCCCCGCGATCTACTTTAAGCAATACAAAGGAGTGATAACGGTGGTTATCTTCTCCCCACAAGCCCCTAGAGTGTCTGCAGTTCTCTCGTCCCTTTTCCAGCTCCAGTACTTCCTACTGCTGCTGGTTGAGAAGTGGGGTACGGCTGTCCCTAGTCATCTCGCTTACCCGAGGAGACAAGGGGGCAGCTGGTGCGGACCCTCGTGATTTTATTTTATTTTTCTTATGTTTATGTGAGCACATTACAAAATGTATTATTATATTACAGAATGTAATTTCATTAAATTAATAAATAAAAAATAAAAAAAATTGAGCAGGCTAGAATGAAAGTGGTGTAAGTAAGTTTTGAATAATTTATATTTCGAAACAACCAGTTCAAACATCTGGGTTACATGCATTGTTGTATAAATTTGAATTAAAATGTAATTCAAATGATATTTGAATTATTAATTACATTTTTAATTGTAATTGAAAAGTCTGAAAATATCATATACAGTAATTGGAAAAATAATTCAATTTGGATTAACTGTATTTCAATTAAATAGAACACACGTATTTGAATTACGTAGTTATATGAAATAAATATTGAGTAAATTTGAATTACAATGTAATTCAAATGGTATTTGAATTATGAATTACATTTTTTTTTTAATTGAAAAGGCTGAAAATATCAATTACAGGGGCTAATGAACCTAGCAGTCAAAGCACCCCCCCCCAAAACAAAGTAATTGAAAAAAACTCAAGTATTTGAATTGTAATTGAATTACAATTCTTTATAAAATTGATATCTTTATTCCTACCATAATTGGTGATCAGTAGACTTACAATTGAATTACAAATGTAATTCAATTACAATTCTTAGGTAATTGATATTTGAATTACATAATTGGTGCTTCAATTACATTACAGGATTACAATTTAATTATAATTCATGTTTTAATTGAATTATTTTTCTTGGTGTAATTCTAATTCATGAACTACAAATACAATGTAATCGTAATTCTTAATTCAATTACAATATGTCCTACACTGGTTGCATATCGTGTAACGGTAACCGGTTTTATTGTATTTTGAATTGTATAAAGGCCCATTTTTTCCTATATCCTTCATATTTTCATAAATCATCTATTCAGCGGCGCTAATGGCCCAGATGTCGCAACAGTGGGACAGTTTTCACTTTTACTGCGAAAAAATTAAAATATTTTATGTCGACAGCTAAAATATTTTATGTCTCTCTCTCTCTCTATATATATATATATATATATATATATATATATTCAACTTTTTCTTGTTTGTTTTTCTGGCAGGGGGTCGATAAAGCAGTACACTCTTTGTTCACATTAACTGCTTTATTTGTTATATTTCGCCCGACATGTTTCGTGCCTTTTCGCACCTCTTCAGGGGCTTTCCTATGTAACAATATTTCTTTTGTAAATCCAAAACTTTAAATTGTTTACACTAATATACATATCCTGTCCCTAAATAATTTACATTTCAACATATAATTTTTAAACTTAATCTTAATCCTACCTTATCAAGAAGTCCTCTCGTCATGTTGTCTAGCTTGAGTCAGGCGTAGTACTGAAAAGTCATCTGTAGTAATTTACATGGCTGTTTGTATCGATTCTTTAGCTATTTTCATGGTATCGATTATTGGTGAAAGCCCCTGAAGAGGTGCGAAAAGGCACGAAACATGTCGGGCGAAATATAACAAATAAAGCAGTTAATGTGAACAAAGAGTGTACTGCTTTATCGACCCCCTGCCAGAAAAACAAACAAGAAAAAGTGGAAAATATATATCGGGTCATCTTTCACAAGAATTAATATATATATATATATATATATATATATATATATATATATATATATATATATATATATATATATATTTGCTAACAAAAATGATCTCATAAAGAATTCCATATCTTAGAGAAGGTTGAAGAGAAATGTGGGAATTGTTCCCTGACCTTGACACTAGATCACTAAAACGTGATATAAAAGTACTATGGAAATCAGTTCAATCACGACCTACGGGCTTATCCTACGTAATATATTGCTCAGAGCTTATTCAACATATACTAGACGACATATATCGAGACTAACATTTAAATCCTGTTATATAGATATTATTAATTACATATTGATTTTTTTGTCTGCAAAAGTTAAAAAGAAATCAAATAGGATTTTGGTCCCCTATTCTTCCCCCGAAAGGCCTAGGGAAAAACTAAAATTATGCAAAAAGTAAGCCACTGAGTCTTGAATTGTGGACTTCCATAATCTCCTGCTGAGTGCAGCTCATAAGACTCTTCAAGAAGTTCATATTGTCTTCCTCTATTCAATCCGAGTTGACTACATCTGCAGCATTTTGCATTCTCTGCTTGTCTTGTACAACAAAAGAAAACTTATTTTCTCGAGATTATGCGACATCACAAATAATTATATATGTTGACTAGGCATTGCTCTAAAAACTCTGTATTTAAACTCTGTATTTAACTTCAATCATTCAATAACAAATCTGAAAAGGTTCCTAAGTAGCGGTGTAGTTCCTAGGAAAACATTTAAATGAAATAAAATTTATTTGATCCCGACCTCGGAAGAGAACATTTTACTCCAGATGGTTTATTTTATAAGCGTTCAATCCGTATGAGCGCCAAGAAAATGACAAAACGTGTGGAAAAGCTAATAGATATATTTCAAAGGGCAAAGATGAAGTGCTGTTCATCATTCGCCATTTTTAGGAGCTCATATTTTGTATAGCAAAGTACAATTCTAGAGTATGTGCATTTATATGTTTTTACCAATAAAACTATGTACAACTAGCCAAGTCATACAAATATAGTAAAACCGTCAATTAATTTAAGATAACTAACTCATGATTATCAACAACCTTTTGAGGACTCACCGACGTGCCAGAACAAATCACTACAGAACTAAAACCATGTAGTTTTTAGAATTGGCGCCTTCTCTTAAAATTAAATTTCATTGTAGATTAATGCCCTTTGAACATTTAGGCTGTACTAGTGATGTAGTAAGTTTCTTGGATTCTGAAAGGGTGCCTAAAAGGATCTGAAGCATGTAGAGTTTAACTGCATCCATGGGCATGCTAATTCCATTTTCATTGACTTTTCACCTTACCCTTAAATCATTTAGGATATTAGATTACTATAAGATATTGAAACAATAATATAAAAACTGTAAACACACGAGTTTCCTATTCTCGACACGACAAGGCGCATCTAATCCGGTAATGCTCTATGGACGGAAAGAATCGCCATTGACGCATGGTTCGAGGGAAAATATAGAAGTAATGGTTTAACGAAAACCGTTCCTTGAGATATTTCGAAAGATCAATGCCGAACTGCAAGTGCTTTCACGAACTTTCGTAGTCACGTTCGTGTAAACCCTAATATAGAAGAATAGTGTTTTCATCTTGGACGACCCAGGGTGAAGGGCACCGAAAGTACAAATTGCCGATACAATAGGTATTACAAAATATGCATTGGTTGCCCGTTTTCATTGGTTCTCTTAACGCATAATATGCGTGGAAGGTTCTTTTTTAACGCATAGCTCAATTGGTCAAGACAGAGTTATCAATGATATTATTTGTGGTGTAAGGAATAGAGCACATTCACTCGATGGCGTTAATGACCCTAAGGTTGACACGCCTTAAAAAAAAAAAAAAAAAAAAAAAAAAAAAAAAAAAGGAATAGAGTTACCATGTTCTATTAATTTTACTATCGTTGCAATGTAGCTAATATGACCTTAAAAATGTTTTGACTTAATTACAAATATAGTGAACAATAACACAATTATTTAGGGTTTATCAAAATAAAGTGACTTTATTAATCATTGAAACAGGTCCAGACACCACATTCTTCAAGAATCTTTTATTTTTCTCTGCGTGACACATCGAGATTAAATATCTATCAAATTATTAGCGCACAAAAGTAAAATGAGATAAGTATAGATAAGCCGAAAGATAATGATATTTCTAATTTTTAATAATAAATAAGATAGCACATACCAATGATGCTTAGGGGATAGTGGAAGACGAATGATAAAGAATGACCATGAAGAAAATACCGACGGAAGGAACGTGGGACAAATCTATATGGGAGTTCAGGAGAACTTGTGAAAAATACTGGAATAGATAGGAGAAATGCCTTGTTTGTTGGGTTTTTAATTTTTATTGTTGATTTAAATTAATATGGCTGCATTCATATTCTGACGTTTTTTAAGATTTTGATGAGTGGGCAGGATTTCTGTGTCCTCAACGTAAAATGTGTGTTTGCGAGTACTGTGGGAGTGAATATAATGTTCTGTTTCCCCAATATATACAGCATTGAAGGAAAGGGTTCGGCAAGGAATTTGGCAAAAAAAAAAGTGGGTGATGCGTTCGATAGGAATAGAATCTTTTAGTTTTGTCTATAAGGAATTTAGTTTGTTAGTGATATTCTGGCGATAATTCAGGGAAACAATTGGGGAATGGAGTCCAGAAAAGAATGGGATGTGGCCTAATGCTTTTTTTTTTTTTTTTTTTTTATGTTCAATAGCTTGGGTAGTGGGATGTCAGTGAAAAGGAATGTGATGTCAAATGATACAATAATTGGGCCGGGGGATAAGATTAGATTGGATAGTTTAGAATAAATTTGACAGGATTTTTTATATCAAAAAGGTGTTTGTGGCTAAATTTTGTAACGCGGGGAGAAGAAATTTGCTAACTTCAAACGAGGGCGCATCTCTGTATACACACACTTACACATAAATTCACTTAAACATATGTAGATAAATACTTGCTTCTTAGAATGTAAGCAATCCTTGAACTATGAAACAAGTAAGGTACAAATTACTCGAAACTAAACACTCATTGTATATTAATTCATTCTTTGACTGTTGCAGGCCTTGATTCTCACATTACTAGCTTGTAAGCTGATCCTCAGCCAAGGTAAGTAGACTGCATTGTATTATAAGAACAATTACAATCACGCCGGCTACAGTCACAGGGAGAAGTTATTGAGTCATCATGCGAGAAGGTCAAATATTATTGCGTAAATATTGCCCAATGACTTTGAGGGATACAAATTCAAATTGAAAATTCACAACTTCAAGCCACGCCAAAACCGTCACATTGGTGGATTAGATTCTAACACTGGAGAATGTCCCATGCTTCTCTGCAGAAGTTGAGAAATAAAAGCCTCATAATAAAAAATTCCTCCTTATCAATATAACCTATGGCAATACATATAAGAATATAGCATTCATATTGAATTATTCTTCATTGTTAGCATCTTGTTACTATATGCTGTCGAATAAATAAATTACATCTTGCGTCACTTCAAATTATCCAGTTCCAGTATATGTTAAAATATACTGGAAATGGATAATTCGCAGTGGCGTTTGCGAATGCGCAGATTCGTTCCAGCATGCGCAGTGGCGATTGTGCGAACGCAGTAGTGTTCGCGCATGCGCAGTGGCCATGTACGAAAAAGAAGATAGAAGAAGTATGTGTTCACTGGCGTTCCCGCATGCGCAGTGGTGTACGCGCGTGCGAAGTGGTGTTCGCTCATGTGCAGTGGCGTTCGTGCATGCTCAGAGGCGTTTGCGCATAATCAGAGGCGTTCGCGCATAAGCAGTGGCCATGCACAAAAAAGAAGACACTATGTGTCAGAAAAAACTGTCCGCTGGCTTTCGCGCGTGGCCATTTGAGCAGAAGGCTATGAACGATTTTTTTTTTTTTTTTTTTTTTTTTTTTTTTTTTTTTTTTTTTTTTTTTTTTTTTTTTTGTAGTCTGACTTTGTGATTCTAAAGACAGCCGAATTTGTTTTTATTATTTTTAACTCATGGCTATTTAACTTCTGCCCTGGGTATATTTTAATTTTGGGTTACTCACTTCATGAAGGCTATGCCTTTTGTAATTTAAAAAAAGGAAAAAGAAAAAAATTGGGATTTGATTCTAGTGTCTCTTCTATCAATGTAGATGCCTTAACTAAACCAAACATACGTGCCTTTCAGGGTTTTATATCCAACCATGGCTTGTCGTCTTATTGTGCTGAGGCTGCTGAAAGATGTTATAACGGCATTTTTCGCTAAAATGAGATAATTTAAAATAACAAAATTATATCCTAGTAGGAGTGTCTTATAAGTCAGTCATACCACATGTCTTAAGATAAAAATATTGCTTATCTTAGTGATGTCATGTCATTCTTAGAGGAACTACCACGCTGAAACACGAATCAAGGTAGCCTATGTAGTTAAGGCTCCTACAATTAGATTAGGTCGCTGACGGTATTAGTTTTATAAATTTACCAAATAACAATAATTATATGTTAATATTTCATCTGACTCTTCGGGAGTAAGTATCACATTTTAATACTTTTTCTTAATATTGATTAAAATGTAATGGATACTTTTCTAGACATATCCTTGCTTTAGGCAAAGGGCGGTCTTGGGCGTGGTCATGGCCTAGCCAACAGCTTACTGACGAAGAGATCGTAGACCTGCTGTATACAGACCCCGACAGGCTTCGAGCACTCTCCTACGACAGCTACGATGGTAGCTACGGGGTCGACGTACCCCAGACTCTGGACTATAGGCCTACAGGTATGTAGAGTACGTTATAGGTCTACGCTGCTTTCACTTCATGTTTCATGCATGAGCTGAGATAACGTGAAATGACAACTAGATAGGCTGCATCTTTTGAATAGTTAAGAGTTTTACTTAGTTTCTACTTCAAGCTCACATGAATACGAAAACTGTTTCATATCCTTAATATTTTTTTTTTTATTATTATTATTATTAGATATTACCATGCTTCCCTATCTAGTCATTTAGTATGCTACTAATTAACATGATTTTAATTGTATATGATATTAGATCTTTTTGATTATATTATCAAGGGCTTATTAATAATTATAAACATTCCGGATGAGTGCATGTTGACTAATTAAGAGAGGGAAGAAAAATATATATAAGTAAAAAGGGAGGTTAAAAATGTTATAAATATTCATTCTTTTTTGACTCAGAGAATTTATGGAATATGTCAACTGTCAGTAAGCAATTTCTGTTCCATGTGCTAATCTAGACTGCAGCGTGTCACAGTTATTTCAGTCTTAAATGTTTTTCATCTAGGATTTTTCGTTCTAATCCTTGCATGATCCAAATATCATTCCTCTGTATCCAATTCTATATTTAGGATTCAGTTTATCTAGCAAAAAAAAGTTATCAATTTGATAAATAGAAATTAAATATGTATGAAACAATGCAAAAAATCGCTCGAGAGCCTTGATTAAAAAATCCAGTGTAATTTCAAACAGCTTTTATGGAGTAATGAAACATTTAATAGTAAACAATTGCAAGGAGGGTTTCGCTGAAACAAGAGAGTGTAACTGATAAACTGCTTCAATGAGTTAACTAACTCCTGACTCTGAGAGTTACTCAGAGACATGCGAGTTTATGGATCCCTAATTTGAATGAGATAGGGGCTGAATAGTGTGGCATATACTGCATATACCACAGCGTTCCGTTCTCCTGTTGAGTCCAAAGCACAACTACACGCTGCAAATATGATTTGTTTATAATAATGTTAATGAAATGAAAAACAGTCATTTCCAACTGATAGCTGACCTTAGTTGGCGGCAGCTTTCTTATCAATCCAAGGAAAATCTTCTTTTGTATTGTGTTTTTTTGTTTCTTATACACTTTATTCTCCTTGGAATGATAGTAAGCTTCCGGCCTGTATATAAGCCATCAATTGGTTACATGTGCTTTATTTTATTGTATTCATTTTCTCTTCTGAATTCTTCTTTTTAGTATTTATGAGTTTTCTTGTCCTTTCCTCAGCCGTACAAATGATGATTGACAATCCTAATGGAATCCTTTATTATCAAACGAGCCAGTGTTCCAAAGTCGCATCTAATGTTCCATCTTTTGAAAACATTTTGTACGAATGAAGGCATGGAACCTTAAATTAATTGATTTAATTAAGTGTTTTAATTGAATAAATTTTATACTTATATTTTAGTTCAATAATTACATTTTGTTTCATTTGTTTATTTATTTATTTTAACTTCCTCTAACTATTCTATTTACATTATTCCTTATTTTTGTCATCTATAGATTAATTTAATTGTTTTTATGTTCAAATTTTTCTATTTCTTTTTTTTTTTTAACTATTCCTGTTAACTTATAATATTTTTACAGAATGACTATTGACTATTTGTTTATTGATGAGAATCCACTACTAAGGCGATTCGCCCTATATAATTTTTACAATACACATTTATCCAATCATGAACACAAATATGCCATTTGAATTGCACAAATACATTCAATATTACAAATAGTTATACACCTTCACATACATAATAATATACACTTATACATTTATATGACCTTACAGATACATTTAATTATAAACTAGAAATAGAAGTACTCTAAAGAAATACTAAACAAAACAAATAATCTAATTGTGACAGGTCTAAATAAAAACTTATAACAGTAATAAAACATTAAACAACTTTCGAGTAATTGCAGAATAATTTAGTATTTATTTTACTTGTGCACCGCACCTTTCGCTGCTTGCAGTACCTATATCAGTGAAGAAAAACGTTAGCCGTTAAAAATAAAGGTTGAACAACTTTCAGCGAAAAAAAAAAAAAAAAAAAAATTGTTTGTGTGTATGTTAGTGTTTATAATATGAATAATTATTGCTTCAATATGTTGGCTACCATCTGCTAGAAGTTCACTCATGTCCACAGGTATGTCTAAATATTCTTTTCGTCTGCAGATTCTCAGTATATGTTTTATTTTGAGTAGTTCGTTCCATTGTTCACAAACAGTTCTGTTCTGTTTAGTCTTATGGTGTCCGTTAGTAAGCAGTAATTTTATGGAATGATATTGTGAAATAGTCAAAGTTACGGTGTACAAATTAAGTCCATTCGACATATACTAGAAATTTCATTATTAAATTGGTTTTACTGATTAACATTTTCAGTGAGTGATGTTGAACTTTTCTAACAAACGTTTGGACCATTTCATTTTACGGTTGATCGCAAAGAGGAAAATACCATACGAGTGTCGTTCTTCTCGAGAGAGGATTCGGGTTATGTTTGATGCCTAACGTTTCTCTGTTCAAAATTTAAGAAAAGAAAAAAAAACTAAAGAAGTATATTATTGGTATGTTTAAGCACATTCTGCAGCTATGTTGTGGAACAAACCACCTTTGCAGCCAGGCAATGTTCTTAGTTTGTAGCTTCTACTTCACGGCAGCATAATGAACATGATCCATTCCGCGATAATTCAATAATTAATACACTTCTATGATGTTACAGCAGCTGCGTCTATTCCTCTGAGACCCCGACAACCCAAGACCTACTACCAGGAAGAACCCATCGACGTGAACAACCATCCCGATGAAACGCAAGGTGAAACGATGAAACCACGAGCCACATCCTACATGAGGATTCAGCACTTCTCCCCGACGGCGGACTCCAAGAAACTCGTCTCTTACTCCCATCTCATCGTCCATTAGTGTCAATCATCTTCCTAACTAGTTAATACTCGCAGCTGTCATTCAGGGATTGTAAATCACTTCCAACAGGTCCTTTCCCTTTCCATACAACTGTGTAGGTATCTGTCATTTGATTTTGAGACTCGGTAACTGCGCGCTTTGCACTATTAGTGTGCTTGCCGAGTGGAGCGTAGAGAGTGCAAAGAGGATGAGCAAAAATCATAGCGAAATCGTTTGCTACGCCAGCTGAGTTAAAATCTTTGCCAGCTGGTCTACTATGTTTAGTTCCATTTAATCTTACCGTTTGATGTTCATTTCTTCTATAAGGTATTTGTTCTCTCTGCGCTTTACTCTTAAGGTGACCAAACACGTTCAAAATCTCAAGGCAGAGACTACACACTTTTACCTCATGGTTTGGGCTGAGCGTGTCTAGAGCACAGACGATAAACACAGGCACTACACAGTTCTGTTGTAGTAGTCCAACTGAATGTGAAGCAAAAATCCTCTTGTCCACACATGTAAGGTCTGGCCTGCACAGTCCAGGCCTCATTGGATTGTACAGTTAATCTATGTTTTATGATTCTACTTCCATGGACTGTACAGTTCAACTCTGGCCTCAATTATGTCCCATACACGGATAGGAAAATCTCAAGATTTGGACTGCGAAACCAAGTCTTGAGATATTCCACACCGTGTATAGGCACCCATAGATGGGATGGGAGCACCCTAACACATGAAGGCTGTAAGCGAAATTAAAATTTGCATAAAATTTCAAGATATCATTCACATTTTTGAAAATTAGTATTAAATATATACAATGAAATGTAAAGAAAAATAAAAACTGTACATATGGTCCCTACCATGTCAAACTATCGAATATGCAAAATCTCGTTTTTCAGATTCGAGACTTTGCTCTTGGATTGTGGACGATACAGCTTGTCGAAAATTGCCACAACTCTTACCCCTTTAGAATAGCCTTTAATGCCTTAAATAAAGTATTGAATGAGACCATTTTTCAATATATTACTTCTTCAATGGATAGAATAATTTCTTTCTATAGTTTGCTCCGATTTGCATATTCGATAGTTTGACATGGTAGGGACGATATATGAAAAATAGTAAAATTTTAGTTTTTTTGAGCCTTTCATAATAGATTATTAATTGATATTACCATAATAGATATTAAATGATTTACAATCCCTTGCACTAAGAAATTGTAAATCTTTTTCGGCAGCTGTTTTACCACCCCTTAAAACTCGGTAGATATTTCTTTGTTAAACCCTAATTGAGTCACGAAATGTGTAAAGTTACAAAATTAAATATAAAAAAACCCCAGCCCATAAATAAATAAAAACAGTAAATGATTCTTTATTGAGTTTCCATAAAAAAATATAAACATTAGTTATCCATTCCTATTGTATTGAAGACGGTAGAAGTAAGGCATGAAAGCTCGGGATTTTAAATTCTATCTTCCAATCCCTCCTAATAGGTATTCCATTCTAAAATCAGATGATTACAAAAATATGAAATCAACAATGAATGGGTATACAAAATGGCTATAATGCATTTGTTTTGTTGTTGCATAATTATAGGATGTGATGATGTAATAACTCCTCATTAAAATATAATAAAAGCCAATATTCGTTTTATTCAATTAATATATTTATTTTAATATACAAATATATAGATAAATTTGTATTAGAAGTGTATATAGTATATCATATCATAACTTATTCTCTTAACTGCACACAAATAAACAGTAATTTATTTAAAAAATCCAAAAATAGTAAAGAATTGTTAACTATTTACGCTTTTGTAGTTTTATATTTGTATATAAGTTTTAAGAGGCATATATATATATATATATATATATATATATATATATATATATATATATATATATATATAAGTAGCAAGAATATTTTAGTTAATGATGACTATTTGATATATAGATATTCGATATTATTTGTGATTATTTTACTCTAGAGGTTACCATTATTATTACCAATGAAAAAAAATATTTCTAAGTGTTACAGTTTACAAGAGATAATTATATTTTTCTCCGTTTTGTAGATTGCTTTGTTGTTTGGAATGAATGCTTGTGTATTAAAGCTGTATTGTTTACTAGAAATTAATTTTATTATTAATTCCTTACATTTGATTGTTGCCGTGGATTACCAGTTATTTATCACTCAAATAAGTGTATTGATCCCGAAATCATTCAACTCACGAAATAAATTAGGTATATTTTTTTTTTATTGTTGTTCTCCAAATTGTAATATTTTATACATTATTGGCATAATCAATGAAATGTCTTTACTCTGTTTACTCTGTTGTTCAACAACCTAAAAATCGAAAGTATTAAAAGAGGTGATCCTTATCCATTTAACGAATCTAGAATGCTCTAATATTATCATCCGAGTGTTTGACTCTATCACAGAACCAGTTGGAGCCTTAGAAAATATTTATGTATTCATTAATGTATAGAGAGCCTCCCCGTGGTATCGTGAGTAGCGTATCCGACTCATGCCTAAGCGTATTTAGGTTCAAGCCCTGCCAGTTAGGACTGATATTAGACAAACGTTTAACTTGGAAGCCACACATAACTCAGAAAAGACAGGAACTAAACAGACGTTTTAGACTTTTATCACGCTTACTGGACAAACGCTCGAAACTTTCATTGACAAACAAACGATTTATATACAATACCATACTCCGACCAATATGGACTTATGGATTAGAACTATGGGGTTCCACTAAACCTTCCAACTCCTACAGAATAGAAACAATGCAGTCCAAAATCCAAAAAAATAGCCAATGCTCCTTACTACGTCTCGAACCTAACCCTGCATAATGATTTCAATATCCCCTTTATCCAAACCCTGGCCAAATCAGTCTATCAGAAGTTCCATTCCAATCTCCCAGGCCATCCAAATCCGTTGATAAATTCTCTATCCTCGTTCCAAAATCCACAAAATCCCCATAGAAGGCTGAAGCGGAGGTGGCCTAGAGACAATTTGCTTTAACATCTGCAGTGCACAAAGTGTGTTATATTTTCATTTAAAATTCTTTACAGTTGTTTCATTATTATTTTATATTATCTTTTTATTTATTTTTTCTTTAATGCATTACTATTGTGGGTTTTGTAATTGTTCATAATCCCACATCAAGCCTCACAATGTCATTATAACTGAACCAGCAATATTACTAGAAATATGTTAACTCATATTGTTGTAATAATCAATAATAATAATAATAATAATAAAAAAAAAAAAAAAAAAAAAAAAAAAAAAAAAAAAAAATGAAGCCGACACTTTCGGATTTTAAGCACCGATTTGTGTGAATATGATCGCTTAATCACCAATGGATGTCCCATCGATAATGACATTTTTGACTACTCTCTCTCTCTCTCTCTCTCTCTCTCTCTATATATATATATATATATATATATATATATATATATATATATATATAAAAGTCAGCTGTTTGTCTGTCTGTCTTGTTTGTTCCTTATACAAATTCACACCATTAACTGATTTTGACCATACTTGGCACACAGGTAGGTCTTGACATATTATTTCGTTTTGAATTACTTTATGTTATATTTTTTACTCAATATGATTCTTAACTCTTAAGTAGTTTTTCTCGTTAGAAAATTCTCTCTTCATTTACTCTCAATGGAGATTGGTGTAATATTTATTGTAGTATTAGGTGTATTAAAGGACTTCTCGAAGTTTACGTACTAATAACAGATCCATTCGGAATGAGTAACTTCTTACGACATCAGTTTGCAAGGATTTCTCGATCAGACGCGCATCTAGAACATTAAGTATTGTTGAAAATACTAAAAGATAAATAGATATAGATTTTAGACATCTTATTAATAGCCCCATCAAATTAAAAGAAATGAAACATGCACTAGGTAGGAGCCGAAACTCTTCGTCGTTATTGGGTCTAAACCTTCTTCTTGAATGTACAATAAGTGGAAAACCTTAGAAAATAAACATTATTAAAAAGAAATTTGGAAATCTATAATAATTTTTACCCGTGAGAAATCAGCTGAACGCACTAATGATACAGCTGGTTTCCCGAAAGCTCATTACCTTACGCAATGAGGCTTTGCAATTACGACCTTCTATTTTTGGCCTATCTAGTATAATTACTAACGCAGCGGAGAAAAAATAATAGAAACTCTTATTCCTGCAACCAGTTTTTACTCCCAATCCAACAAAGCCCTAAAAATATTACAAAACCAACTGAATTTCCGACAACCAAATCAACACCTTATCATAATCATAAAAATATTAAACATAAAATTGAATACAGAGATATACCAGATAAATATTAGACAGACATCATAGTACCTAACTTAAAAATATATATATAAACAAGCATATGAAAAATGTAGATGATCAAAAAAGTGAAACTTCTCTGACTATGCATTCCATAAAACATGATCAAGTGTTCCATTTTACAAATGTACAAATTTTCAAAACAAAGAGACTTACCTAACAATGCTTAAGATAAAAGTTATCCTTCCCATTCAAAAACTTTGAAAAAATTATATTTTCATTAATTTCCTAGACTAAATAAATATTTAACTCCTTGACTAACTTTTTATAAAAAAAGTCCCACTCGCAGGAACTGCATCTTCTTAGCGCGGTTCCGTTCGTATCCTTTTTGTCATTTGAAAAGCTTAGAATAGAAACAGATAATATTTGGTTCGTCCTTTCTTCAAAGGGCTTTATGACTTTACCTGGTCGGGTCCGCCAGACCCCAGAATCCTCTTCTAGAGATACCTATTTAGTATGTTTCAATGCATTGAAAAATATCAAAATTGTTCACATTTTCATGTGTTCTTCTTCTATACTAATAATTCTACAAATAAAATCAATTAAAAAATAAAATAAAAAAAAACAACAGCATAAAGGCAATTGAAAATATTCAAAAGATGTTATCGAATCTCTTTCTCTTGGCAAGCTATATTTCTAACAATGAATTGTTGTTCTTATTTTACTTAATCTGTTTTATTGCCAAATACATTATCCAACTCTAAGCAATTAAAAAATAACAAGGAATAAAAACAGACAAAAAGAACCGTTCGAATAAACGAAATCAATTACTTCAAAGTTTAAGCACTAATTTCTCCGATTGACATCGCTTATTCAACCTTTCTTCAGAGCCTTTTTTGTAGACCATTTAGAAAGCTATCGACTGGTAACCTTCCGCTTCCCTAATTTTCAACCGTTTTCGAGATATTAATGAAAGTATAGGAAGTTCCCAAAACTTTTCATTATTTCTAGCAATAGAAAATTGGTCTCATTTTACCTATCCTGTTTCACACACAAATACATTTTCCTAACATAAGAAATTACAAAAATAAAAAGCAATAAAAAACTAAGGAAAAGAGACAAAAAATACAAAAAGAACGACAAAAACCCGTTCATAAGAACTCAACAGATGTATTTGAAGTTTTAAGCACTTATTTCATCGATTGACATCACCTAATCAAAAATTGTTTCGGAATCTTTTTTGTAGAGAATTTAGAAAGCTTTCAAATAGTTTCTATCCACTTATCAAAATTTCCCAACCGTGTTCGAGTTATTAATGAAAGTATACGAAGTTCCCAAAACTTTTCATGTCTGTTCATAAAATATGTTATTGTAACCCTTCCTTAACTCCAAACGTAACCAAAAGGTTAACATATTAGTTTTGATGAAATTCGAACATGAAAAAAATGTTTCAACTGAATCCCATGATTTTAAGTACCAAAACCAAAAACTTTATTCAGCAACTATTTTCCCAATTTTCTCGAAAACGGTTAAAGCTATCGCCTTAAAAATGGTTTCATTCGATTTCCTAGGCCAAGAAGCCTATAAAACTAGTACTTGCATTTATATGAAGTAAGCGGAACGATTTTTTTCGCGCGAAATTCGCTCCAAAAACCATGTTCCGGTGGGCGGATTCTCCTGGTTAACGAACTTGACCTTTCAAATTAGACGAAAGATTTTTGTACCAAATTTCATAAATATATTTTTATTTAAATTTTAACGTCCATTTATTATTAACTACGAATTTTAGGACGGGTTATCTATAGGTTACCACCCTTTTCTAGCCAGGATAAGGGTGATGCCTTTTCTTTTTTTCGAAAGAAAAGCCACTACCCCTAGTGGGAATCGAACCCACGACCTTTGGCACGGAGTGTTAAGTGCTCACTCCTTAACCCTCACGGCCATCGGGTCTCCTCATAAATATATACATATATATATATATATATATATATATATATATATATATATATATACATATATATATATATACACAAATTTGAACCACTGTCATTTTCGGCCTCTAGGGGTTCTGAAACACAAATTTTTCTAGTCGGCATTTTCGGATTGTTTCATGAGATCAACCTTATAAGCGGGGTTCCTCCCTATGAAGGGAGGGAGGAACCGCGCTAAAAGCATATTTCTTAGATACTACCGATGGTACCCCAGGACAATGTAGAGGAAGGTTAGCCGTTTTACAATTAGCAGCATTAGTGCTGTAGTGAATATTTTTAGCTCCGTTGAATCCATCTAAAATGGTATGAAACATTTAAAGCTATTTGAAATATATTTATTTAACCGTTTTAAACATATTCTTTTTCTTGCTTGCTAATAAGAATTAAATTACAAACACGAGGAATTTATTTTAAAACATTCACTGCTCCGTCAAAAAATATGATGTTATTGTGAAATCGTTCACTCCGTCTGTCCCAAATAATTTATTCAAACGAAAATATCCTACACTCTAATAATTTTTCCTGCGTAACTAACCCTATAAAACGTCTTTTTACCTTAATACAGTGTTCTTTGCAGAAGAATTTATTTATTTAAATTTTAACGTCCATTATAATTAACTCAGAATGTTAGGATGAGTAATCTATAGGTAACAACCCTTTTCTAGCCAGGGATAGGGATGATACCTTTTTTTTTTTTCCTGAGAAAAGCCACCATCCGTAGTGGTAAATGAACCCACGACCCTTGACATGGAGTGTTACGCTTAACACTCACGGCCACCGGGCCTACTGTTGAAGAAATTAACAGAATCCTGTAAAATTAAAGTATCTTCAGCGTTAGTGATATAAAAAAACTCTTTTGGTGTTTCTAGTGGAAGCTTATAAATCAAGCCGGGCCAAAAAAGAAATTTGGAGAATGCTTTTTCCCCAAACTTTCACAATCGTAAAACGATTCTGGTTGATGATAGACTGCGTCAGTTTCAATTTCAAGAACCCTGTAATTAACAAATGGCGTGCATAATATTACAATTTTCCCTGAAAATTAGTGCTGGATTCCATGTATCAATTAAGTGCTCCTTTATATAAGTAATTTTGCGTTCAATGGATTAATCTCTTCTCTGTGTGTTAGTAATTATTAGTCCTCTTCCCCCCCCCACCAAAAATTGTTGTTAATTTCATAGGCATTCACTACTTTATAGTTGAATTCAGTTTAATGACATTGGGGCGTATGTGGAGAGTTAATCCTACCGGGAAAATGTTGTAAAAGAACAGTACTGTCTACCTTCATACAAGAAGAATAAAAGCACATTTTAGGTCGGATTTCTATCCCACCATTTCAGATAGCTGAATGTTAGAAGATATTTCGAAACCAACTAATGCCTGGTTTTAGGTTGCTGCTAGAAACTATTCTGAGTTGCCAACTTGCGGTTAAAAAGGTCCTCGTTTGAAGGTCTGTCATGACACGCACCCGTCAGGGCAGTACCATTAGCTTACGGTACCATTAGCAGTTTCCATGAGAAATGAGCCTTCGGTAAAGGATGAATAGGGTTCTTCTCTGAATAAACTTTACCATCCATTCATTTTATGTGGCCTACCATTTGCCTACTATGCCTTCATTACAACATACATTTCTATTTTTTTATTAAATAAATAAGCGTCGAGACAGGACTTAATAGAGAAAGTTCTTATATTATTATTTTATTAAATTCATCAGTTTTGAATGATTTCTGCAATATATCCCTCTTTTTATGGCTTCTATCACTAATAGTGGTAGTGGTTTTTGTATGAATAAATAATTTTTTTTTTTTTTTATTTTTTTGTTAATGATGACAAAATCATTAAATTAAATGAATTTATGTTAATAACATTATAGTGGAATGTAATTGGATTTTAATACGAAAAGTCAGCACTCAGTCTTGTCGTAGGTCAAATCCCTATCTTTTCATTCAAAACTAGCTGTTACCCAGTGTGCCATGCTACACCTACTTTCTGCATATGGAAAAGCCCAAATAAATTAGAAGCCGAATAAGTAATATTAAAATCTAATAACACAAATCTGTAACTGTTCGGGTTCACAGTTTCGAACCCGTGATCTCTGAACTGTTAGTCCTAGACGATTTTAACCTAGCCTATGACACTCCACGGTGTGGATTTGTATAAGGAAAAAGCATATAGACAGACAGGTGGTAGACGTTCTTGACTAAGTCTACGACTCTCCCCGTATCAACACCTACCTCTGTGCCAACATTAATCAAAATCGGTCAAACAGTGTGGATTTGTATAAGGAACAAACATACAGACAGTCTTTCCGGGTCAAGAACTACCCGTATGCGAGGTTTGGTCAAAATCGATCGAACGGTGTGGAATTGTATAAGGAACAAACAGAAAAATCGACAAACAGGCAGACATGTATATAGATAGATAGACAAAGGAAATCCATCGGCCCTATCTTGGCTAGAACTCGTCCTAAAAATCTGTGTAAAAGTAGAAAGAACGTTTGATTGGACGTTATAATTTTAAAAAAATGTGTATTATAAAAATAAAAAATCCAAAAACCTGTTATATTCCTACCAGGTCAAACATAAGGGAAATGTTAATTTTTTTACTTTACGTGCCTCGATCTGTGGACGATGAGCACACTGAGGCAAGTCTTGTAAGACACCAGTAATATATTGTAAATTGCCTTATATAATTACAATATTAATTTATAACAAATTAAAATATTATTAAAATTATTACAACAGATTTCGACTTTAAGCTATAATGAATATGAACTTTTTCATGGGATAAAAATATGAGATCGTATAGTCCTCCATTTTGTAGACATGTTTAGATATTGTCTATGTACTCACTACCTTCAGGGAGAAGTTCCCACATGTATGGGATGTTCAAGTCATTCCGTCTGATGCAGTCAGTTAGCAAATGTTTGGTTTTTTTTTCGTTTTATATATATATATATATATATATATATATATATATATATATATATATCGGTTCAGTATAACCAATTTCACACGATGGTCTCTCTTGTCTTGTCATCAAGTACTGGTGAGTAAGCCTTGAATGGCCAGTCGAAACCGAGCCGATGCAAACATATGTATTAGGAAAATATGCAATAACATAGAATTAGCGATAAATATATATTCTTTAAAGCGTATTATCTCTACAAATGTTAGATTTTGAGGCAGTTAATTTTTTTTATGTTTTATTGCAAAAGCTGCATTTCCAATCTAAAACAGAAATTTGTAGGAA